>CM055901.1:25626615-26111615 GCA_029582155.1 Panopea generosa | reverse complement strand
AACGTATGTTAAACATGTGTTTAACGTACGGTCAAAACGTATGTTTTCATATGAATAGTACCACGCATGTTAAACATATGTTTAACGTACGTTTAACATATGTTACAATACATACATTTTCCATATAAATAGTACCACGCATGTTTAACATATGTTCGACAAAACATATGTTAAACATACGTGGCATTTTTACCTATGTACATATCCACTCATTCTCCCACTCGCTCACACTCACTCACTCATCTACATATCCACTCACTCACTAACTTATTTACATATCCCTCGCTCACTAACTCATCTACATATCCACCCGCTCACTAACTCATCTACATATCGACTCATTCACTAACTCATCTACATACCCACTCACTCGCCAACTCATCTACATATCCACTCACTCACTCACTCGCTCACTAACTCATCTACATATCCACTCACTTACTCGCTCATTAATTCATCTACATATCCACTCGCTCACTATCTCATCTATGTATCCACCGACTCACTCACTCACTTACTTATCTACATATCCATTCACTCACTAACTCATCTACATATCCACTCACTCACTCACTCACTCACTAACTCATACACTCACTCACTCACTAACTCATCAACATATCCACTCACTCACTCGCTCACTAACTCTTCTACATATCCACCCACCCACTCACTCACTCACTAACTCATCTACATATCCACCCACTCACTCGCTCACTAACTCATCTACATATCCACTCACTCACTTACTCATCTACATATCCACTCACTCACTAACTCATCTACATATCCACTCACTCACTAACTCATCTACATGTCCACTCACTCACTAACTCATCTACATACCCACCCAATCACTCGCTCACTAACTCATATACATATCCATCCACTCACTCGCTCACTAACTCATCTACATATCCACTCACTTACTTACTCATCCACATATCCACTCACTCACTAACTCATCTACATATCCACTCACTCACTCGCTCACTAACTCATCTACATATCCACCCACTCACTCGCTCACTAACTCATCTACATATCCATTCACTCACTTACTCATCTACATATTCACTCACTCACTAACTCATCTACATATCCACTCACTCACTAACTCATCTACATATCCACTCGCTCACTAATTCATCTACATACCCACCCACTCACTCGCTCATCTTCATATCCACTCACTCACTAACTCATCTACATATCCACACACTCACTTACTCATCTTCATATCCACTCACTCACTAACTCATCTACATATCCACTCACTCACTTACTCATCTTCATATCCACTCGCTCACTAACTCATCTATATATCCACTCACTCACTAACTCATCTACATATCCATTCACTCACTAACTCATCTACATATCCACTCACTCACTTACTCATCTTCATATCCACATACTCACTAACTCATCTACATATCCACTCACTCACTAACTCATCTATATATCCACTCGCTCACTAACTCATCTACATATGCATCCACTCACTCGATCACTAACTCATCTACATATCCACTCACTCACTAACTCATCTTCATATCCACTCACTCCCTTGCTCACTAACTCACTCCCTCGATAACCGATAAAACGAACAACCAACTGTTTTATATGTTAACAGACTGCCCAACATACAGTCAAACAAGCAGCCAGGGTATTGTTTCTCTGTTAAGTCAGTCCCCAGTATTTATATTGAATAGTGGTGTATCCATCCACATTATGTATTAAGCACTTGTTGGACAGAGTACACTTTATCATTTTTCAGTCTTGAACCCTGTGATCCGGGGAAGTCTATTAAACAACACAACACACGTGGTTAACAATGGAATGTTTTAATAGCACGTTTACTTCAAATATAATATTTTACAAAATTTTACAAAATAATACTATACAATATTATACAATGATACACAACACATCACTATAGATAGTTTATATCCATAATTCATGAGTATTAGCCAAGACATATTGTCCTTGTCGAAACAAAACACAAGAACAACATAAAACATGTACAACTGTTCTAATTAGTCATTCCTTCGACTTGTGTTTACGCTTCTCCTGCTTTCATTTCTTCGTTAAAGCCACGTTGACTATATGGCAATACACTAATAAGCCATTTGAATAATCTGATATCCGAAATGTCCATACATACTCATGCTTAGTATAAAGAGATAATTTTATTATATTCAAAACACTAACAGTATCGTCAAACATTAGTAAAGTTAAATTCACGTATAAATCTATTTAAAAACAGCAAGACATAGTTGGAAAAATACAAACAAAAATGAAATTTGTGAACTCTTTGCGAAACGAAATATAAGAGTTGACCGTTACATGCTGTTTGCTGATCACGTGATGGCTAACATTTACAGGCAGCGCAGACCATGATCAGCTGGTGCCAGGTGGGTAACTCTGTTCAGTGTCTACGTTCAGTAAGTCAGTAATTTACCACCCCTTCTTAGTTGCAATGGAATGATCCAAAAACGTGAAAAGTAGAGACATTATAACAGCAAGTAAAGCGTGTATTGACTTACAGATACATTACTGTTTTTACCCTTTTTTATATTAAATACCAGTCATGTTGGTCGTTTGTTTTTTTTCCTTCTCAAAAACCAAAATTAACAAATTTGATAACAAAACATATATACATGAATCTTAAAGGATGGGTGATTATATAGTATTGGTGAAAAGAAATATAGGATTTCGCTTATACAATGAACTCAAGAGATACCCTGCAGGCTGTGCTGTTCTTTAACATCTTATGAATTCTATACAATAATATATTTATATTATACTATATTCAGAATTTAATTCTAGTTTCCTCGAAACGGAAAAGTATTTGACATTATTTTATTTCCTCGAGATAAAAACCAACAAACCGATATTTACTGCTGGTTTCCTTGAGATAAAACATAATAAACAATATTCTACTACACAATATTGTAGTGCAATTTTCTCAAGATGAAAATCTACAAATCAATAGTTTACTGGTTTTTCCTCTTGAAATTAACTTACAAAACACTATTTTACTGTCAGTTTCCTTGAGATGCAAACTTACAAAACATTATTTTGTTGTTAGTTTACTTGAGACGAAAACCTCAAAAATATTTTACTGTTTCCTTAATTTGAAACCTTCGTAAACAATATTTTACTTTGACTGAAACTTGCAATTTGTTATTTTTCATATACATACACATAAATTTATTATATTTGGCAAGTAAAAATAAGTTCTTGATATATGAGTAATATTTCGTATATTGTTTTTTTCTTGTTTGCCTCAGTTGCAAATACAAACTTACTGGACAACAGTTTCACTTGCATTAAAAAAAAGAAATAAACTGACGGCACATTAATAATTCGTTTGCATTATCTGTTAAGTTGTATGTATTTGAAATCATTGTTGGTGGGGTTTCTTTCGACATTAAATAGTTCGAATATGTGACTCAAATATTAGTACGAACACATCCAAGTAATCGCTGCAAGGTCATCGTTATTTTGTAAAATACACACAGAACTCATTAATTAGCATGTTTAATTAAATCACTGTTGAAACACGCTTGACTGCGGAGACCAGATATTTGAAGTTTGGGCGTTGTCAACTGGGCGCTGTAAGTTGTTGTTGACCATTGCTGTGTACGGCTTGGGGTCTGTGTTGTAGAAGGGATTGTAACAATACATCGGATATGGTGGCGGTGGGAAACTGGGTGCCGTGGAAAATCTGTCTGATGAAAACATCGGTGGTTGCTGGTGCGCAGATTCTGGTGACGTAGATGACTCGTGACGAGAATAGCCATAAGTCGTCTGCTGATTTGCTTCCGGTGAACTAGTACACTCGCTGCTAGACTGAGACATGTCGGTAATGGAGATTGGAGATAATGGTTCGTCATACTTATATACCTGTAACAAATTGTTCTGCATGTTACTTCTGCTCATGTGTTGGTTTAAGTGCGTGTTGTCGTAATTGGAAGGTGAAATTTGTTGAGCGATACCGGAAGTCATGTAACCAGTCTGTTGCAAAGTGTTCTGCACGTAGTTGTTATTATTGAAAGCAGGAACTCTGTTCTCATAAATACTGCCGTACCCGAACTGCGGGTTACCGACGTGTTCCGTTGAGGGTGTTGCTGCCTTCTTGTCCTTTTTCTGTCCGTTCTTGAACCTGTACCGACGACGCAGGAAACTTCCGTGGTCAAACATATCTTCATAGTCGGGGTCAATGGCCCACTCATGACCTTTCATGCCGGGCTTACGTTCCATCTTCATGAAACAGTCATTGAGCGCCAAATTGTGTCTTATTGAACCCTTCCATCCCTTGGCGTTGGTATGGTTAGCGTAGTACGGGAAACGATCTGTAAAAATAAAATGACATAATAAGCTAATAGTAACCGACCATCGCTGGAAATAAGGATATAACATTTTAAACTGCACCTCTGAAAGTACCGGCATGATGTTGTTAATGTGTACTTTTAGTGATAGATGGAATACAGCATATGCAGTCAAACCTGTCTTAAGCAGCCACTCAAGGGAAGGAGCAAACGTGGCCTTTAAGACAGGTTCACGGTTGCTCAGTACAGGTTAATTTTGCACTGAAAACATAAAAATGGGAAATAGCAAATTTGGCTGCTTAAGACAAGTGGCTTTTTAATAGAGGTGACCGCTTACACAAGTTTGATATAAAAAATAAAAGCCAGTACCCCGTAATACAAAGTGTGAACTACCATGATCAAAATAAGATACGACACTTCCTGAAAATTAGTTGATACCAAAAGTGACATGTGGTAATTAATTAAATTAATTAACTCGTGGCGACTAATAATTAAGCAACGTGTTTGCAGTAACACCGTGCCTACTCTGGCTGAAAAAAATCTTGGGAAAAGTTGGAGCCAAATTTAAGATTTTGCAGCCAACTTGGCTTCATTGGCTCTAAGTTTCAATGTGTATTTCTCTTTTTAGATTAAGGTGGATTTTTTTGTCCGCTCAGTACTTCCCGTCTTTATATAATATTTTACATTTGAAAATATAGATTTCTAAAGAAGAATATTACCTTTAAATAAATATAAATATATTTTTGATTGTATTCTTGGCAACGTTAAACAGTTGGTCATTTTTACAAAAACAAAAGGTGGTTTGTGGTTATATGGTGTACTGATAATTTACTGAAACTCACAGTTAAAAGTGAAATTATGATTTATAATGTCACTAATTTAATCAGTGACTTTGTCGAAAATAATTCACTGAGATTATGGTAGTTTCTTTATTACACCGGTGTAGCAAGTAAAAGCTTGTTTGCTATTTAAACGTTCCGGTAATATCGTGATCGATAGAAGTACTTGTTCCATGTTGCATTGTAACTTCGAAATATTTTCCACGCACTTTGATTGTTTGAATATTTAGCAACATGTTTATGCCACCCAGGGCAAACTACCAGACTAAAATAACCACTCTTTATCGGGATCCTGGAAGGTTAACCAGTACTCGAGTACACCCGTCTCCTAAAAAAAATGATAGCTTTATCAGAGGTGAGAGACGAATGACAATGAGACGCAATGTCGTATATCGCTCATCAAGGAGATTGTGAACTGGAACTCACGACCCCTGAATTGGTGGTCAGGCGTGCCACCGACTGAGCTAACCACTCGGGTTTCACGAGCTTAATTGTTACATGGCGCTATTTTAGTAAAGGTTGTAACTTAGGCGTAATTCTTACTTGTAATGCATTAGGCGTATCGTATGTTCATTCTTCACTTGTAACTCATTGTATATTGTTCATTTATATGTAATTATTTACTGCAATTTTTATATATGTTATTATATGCTCTCCAATTATGGAGGAAATAAAGATTCTATCTATTTTCAAAAAAATAAAGATTCTATCTACCATAATCTTTGTTTATATCAATATGCCCGAAAGACAGAAGACACTGTTTGAGCTCAATTCCAAGATTCTGTTCCATGTTATTTGTGTTTGGTGATGGTTGGATTCAATGTAAACGTTAAAGTAAATACTCCTTTAAGATTAGCACAGGCGTCATAATGTATATTTATATTTTCCTCAAACGAGGTAATGTAGCAGTACCATACCTGTAATAAACTTGTATATATCGTGCAGGGCGAGTCGTCTGCTGGCCGAATTAGCTATGGCCATACTGATCAAGGCGATGTAGCTGTACGGAGGCTTGCCGGCTGGGATTGGTCTCTTCCGTTTACGGGACTTTGTGGCTTTCTCGACGTTCTCATCATTAACATCTATATCGTCATCACCATCATGGTTGTTATTAATGTCCCAGGTGGAGTCAGCAGCAGCTGCAACGTTGTTCTCATCGGAGTCACTTTGGCATTCTGAATAAATAGATTCTAAAGGTCAGAATGGAAAGATCGGGGCAGGGCAGGGAATGGCTTAAATTTAAAATGTACTTTACTGAAAAAATTTAAAAATTACAATTGTTAAACAGAACACCAGAGTATTTTGTACAAATGTCAAAGAAAATATGAAGGTAATGGATCTGATATACATTCACTCGTAAAAGAAGACCTAAATCTATAGGCCCTTTTAATCCCTTCAATGGTAGTGAATGACATATGTGAAATTCCATTGGGTATAAGGCTAATAGTTGTTGAGATATGATAAAAAAAAATGGGATCATATATATGTCTAAAATCTAAAGGGAGTTATCCCATTTTTTCCATGATAGTTTCATTCATGTATGGCTAGATGTAACTAATTAATTTAACGGAATTAAAGTAAACAACGGGCCATAAAAAAACAGTGTTATCACATTTGTCCACTTCAATTTCATTTACGGTGGCAATAGTAATGGTAATGGTAGCAGTAGCAGTAGTAGTAGTTGTTGTAGTACCAGTACCAGTACCAGTACCAGTACCAGTACCAGTACCAGTACCAGTACCAGTACCAGTACCAGTACCAGTAGCCGTAGCAGTAGCAGTAATAGTAATAAATACTAATATTTGTTATAATAACAATTATCTACATTAATCTGCATTATTTACTTCAGAGTGCTAAATAACACAGTTACGTGATAAAAAAAAACAATTATAACAGTTATAGATTAATTGTTATGGATGTTGAACTGGCATTTTTTTTTTTACCTTTAAATGAAGAATACCATTTCAAATATTTGAATATAGAGAGTGAAATTCAAGATGTAACATTCCTTAATTTGTACGATACCATTTAATGCTTCCTGAGATCAATATACCTACTGTAAATATGAAAGAATATGTAAAATACAGATGGCAAGATAGGTACCGAGATACTTTTATAGAAAAATTCCGAGAACTTTTACGCACATCTCGTGATGATATAATGAATTATGTAAACTCTGATATAAATAAAGCAGTAATTATGCTGACAGACACATATAAATCTGCAGCTGAATCAATGCGTCTTAAAAATAAACATTATAACCATAACAGTAACAAACATCCTCCATGGTGGGATGCAGATTGCGAAACACTTAAACAAAGAAAATATTCATTACTGCGAAAATTCCGAACAACAAGTTTAGAAAATGATCTTATTACGTACAAGAATGAACGAAATGCCTTTAAAAATATTTGTAAATTAAAAAAACGACAATATGAAACAAAAAAACGACAAGATTTAATAGATTCGCGTACCGATCCCTCTTCTTTTTGGAAAAAAATTAAAGAATCAAAACAGTTCTCTCATCAAAAGTATAATATATCGAATGAAGAATGGATTGACTATTTCCGTAAACTTTTATACATTGAAGACAACTCGAATATTGAACTTGATTTACAAGATGATAATGCTTTGATAAATATTGACATCACCGCAGACGTGCTAAATGACCCGATTACAGACGCAGACATTATTTCAGGAATCCGGAGATTGAAATCCGGTAAGAGTTCAGGCCCTTCTGGAATTGGAGCAGACTTTTTTAAAAATACGGAAACTGAAGTTGTCCCATATCTAAATACAATATTTAACAAAATCTTAGATAGCGGTACCTATCCAGATGCTTGGTCAGAAAGTATTCTATGCCCAATACACAAATCCGGATTAAAAGACGACGCAAATAATTACAGAGGAATTTCGCTAATAAGCATTATGTACAAAATATTTTCTAATATTGCTACGCAAAGAATTTACAGTTGGGCTGAGCGTGAACATAAGATTGATGAGGCGCAAGCAGGCTTCAGATCTGGTTATTCTGCAATAGATAACATCTTCTCCTTACAAGCACTTGTACAGAAATATATTTCAAAGAAAGGAGGGCGTTTTTACTGTCTTTTCGTAGACTTTAGCAAAGCGTTTGACACTTTAATTCATAATAAATTATTTAATAGTATTGCGCGTAAAGGCATTCATGGTAAAATTTTATCTGTATTTAAATCTATGTATAGTAAAACTAAATGTTCCATACGTACGCCAAATGGTATTACTGATCCATTCCCATGTAATATTGGAACGAGACAGGGGGACATAAGTAGTCCTATTTTATTTTCACTTTATATCAATGACCTTTGTACATTATTTAGAGAACGCTGTGGTACTGGAATATTTGTCTCTAACGATATACCTGATATCATGTATTTATTATTTGCTGATGATGTAACAAGCGTAGCTGAGACTGCGTCAAAGCTACAGATTCAACTAAATGTATTAAATGATTTTTGCATTTCTACAGGCATGAACATTAATCTTAAGAAAACTGAAATTATTGTATTTAGAAATGGTGGCAGACTTCGTTTATATGAAAATTGGTCGTACAGAGGAAATCTCATAAAAACAACGTCGTTGTATAAATTCATGGGCATTCTGTTGACACCCAAACTGTCGTGGACTTCCGCCAAAAGCAAACTTGCGACACAGGCCAAAAAAGCTATATATTCTATTCGAAATTATCAAAGGCCATTTGGACGATTTTTACATAATGAACTATTTAAATTGTTTGATTCAATGGTAAAACCTATATTATGTTATGCATCAGAGATATGGGGTTACGAATATTCAAGTGCAATTGAGTCAGTTCAGGCTGATTTTTGTAAATACTTCTTAGGTGTTAATAGTTCTGTAAATAATAGCGTAGCGCTCGGCGAGTGCGGAAGGCTTCCTTTGTGCGTTACTTATCATACAAATTGCATTAAGTACTGGTGTAAAATAATACATATGCCAAATCACCGATATCCAAAACATTGTTATAGAATGCTTAAAGATTTAGATGATGTTGGAAGAAAAACTTGGGCTTCAAGTGTTAAGAAATTATTGTTTCGATATGGATTCGGTTATGTTTGGATTTCACATGAAGTGGGGGATATTAATATGTTTATTTTAGCATTTAAACAACGACTATCAGATTGCATGACCCAGTACTGGCATGGTAGTATTGCAGAATCCACACGTTGTGACACTTATAAGTACTTCAAAACTTTACTAAATCCAGAAAAGTATCTTTGTATTGAAATTCCCTTTTTACATAAAAAATCTCTTGCCCGTTTTCGATGTTCTAGTCACAAGCTCAAAATAGAAACTGGTCGTCACGAAAATATTGAAAGGCAAGACCGAAAGTGTACATATTGTTATATTCATGCGAATATAAACGTTATAGAAGACGAATATCATGTATTTTTTCTGTGTCCGAGATATGCGGATCTGAGACTACAATGTTTACAGTCTTGGTATTCCGGGGAAAATAACTTAGAAGATTTTTATCAGCTACTACAACTAAATGACACCTTCAAACTTAGGAAACTAGCTGCATATATCCATTTTATTTTGGTACGAAATGAATCACAATTATAATAGAAAAGAAATATTTCCACATAAATTGTATGCCATATTTCATTTCATATTTTGACACTACTAAATGTTTGTAAATAATGATATGTATTTTGGGCCGGAGGCCTCTATTTACGAAATAAAGGATTTGTATTGTATTGTATTGTATTGCTTATCATAACATAAGTTTTAAAAATATTTGTAGATCTCATACGATTTGCGTGCTAATGAACGCATATATGTAAAATTGTAATTATATTATCTGTTTGCTGATGGCATGCTTCCCCGAATTTTGGTTCAACTGTCATATGTGCGTTTTGGTGTGTTTTTAGGGGTCTGGTTATCATTAATAATAATCTTAAATTCACGAGTTTATAACCAAATAAATTGATGAAATAATTATTCATAAATTGTTTGTTGCGAATTTGTAGTTTACATCCATAGGGATCCAATTTTTATTACATTTTTTCGATTTCTTTGAAGAAAAGAGTATGCACATACCTACAGAGCCTATAGGAAGCTACGCAACTGGCCTATTATGCATAAACTGATATCAAACTTTTGTACGATTAATTGGGGATGGCCTCGACCCCAGTAGACCTATGACGAAGAAATAAAGAATCTTCTTCATACATACATTATAATATACATCCAATTTAGATTTTTTTTAGTATTTTCCCAGTTTTAAAAGTTGTTAAAAGATTTTTCTAAACACTTTATAATTTGATCGAGGAGAATATACATTTTGGTTAGATGAAAATCTTGAATGAATATCAGTATGTATAGTTTAGTTTATTTTATAACTTATTTATTTTACTTCGATTGTGAAACAAGTTCTGACATCTTAAAAAAATCACACTCGACGTCAGCATGTAGAATATATGCATCCATAAGATGTTATGTTTTATATGTAAGAATTTTTACTCTTACAGTCTTTTTGAATTTTAACATGTTTAATTTCAAAAGATGAATTACATAAGAACTCTATTTTCTATAGTAATGATAATTAGAATATGAAGTACATTTAATTCAACTTAACATAACTTAATTGGCCCAAAAAATGCAATAGTTAACATGTCTTCACGATGTAAATGAAATAGATTATTCTGTCGAGTTGCCTGGGTGGCCTTCTTCTTGTTAAATGTGTTGTTTTTCGATTGTTTCAAAAAAAAACACTTACCCAATTTGATACTATTTCCAGTTTCCTCAACAGATGACGGCGACAGCGTTACCGTCACTTCCGGCAACGACAACGTGCACGTGTCCGGAAGTGACAAAGAAGGAATGTTATAATTATAAACACCAGGGTAAACTCTGTAGCTCGGATGATACCTATCCAAGGATCGATCAATGTTTACACTGTCCACCATTTTCACTGTTAATGTTAAAATCACAAAAGAAACTTTGCAAATATGCACGGAATAACACAGTCGTAATTTCTATTAAAATCTCAATATAACAGCAAGTATTTCTACTAACACTTTAAGATAACACAAAACCGCAGTAACAACTGAAAAAAAATGCGCACCGCTGTGTTTATACACCCAGAGACAGGTATGTCTCAATTTCTGAGACTGGAGTTATTAGGTGTGACGCGCTTCAATGGTTGAATAGCATAAAAGCACGTGAAAAGCGAAGCCATTTGTAAACATCGTCAAGTAAGGCGTGAATGTAATTGTGTTTCTGGATAAAGTTATTATGCTCAATTAAGGCGAGTAATTAGCTTCTGGTCAAACATTCTGTGTCAACAAAGGTGGCCGAAATGAGCGGTCAGTCTCAAAGAAGGGTTAATGGTCATAGGATTATCATCTTTTGTTTCCCTGGATTAGCTCTTTTATTTTAGAAACCATACATCCACGTTAAGAAGAGGGGATTAACACGAGGTTTGCGTAATTGACAATTATCCTTAAGTGCTATATTTTTCTTTTGACGCTTGATAACAATAGGTAATTGACACGTCTCAATTAGTTGTTGGGATTGCTTTTGAAATTTTCGGTAAATAAACATACAATGTGGGTTCTAAACTAGTATATTAAAATATAATAATTTTAATACAAAAGATATCATATAGAATACTTTATTAAAGATTCAAAGCTCTATATTCAGTAATTTAAACATATAATGTTTCTCATTATATACAAATTCAGATAATAAATGTAACACATGACACGCAGATAATAGATCAATATAATGTTAGATTCTATTAAATAAGAAAATTTTGTTATTTAAATACGTTACTTTTAATAGTTTCTGAGGTTGGACAAATATAAATTAAACATTTAAATACTTTGTAAAATATATATTTGAGTAGATCAACACGAAAATATAGATGTATTTTTATTAAAATTTAGTATATTGTATAGCTTATCATAACAAATAATAAAGTATAGCCTAACAGCATGTAAACAACGAAATATGTTGTAGACATTCATATTATATGAAATTGAATTAATAGCATTATGAGAGACATAATTAAGCCACTGGTATTATTTATGGAGAAAGGCTCAAACTCAGGACCTCGACGCTGGGAGGTTAGTGGACATTAAGCTACAGTGCCGTGGAGGAACGCCCGAATGAGTTGAAATTATTTATATGCATAATAATAACTAAATCAATTAGACACAAACTTGCTTTTTTAAATAGTTTGCAATTTGCACGTTCGACGAGTTTTATTATTTATCATTTTGAATCTTCCTTCCACATAGTCTCGTTAAAACTACGAAGTCCACCAATGTATCAAATTGATAAATGGACATAGTTGTAAGAATACATGGCTTTCTGCCATTGTTATATTTGTGGTGTTGTTGTTTGTTTAGCGCAGCTTTGTGACAATTAAAAATACAGGATATCTTAAAACAATAACAAATCAGGTTTCAAGTTTATTGGCATAACAGATGCATGTTTATTTCCTTGAACTAGGCGGTTTTCAAAAACAAACAGAGAAGAAACATAATACATCTTCCCAATGCATCTAGAGGTTTAGGAATGAGAAAGGGTTGTTTTTTTGTCACAAACCGAAATCAATAAAAATACATACAAGCATAAAACTGAGAAATGTACAAACCTAGTTTTTAAAATAAAACAATTATGTATTTCTTTGATAAATTCAAATACAACATTCTATTCAGAAATGTAGGCCATCGGCCCAAAATACAAATCTATACAATAAATGGAAATCTATGGTATTCTGACTCAATGACATTCTGGTTACCAAGTTTACATAATCTATTAGCACGATCAACACCATTATATCGCCCGGTCTTAATTTCCAAGGAATGCGAACTTAATAATCTCAGGCATGTAAAATGCTTTCGTAGTGAATCATTATTCAGTTTGTTAAGATACTCTTCATAACCAAACTGACGTTTATAAATTTAACATGATAGTGCAGTTTCGACGCATTATTTATGGATTCATTCCATTCTTGGGTAAATTGGTCTCGTAAACGTCTTTTAAATAAAGACATATAGTTAGTATTTACCAAACCATTTAATATATTTTGAGTATCCAAGATGGTTAATGATATGCTTTAAACGGTTAGTCTAGCAGCTACCGTTGATAGTATTACGTTGACCGATGTATATGTCATAAATAGGCGAGTTAACAGACTTCACAATTCTTAACTGAAACTTTAAAGATCTTTCTTTACAGATTAATGATAGAGGAAATCTTCCTAGTTAACCATATATAGCATAATTAGGTATTTATTGGCGCACTCTCAATATGCGTTTACAAAATTGTATATGTAATTGGTCAACTTCTTTATAATGGTATACACCCCATACCTCCGATCCGTATAACAAAACTGCAACTACTATTGAGTCGACTAATGAACGTTTTGATTTTATATCTAGATTATAATAAGCCAAATGGCTTGATCCGTAACGTCTTTACAGTATTAGTTAAACTACCTGTATAAGTAAAATTGATCTCTAAGTATGTGAAATTATCAACAACTTCTATCTTTTCGCCATTGATAAAAAAAGTCAATATTACGATGTTTTCTTTTTTCGAATACGCAAATTTTTGTGGGTTTCTATTTGAGTATATATGAATACTATGCATTTGAGTCTGGAGACTATTAAGGTCCCTTGTGAATAACATATCATCTGCAAAAATAATTAAATATTAAGAAAGGGCAACATATCATGAATTACATATTTGTACATATTAGGCATGTCCGATCGGGGCAAGACGAACAGTTTGTACGTTATTTATTCAAACTATCTAATATCTCTTCACTTGAAATTGGTATATTTAATTCATCACATTTGGGATTATAGTTAATGTTACAAAAGTAGTTCTATCAACGTGTGTATTTGCAATATACTCTCACTTGAGTATATGTTCTTAAAATAAAGCATCCATTCTTCGGGTTCATTAGGATTTTTATATGTTTTATTTTGTTTAATTAATTTACAAAAGCTACACGCATCTTTTCTTGAATCTACTAAACGTTTTCTCACTTGTGAATCAAACATTTTTTTTTCTATTACGACATACAGTTTTAAAAATATTTCGCTTTAATATGAAATTCTTCAGGTCATCTGATGTGTTGGTTATTCTGAATTTGTTTAAGAGCTCTGAGTTTGTTGTGCTGAGCTAAACACATGAATTGCCTCACCAACCTGGCTGGATTAGTTATAAAATATAGTTTAGAGAATACAGGTGTGCGCACTTTATACAGTCAGCATCGCCAGATACCAACGTGTAATCAATTCCGATACTTTCCATTTATCATGATGTATGGAGACACCCGTGGGTATCCGACGATGTACATTCAACAGAGGCACATAAAATATTCATGATCTTGGACAAGTAACATGAAATATTTCGATTATCAGCATTACCAAGGAATTATATAGAGATATAAACAAGTCCTTGGCATTACATTTACTTTGGTTTAACTTTTCGAAATGTTTACGAAATTTATCAGCACATAATTAATTAAAATTGTTGTTCCATTTATATTTTGTATTAGTTATTTAACGACGTCGTGTTCTGTCATTAGAACCGTTGGAAAGACGATTAATTGACAAGGTACAGTACAATGGGAAATGATCAGAAGTGTCATTATTACCAACACCGAAGTTAGTAACAGAGCGAAATATATTAGGATATTATGTCATGTAATCGACTACACTTGATCCATTATTAGCGTAACAAGTGGTATTGTCACCAGAATCGTTAAACAAACGGTCATTTAAGAAATATCAAATTGATTTATTACATCATCTTTCGATTTTCGACCCAACGAAAAGTTATCCGATGGATAATCCATCTTAATTCAAAATATATGGGATACATGTATATCATCATTTCGGTATATAATTAGGCAATTGCTATTGTGTTTAAGTCTCCTATCAAAAACAACCCTGATTCTGGACATGAGCTTACGGTTAATTCAAACAAGGAATTTGAGAGAATCTTCTAAAATTCCTTTATTCTATTGAGTATGATGCACTATATTGAAGTAATAAGGAACATATTTTGATAAAAAGATATTGAACATGATGATTATATTGACATATATATATATAAAAGAAGACAATTTGTATACTAAAATGGAACTGTGATCATATAATGAAATTTTCGTTACCAAATACCGTAATAACATAACTTGAGTAGCATTTTTTTTTTTTTTTTGTGGGTTTGGGGGTGGGGGGGGGGGGGGTATTTGGACCGTTTAATTTAAGATTTAAGTAACTAGCCGATGGCTAAATGGACCCAATATACACAGTATAATATTGAATTTCAAATTAGTAGTACCCTCTTCAACAATTGCAACACTTGAAATACTTTAAATGTCTTAGTTCCAAACATATTATTTTTATTCATAATGGGTATTTAAAGTGCCACACAAAACCTTATCATACACCAAATACAATTATTCAAGATTTTCTATAAATCCACCAAGGAACTAAACTAGTCCTTGAATCAACCCAGCATACATAATGGCATTATTTTATTAAAATGTTTTTGAAAAAAAAAATGTGAACATACCCAATAACTCTATGGCTAAAAAAAGTGTCCATGCTATGTAAATCCTCGATATCTACGAAACTATACATACAATGCATAAAACACTTTGGTTTTAGTTTCCATATAATTGTTGGCGCCAGTCCTCATGACCTATACACATTTTAAAGTTCTTTTTTTTTTCGAAATAAAGTCTGCCTTATGGACATACTTATTAAACCATTTACCAGACTTTTTGTAAAGATTTTTCTTTGCTTTTTTGTTGTTGTTGTTTTATTTAATTTTATTTTATTTGCAAAGTTTTTTTTTAATTATTTATTTAGTTTTGCTAGAAGTCGGTCCCTCTAAATGTCATTGTTTATTGATAACCAGCAATGGACATTAGTATACGCGTAAGATACCGTATATCAAGTACTCCCTTGTAAACTAGCAATGTTTGGATTATATCTGAGAGTATAACTCTTCAAGTTACCAATAGTTTGCGATTGTTAGCGATAATATTATACCGGGGATAAATCGACCTGGGTACGAAACGTCAATGGAACGAAACAGCTTGCATCTGTTTCCGGTAACTGGTTCTCGACTATCTATAATAGGATGTAGACGCGGAAACCATACTATCCGAATTCATCCGATTGAAGCGGTCCTACTACAATACAAGGTCACGAGCCACAATATATATATTTTTTACTTTGTTTGAACGTATATAGAGTTAAAAAAAATAGATTATTTGAATCAGTTACTTTTCAGACTTTCAGTTAATTCTTCTTATTCACTTAGACCGTTCGATAATTCTAAATTTAGTATAATATTGTGTACAGTGAGTAATAGTGGTGGGTGGGGTAAGTTAATCACCCTCCGACAGGGACATGCCAGTCTAAGACAAAACGGCCAATTAATCATTATAAATATAATAACATCATGCCAAGCAATGGTTTAAGTTGTATATATACATCAAATTGTGCTTAAAGATGGCTTCTATGTGTGTTTGTCCTCTGGCGGGGCACAAAGTCGCCGGCAAGATAAGATGGCACCAATCGTTTGTTACCCATGACCCTGAGAAGGGACATACCAGAGGACAGTGTAACTGAAGTTCCATGCTCTTATGACATCAACATCCTGCAGTGTTGTGGAAGAACAAGAGTTTTACTTTACACCAAAAAGTCTTGATTATTGGCTGCTTCCTTTATTGATCTGCTCTGGTAAAATTACTAACAGTCAGAGTTGCCTGCCTTTGAATTTGCTTCATTTAATTTTACTTAGTAATGAAGTTGTGTATTTGATGGTACTATCATTTTTTAACTGATCTTGTCCAAACTTGCACAGTAGACTCGATATGTATATCAACTACGAGTGGGTTTAGGGGTAAATACTTGGTCCGTTAGTGTTCTACTTGAGTGTAGGTAGCTCGACTGGTCATGTTAAATTAATTTTGTGAACACGAAAACACATAACATAGAATTACTAAGCAGCATAACTCTAACCATGGCTGCGTTCAGTTTGGTTAAACGTTTGATGACGTTAGCTTGCATATTTTCCTTGACACTGGCTCAACCTCAAATTAGCATACAGTACACAACAATTTTAGGGAACCAGGCATTAAGCAATTAAACAATTTATTGAGTGTTGAGGTGGTATTTTATTGATTTTCATTAATAAAAAAACATATTTCGTTGTTTGTCTGCTACTGTCATATATCTTTATTGTTCATAAAATATTTGTCTTAGCCAGATCTTATAACTGAAAATATTACAACGCACAATGCAGGAGAGTTCACATGTCTGTTCATATAAGCTCTGTGCTTTCATTGCAATCAAGCTAAAATACATTAGTATAAACAAAAACCTAAAAGGCAATAATGCTCTTTAGTGTTAACATTAACTTTTTTCCCACTGGGCTAGTAACTCAATTAAACTACTAGA
The DNA here is from genome assembly GCA_029582155.1 of Panopea generosa. Classification (NCBI taxonomy): domain Eukaryota; kingdom Metazoa; phylum Mollusca; class Bivalvia; order Adapedonta; family Hiatellidae; genus Panopea; species Panopea generosa. Next base: position 26,093,939 of record CM055901.1, on the reverse strand, counting down.
CCTTAACAAACTTCCACTAGACCAGACCAATATTGTAACTATGACTCCGGACATAGTACTGAAAGTTGGTCACTATCACAGTTTTCTCATAGGTTTTCTTTGTTTCAGTTCTGCCTTTTGTATTTTTGTCGTTATCATCCTGATCTTTTCCCAAGGTGAAGCCAAAATTAAGTAAAGACATGTCGAAAGGTGTTGTTTGTTGTTAATATCAATAAATCATAAATTGGTCTTCTAATGTCGTAAAATATAGAATGGAAATTACTGAAGCTGATTGTACCCGGAAGAGTTACGCCACTTAATATATTGCATCATTAGAACAGGTTAGAGTTATGCCCCTTAGTTTGGGCCGCTTAGTAATTCTACGTTGTGTGTTTTCGCGTTTGCCGTAATGCTACAAATTATAGATAATCAATGATGTTAGATGCTCGTAGGCAGGTGCATTTTAATTGATTCAATGATAAGCATTATCAGCTCAGGTTTTGGTGCTTTTTAACCGATTTCTTAATTTTATTTTAACATGACCATTTGGGCTACCTACACTCCAGTAGAACATTACCGGACCAAGTATATACTAGACTTTGTCAGTCGGACGTGGGTTAATGTCGAACTCTGATCACATATGTATATACCAGAAAAGTTTACATTATGTTTAACATTGAAGTAACTGTATTCCAGATGGCACTTGCTAAACCTCAAATGAAGGGTCTGTTCCACACTGCCCTCAAGAAGGCTTCTGTCATTGCCGCAGTGGGCCTTACAGTGATAGGTGTGGGCTTCTGGGTAGGATACAATGTCAGGCAGAAGAATATTCTTGAGGATTATGAAAAGTAAGTGCATTGTATGTTGTAGAAACAGGAACAGTCGAAATGATAATGAACATAGTTCTATCAGATTTGTACAAATGGTGCCTTCAAATGGTGGATTTATTGAACATTAAGTGTAATTTTTATGCCATCAAGGGCTAACAGACGAACTATTAACCTATCTGCTCTTTCCTGGAATCCTGGAGGGTAACCAGTTCTCAAGCACACCCCATCTCTCCAAGTAACTAATTACTTTTCCATTTAAATCAGCAGTGAGAGATGAATGAATATGAGACGCAATGTTGTATATCAATTATCATGGAGACTGTAGCAGGGCAGGCATTTAATTCACAACCCCTGGATTACTAGTATATACAGGTAGACATGCTACTGAGCTAATTGGAAGACTTGAAACAAGCATGAATTGTCAAAAGCTTTGATTTATATAATTATGATCAGGAGAGCATCTTTCTTAATAATTTACCTGAGAGGTCAATGGTCCAAAATAACTATCAAATACTGAAACGGTTCTATAGTTGATTTAACAAAAACATATATATACAGTCAAACCTGTGTAACCAGTCACCTGTTTGAGTAGCCACTTGTCTCAAGAAGCTACATTTACTATTTCCCATTTCTGTACTTTCAGAGCAAATTAATATGAATAAAGCAGCAACCTGTCTTAACCATTTACTCCATAGATACGCGTTTTCCAGCACCAATCACAGAAGGCCTTTGAAAACAGTGCAGGAAGAGTTTGAATTGCTCATAACGAGCCATCTGAACACTTCCTGCACTGTTTTCCACTCTGTCAGTTAACATAAACATAATTCACCCATTGCTGATATATGGTGAATTAATGCTTTCATTATTAGAGGTGTCCAAAGGCGTCTGTTTGAAGTAAAGGGTTAAAAGGTCACTTTTGCTAACTCCCTGATTAGTTGCTTAAGAAAGATTCAACTTATATCCTACCTATTGTTTTGTATGACATAGTCATTCTTTAGGTATATATAAAAAGCAAAACATTCCCAGCCGGGCCACACTTTTGTTAATAAAATACTGTCATTACTCTATATTTTAGGTGGCACAATCAAGAGCAAGTGGACAAAGAGATGGAACGCTTGAGAAACCTCCGAGTATTTACCTCGTGTCCCCCAAAAGGTGAAAAAATGAAGGAATGGTAATAACATGTAAGTATTGATTACTGTCGCCAAGAACGAGGTCGATTATGATTTGATGACGAATGAGTTTAAGATTGAAAATACTATGGGCAGTATAACAATGGATATATAAAAGGTTGTGCTAATACATACAAGTAGTCAGAAAGCCTGTCAAGGCAGGAAATCTTCGGCTCAAATCAAGTGAAATGGTCTGTAACTAGAGGTAAAATACCAACAGTATAACACACTGTAAAGATTTATCATAATAAAATTCATAGTGGTAATAATACCGACATATAAATTTATTTTATTTAACAAATTAACAGAATTCAAGCTGCCATAAGGCCCTCAAATAAAAAAGTTTATTTGCCTCACTATTTAACTACTAGCAGTTTCAAACATATATAGCTGTCTCTAGATCACTTGCCATTATTCAGTTTCAGATCCACTTAATTGTTTAGGTCAGATGTGTATTTGAGTAATGATGGTTAGAACAACAGATTCATTCATCTTTTGTCATTATGTGCATGTTAAAATAATTGTAGTTATTCAAACTTTTGCAAATTAATATTCATCCTGATGATGCTAGGTTACATACACCATTCACAAAGGTTTAATGAAGATACAGGTCCAGATAGATATCTGGGTGGACATTATAGAAATAGAACATCCTGCTGAGGGTGATGGTGCTCTTACCTGGAAGGAAATACTGTACTCCAGGCCATAAAAAAAGATTTGTGTGCCATGCTCCTTCCTATTCACTCAAAATTGCAGCTACCCAAACTTTTTTTATTGACTTTTAAAGCATTTTTTTTCTCCAGATTTTCCGTCCATTTTTCTTTGAAATGACTATGCAATATCAAAATCTGGCCAAAAAAAATTTAGCTACAGTAAAACCCCTCGAATAAGACAGCTTTTGGGACAAGGCAATAGTGGTCTTAATAGCGGGGTGGTCTTATTATTGAGGTCCAACATCATTGGCAAAAGTTGCAGGCCTTTGTAGCCGTAATAGTAAATGGATGTATACTATATTTTGCATATGTGTGTGAATTTACTGTTATATCAATAATAATAATAATAAAAAAAAAAAAAACCTTTTTTAATTTTGGATTTGTTAATGATTTAAGGATATAATTAAATAAATATGTTGTATGGTTTATCTTTTATTTACAAACATAATATAATAACAAGTAAAGACAACACAAAAAATATTTTAACAATATGCCTGAGTAGATATAGTTTTTCTCGTGGAGTCCTTAGTAGGGTCATTTCCTTTCACTTGTGGCATTCTATCCTTATCAATGAATGTATTTGAACGTTCATTTCATCATTGTTAGGACCCTGAAAACAAAAAAGAAAACAGTAAGATGTCACGAAAATATAAAAATTATCACAAGTTTCATTTTTAATCATCATATAAAATTGCTATTATTACCGGAAATTCATTGTATTTTTGTTTCTCTGTTTTTACCAGAGACATAGACGTATTATGTCTCTGGTTTTTACAGACGTGTTTTATTTTACAGTTAAATTTAGAAATGCGATTCATCACATCATATAAAGACCATCGATATCACTCAAATAACAATTAAGCAATTAAAAGATGCAAACTTACTGGTTTTCATTTTCCGTAGCAACCTGTTTTTTGACAGGTTGCATATTCTAACGACCACAAAGTTTGTCTTTACAACACTCTCTCTGGTGTTCTTTATGGCTTTGTTTACCTGAAAACGTCACACCTTTAACGACAACTACAAATCAGCTTGTTGATTATGTCGTGAATTTTTTCTCAAGGCGTTTTTGGTCACACACATGGTCCTACCTACATCAGTCCTGAATTACTTTATGGTATTGTTTATATAGTTAATATTATAAAGAGGGAGTGTGTCAACTAGAGGCGGGTACTGGGAGAAATGTGTATGTACTGCTGTATACCATATAATGATTTCTTAAGGCACCAGATGTCACCAAATATCAGATTTGCCACACTTGTGAACAATTTCCAATTCGTCTACCTTTTTGAAAGTGCTCGATGTAGTCATTGATATCATGTGTGATGATTTATTTTCAATAGTAACATAAATACCCAGTAAAACTTGTTTGATATGCGTTACTTTTACAATTGAAACAAGTAAAAACTTTAAAAAGCCGAAATATTACTTTCTCAAATAAACAGACTAAAAATATGCACCTTTTTTTTTTTAATAATTTCCAAAAGCACTCGGTGTCAAAAACGTCATGTGTTTAAAATAGTGTTAAAACCCATTCAAAAAATAAGTACCAAATTTAAGATTTTATAGAAAAAAAATGTTTTTCTAAGATTCTATCAGAATGTTTATCAATTTAAAAATGAGTTTGTTTCAAGAAGGAATATTGAATATCAAAGGGACATAACTGTACAAAATATAGTGGTTACAGTTATGTCCCTTTGGTCAACAAAAGAAACTGATAATTTCAACTGCATTGATATAACCAAATTATTAGTATGGTTTGTTATCATATACAAGGTTCTTTTAATGTTTGATTTAATTTGTTTGCCTTAGCTACTGTAGTTTGTATAAAAGTATAAAGTTACATCATGTCAATATTTTTGTTACAAAGGAAGTTTGTATCATACTTGATGTCATCGTCGGATACCCACATGCGCAATTCGGATACTCTCCATACATCACCCATAGGAAATTATGCTAGCTTTGCGTTGTTTTATTTGAACAGAACGGAACAAAATATAGCTCACGTTAACGTCTTATCTAAACGGCGTTTGTATGAAACTAGTGGTGCGATTGGATAACATTCCTTTCATGAAATCGTGGAGGAGCCAATTATATCGCTGCGTTGTGGTTTGGAAGATACGAAGCAAACCTAGTGCAATATCCCACGCGTGATAAATGGAGAGTATTGGAATGGATTACACGTGGGTATCTGACGATGACTTGATGTAGGACACGAGATCAATTTTAGAATGTGAGGTCATGTTAAAATTCACTGGTATTCAAAATAAGCAATATTTAATTACTCAATTTTATTTTTATTTTCAGGTTATAAACCAAGAGGATGATTGAAAATTTGATAGAAAATGTAACTGTTTTACAAAAATTAAATATATGTGATTACCAACAGTTGTGTTGATGTCATTTAAATGCAGACCTCACAAGAGTATAATTCACACTTCACTTGGTTTGGAAAACTTACACATGCTTACTGAATTGATCTCAGATTCGGACGCAAGACCGACTGTTAGTCCGCCAACTGACTACATGGCATTGTTTGTCCAAGTAAATACAATGTAATGTTTACTTATCATTAATTTTGTTTGTCTAAAGAAAATGGTGACAAACCAACCAATATCGATAACTGGTTGGATTATCCACTTGTTTGATCGACATCTCGCATCAGGTCAACTTTGTTCTTTCATGCCTTCAGTTATGAATTTTATCTAAGGAGCACTGTCTCAAGCAGGCACATTAACTTAGATGAGAGTGCATTATATAGTACACTTAAGTACTATAAAATACATTACCTTCATTATTAGTGCAAATGCCCAGCAGTATTACTTGGTGTGCTTGTGTGGCTCCACCCAACCAACAATATCTTTATTGTGTACACTGTACCACTTTCATCCACATCTTAAGCTCACCTGAGTAAAGCTCAAATGGAGCTATTCTGATCGCCCTGTATCCATTGTCTGCACCGTCATTTGTCCATATACTTCTAAAGTTGTGGGCAAAGCTCAAGGTGAAGAATTTTGACAATCCTGTGTCTGTTGTCTGGAAACGTTGTGTGCACTCTAGTAGCTGCATTTTTAAGCGGAACATCATCACAGTTTTTATTTGATCTTCACCAGACCTACACAACTATAACCATGGTTATACCCGGGACCAGATGGGATGATTAATGTTGTAGCCGTTGAAACTTCAACACTTGTTCAAACTTCACCAGACCTACACAACTATAACCGTGGTTATACCAGGGACCAGATGGGATGATTAATGTTGTAGCCGTTGAAACTTCAACACTTGTTAACCTTCACCAGACCTACACAACTATTAACCATGGTTATACCCGGGACCAGATGGGATGATTAATGTTGTAGCCGTTGAAACTTCAACACTTGTTCAACCTTCTCCAGACCTACACAACTATAACCATGGTTATACCCGGGACCAGATGGGATGATTAATGTTGTAGCCCTTGATACTTCAACACTTGTTTGAATTAACCGGGCTTCTGTTTCACCAACATTTAACTTACATTTTAACTTAGTTTTGACTGGTTATCTATCTATTATTCAATCCTTATAAATGATACCTTTTGCAGTTTTACTGGAACCAGCCTAAAATTATGATCACCTGGCTGCTTTTCTTAGTTTTAAGTTTTTAAGTATTAAAGTTTATGTTAGTAAAACAGGAGCCAGATCGTTTTCACCAATCACCGGTAGTTTTCAATAGATCCTCACCAACTCACTATAGTAGTTATATAAACTAACTCGGGAAAAGTTTATAAACTGACCAAATTGGGGAAATAAATGGAATTGTGACCTTTGAACCTTCAAAAGTTTTGTTATATGGCCTTGTGTGAAGTTTTCATTATATTCTCACTAAACTTACACTGTTGTTTTATAATCATAATACCTTAGACAAGTTCTTCAACTGACCAAATGCAATAGCACATGTAAAGTTGGTTTTAACGTAAATTGGGTCTTTGTCACAGTTGTAATAGTAGAAAACAGTTTCTACTCAAGAACTTAAGTTTCCTTTACGATATCTAGCACATTGTATTAATAGGTTCCTAACCTGAAATCTAAGCTAAGATTTTTAGGTTATTTAAGGGTCAATGTCATCATTGATTTAAATAGAAAAAAAATCTGCTTGTATTTTTTTAAAAATATATTTTGGTGAAATTTTTCCATGAGTAGGATGCTTTTGGTTGGTTTTGAAGTAAATTTGGTCAAAATCAATTGCTCAAAATATAAGAATGGTTTCTGCTCAATATCCTAAATTTTCTTTTAAGGTTATTTTAGTGTTTATATTTAAAACTGAGAAAAGGCAGTTTCTTCTCCATAAGTTAGGTAAGCAAATTGTCATGACCTAAAGAAAATAACACAAGAAAAATAAGTTTGAAATAAAAGTATATGAATCGCTATTTAAATCACTATAAAGCCAAAACTATTCTGATCACTTTTATGTCCGTCGGTCGTCAAGGTCGACAACACTTCTTTAGATTATACTAATTCATTTTAGCTTGATTGCGATAAAAGCTCAAAACTTATATGGACCACTCTCGAGTCGACTTTCTGGGTAGAACCAGTATTGAGTGCTGTTTTATGAGAGTCATCGGGTCAAGCTGGGGATCAAACCCACAAGCTCTGGCGTGCGCGGCCAACACTATCAATTACACTACCGCCCTGCTTTCTTCAAATATCTATTTTGATAAAAGCACAATATGCCATGGACGGTATCATTTCAAGAAGATCGGATATCAAATACTCGTAATTAAAAAGCTGGCCATCTTGTTTAATAAGGCTACCAAGATGACTGCCATGGCTCCCAATTTTTATTTTAAAGCTTAAGACACTTATCTTGTCGGAAACCACTGGATCAATTTCATTGAATTTTTCAAGAAATGTTACCTGATTTACCCTCTAATTGTGTCTTGAGCATCAAACAAGGTGGCCACAAGGGCATGGTCATTTCTTACATCGACTAAGGGAAAACTTTAAAATCTGCGAAACACCTGACCCAATTTAGATAAAACGTGGCCATATTGTATCTTGGGTGATGCTCTTTCAGAATAGTTTGATAAATTAAAGGGATCATTTTAATTTTAAAAAATGCATAAACAATTTTGATAAAATGATAAAAATCGAATTCACAAACTTTATGTCGTAGCTAATATTTTACTGTTCAGCTCGCACCTCGTGTTCTTATTTCCACATTCATAAACATAACACATATCATAATAAGCATTCACTGTTTATAGAAGCACGTCTCGCAAGGAAAACTGAACTGCAATCTGCACTTGATATAAAACAAATAAACAGAGATATTGATCTGGACGCAGTAACTTTATGTTGAGGATGTCTTCCCGCGTCTCGCACAGTATCCGGCGGCTGTAAGGAACGACAACTCTGGCAGGGATAACTTGGGTGAGACGCGAGTTAAGCTTCCTGTCAAAGTTTGGAAGATCGAACCCAGATATAACAACTCTACTGGCAGTTAAAATATTTATTAAGTGTTGTATAAATGTAAATACATATACAATGATTGTTAGAAAATATAAAACTGGGGTTTATTGGATTTAACTTTGAATGGCAGGACTCGGAGCATTTACGATTGTTTGCCACGAAACAATGTTATAACAGTCATAGAAGTATTTTGGTTAATCAAGTTTGTCATTCATAAGTTCAAAACAAAATTACCGCAAATACTATTCAATATAGTGTAAATTGACAAGAAAAAAGAAACATATCACACTTTAGGCTTGCTCAAAGTGAACACTGTAGACTTTGTCAATATTGACATGTTGGTATTTTTTGTTGTTTTGTTTTTACATTTACTGTTGATCAGTAAATTGTGAAATGTTTGTACACAAATTTTTCTTGTAGGTTACAATAAACGCGTTTTTTTCCAATTCAGTATTCTGTACATTCACAACTTTAGTAAAGCATATTTGTCCATGAATACTGTAACAATCTTCATATTAAACTGCAATATTGAAGTGCCGACCTTACTGAAGATGAGAAACATTATGCTTATATCCCTTATTTAATCAAATATATATTACGTTTTTATTATATATGATTCTATTTAACTGAGAAATATGTTTAACTTTGCAATAAAGAAATCTGTTTAAGTAATTTTCACGCATTAAATAAACGTTGTTCATATGGACGTTTGTACATAACACCTTAACCGTTCATGTTAACACAGGTTTGAAAATATGATAAAAAATCATTAAATATAAAAATTGTTATATCCTAAAACTATATTAAAGTTGTCATAAATTACCCAAAATGAGCGATATAAAATATCTTTCACAACATAGTTATGCTCCTTTACAAAATCGAAACGAGTTTAAGACCATTCGTGCAATCTTGGGTATTTAAATCTAATATTTATGTCCAGTATATATATGTACTTTTCATGGCGTTTTAATACGTAAATTATTAAAATTGCAGGGTGTCCCTTCAATTCTAAACGTTTAAAATAGCTGCTCGACATTAGTCAAATTTGTACGTACACAACACGTCTTGATAATGCTAGAAGTAATTCCCTGAACATTTAATAAAATGTCTTATCTAGAGAAAAACAACAGTGAACCAGTCTAGATAATGCTTCCAATTTGGTTCCGTTATCTGTTGAATGATTGTTCACGGTACTGGTATAAAGGTAATGCCATATATCAGTATATATTCACAAATACTGTAACTACTAGTATACACTCATTTTGTTATATATTACTGCAGTTTGATAATTGTATGGTGACTGATTCGGACCAATAGTTAATTTTCTAATTACGGAGCTTGCTCGTATTCCGTGAACTGTGAAGGATATCGGTGGAGCCGGGCGCTCATTTTGACACCGATCACATCTATAACGCAATCCCGCAGCAGGACGCGTTTGAATTGCACCTCCTAATATTGAGAACCGGTCACACAAGGAACTAAAACATAAGTCACTATGGTAACATTAACGGGACAGAAAGACACCTAATTCTACAGCTCAGAAGCACGTTCTGATAAAATAAAACTGGGTTCACACACCGACTCCGCAACGTCAGCTGCATACGTTTTGATAACTTCAGACATTAGTTATATTTTTTACAACCAAATTAAAATTTGGTTTTTATGTGGTCCTTTTTTAAATTATTTGTTCCTGTCCAAAAAATACTCGTATTTGCCCAATAATTCAATGACATTCTTGATTATATTATTTGGTCCAAAGTTTAATAATTTATAAACCCGACAAATTATATACTGTATTTTACATGTCAATGAAATTAATAATGAATTACTTTTCTGCATACATGCTAGAATATATTAATGTCATACTTGCATCATGTAGTCTAACGTTCAGATGTGGTGTTGGTGGAAATGTTAGTATACTAGAACTACAGTGTTCCCTTTAATTTCTGGCCAATCTATTTTTGAAAGTCAAAAAGTACTTAAAATATTTAATTTGATTTTCGGTACTCAAGTAAAAAATAATATCTTTATATATTAAATTATCTATCTGACTATACTATAATAAATACACATACATGTTATATAAATGTTACTTGTCCTGAAGATATCAAACAGAGTATACATGTAAATTGCATCATGTTCAGGTGCCGAAGCCTTTCAACCTTTTTGATTGCACGTCAGTTAATTTCATCTCAGCAAAATACTGATTTAGTCAGGCGACAATTCGTCTTCCAACTGCACTCTGCCTGTTGACCAGTGTTGTTTTGTTTTTATAATGGACGGAGAAAATGACTATTAAAATATCTACATCGATCTTTCATTTAGTTTAAACTTATTATTTTACTTCGATTGTGGAACAAGTTATTACAATTTGTACAAATCACGCTCGAAGTCTTCCTGGGTAGAACCAGTACTAAACAGGTGCGGAAAAGTGTCTCGCCCAAGGACACCACACATAATCGTGGAGAGAATTCCCGGGTATTATTCATATTGAAACCCGAGTGTCCAATTACCGCTTGTCTGCATGGGTTTAACGTTTTAAACATGTCTTTTAACATCTGATTAAAGAGCTGTCTGACAGTTATAATAATTATTCACACTCTATATCTCCATATTTGTAACATAAATAAAAGCTGTCACAAGAAACACATTACGCCCTCGTCCAACGACAAATCAAAATGACTACATCTGCAGTGGCAGTAGATTCGATGTGCAGAGGAATTAACGAAGTGTGCACGACACTTCCCGGACATGCGACGTGCGAACTCCACGTCTGGCATGCTTACACAACTACAAATGTCACTTTGTTTAAATGTAGACACCTCCGATATGCTATAAATATGATAATGAATATTTGAATCAGACTAGAACAATAAAATACACGGTCACAAATCCACCCAGAATGTCAACAAAACTCTACCATAGAACGATGGGCCATGCAGTTTTGCCGTGTGGTCCTATATTCCCCGAGACCCAACACGTAACGGTGGTAACACGCAAACGTCTGCGGACAAGGTATCTACAAAATAAAGATCATTATTTTAGAATTTTTTATAACTTAATATTGAAGCAGGCATAATATTGTTTTTATAAATAGTAATCATAAGTATAGTATAATTTTATTTTCATACCGATCTCGTACATGATATATACAGAAACATATGACAGACAGTGGTCTAGAAATGATATATTGATTGATTGATTGATTGATTGATTGATTGATTGATTGATTGATTGATTGATTGATTGAATATTTAGCGTCATTTTATGCCATTGAAGGCTAACAGACGATCAGTTAACCTAACCACTGTTTCCTGGGATTAACCAGTACTCGAGCACACCTCATCTCTGCAAGTAACTGATATCTTTCCCACTTGAATCAGCAGTGAGAGAAGATTGATAATGAGACACAATGTCGTATATCAGTCATCACGGAGACTGTTGCCGGGCTGGGATCCGAACTCACGACCCCTGGTTTGATAGTCTGACGCGTTACCGACTGAGCTCATCAGGCCCGGCTATCGTATCGAATTTATTTATATTAAAGCAAAGGTGAAAGGAGAATGTGGTGCACTGCCATATACGAGACATGAACTAGAACTGACCGAAAAGTATGTCGTGAATTATTTGGTTCCAGAGGGTTCAAACCCAGGACCTCAATAATCAAAGATAAGCTGTATTGCTTTTGTAACACGGAGTCATAGTGAACCAATTCACGTTAAAAGTGATATATAATGAAAATCACGTCTAATCATATGGTACTTAGTGATGTCTGTAAACACTCGGTGACTTTTCGGAGTTTGAATTATCATACATATATATCATACATGTACATTATTATACACGACCACAAACCCCAACTATTTCAAATTTCCCCAACTAGATCTTAATTTATCAAAGGTATTCAATATTCAAAAAATGTTATAATTGTTAAACGATTTACACACTGTATATTCGGGTATGAGATATGTACGTGAACATTGCTTGATGAACATTACATATATATGAAAACCTATGTAACTTCATTTAAAAAGTTTTGCTTAAAGCGAAGATCTGTGAGGTGATTAATTCTTTGTTTATATGTCGCTTGTAGCACGTGGTTCTTGTGGATAACTCTAGCACAAGTTTCTGTTTGACTTACGCATCTGCCATAACGCACGTGTTCGCAGTAGTGTTGTTACTAGTTACTGTATCTAAGTCATTTCGTTGCCATGGGTTTCCCCAGCAGGATCATTCAATAGACATAACTGTTGGAGCAAATTTACATTGCCTGACGTAATGCCAAAATACTTACTTAGATAAAGTTGTAGGCGAAAGAAAACAGGGGCGGATGCAGGAAGTAAAGAGTAAGAATTCGTCTAAACATTAAGGATAATATTATTCTATCATAATAGTGTAACCTGTAGCCCAGGTTAACATTTTCTATTCTGTTAATATTGAATATATGAATTCAAGGACTGAGGAAATATATGAGATAGAATTTAGGTTATGGCAGTAGTAATAGTAGTAGTAGTAGTAGTAGTAGTAGTAGTAGTAGTAGTAGTAGTAGAAGTAGTAGTAGTAGTAGCAGTAGTACTATTAGATAGTGGTGTTGCGGCGGCGGTGGCATCAGCAATAATATTATCATGTTATCTCATTATTATCATTATTATTAATATAATTATTGTTTTTATTAGTATTCATGATTATCATTATTATTATCATTATTATTACTTGAATTATAAGAACTATATGTTTTTATTACTATTATTATTATTAATTCATCATCATTATCAATTATCATTATCATTTTCATACATTATCATTGTCAGAATTCAATATATATATTAGCCTATCATGATGTAATAACTTTTAACCCGGTGTTGGCCTGACCACTTTATGTATATAATTTATAATTAGCAGTCACCTGTGTTTAGAGGCAACATTACCCTTTTCTTTGAATAATCCCTAAATCTACATTTATAAAATATATGAGGATATTTTTTTTATTGTCTATTCCATTTTCAGTTAAATGGGGCATATGTATTTACAATAAGTAGTGTTTCCCCCTGAATCCGCCACTGGTTATGCTATGTGAACACTGTACCGATCGTGAAACATGTTCGCTTTCATTGTTTCTACAATACTAATTCCATCTCCATTCAAGATTCCGATCAGGTGTGCAAGTAATTAGGTATATAGGGAACAAAGTGTTCTTCAAGGCAGAGATAATTGGTTAAGAAAGCGATAGGTGTAAGTACTAATACGACCTCATAATGCCGTTTTTATTGATTTAGTAAAGATGCTGTTAAAAAACATACCGCAATAAAACTGCAAGTATTAAACTTGTTAATAGTATTTTGTAAAGGAACGCATTTATTCATTTTAATAAAAAATAAAGAAAAATAACCAGAAACAAAAAGATACAAAGTAACGATACATCATTCTGCGTTAAATATATATATGCGTGAGAATTAGCTGCACACCAAGTTGTAATAGCATAGCTCTATACCAGCTGTTAAAGTATATATACTACCGAATTTTGTATAAGAAATATTACTCAAGATTGTTTTAAATCTATTTATTTTACATCGATGGTGAAACAAGTTCTTATAACTTAGACAAATAACCATCGAAGTATCCATGTGTATAACCAGTACTAAGCATATGCGGATACAACTCAAGGACACTACACTATACCGGTGGCCGAGGGATCGAACCCACGACCCACCATCTTGGATCCGATGCTCTACCATTGGACCATGCGCTCAACATACTTACTCAATAGTATCTACGTATGTGTTCATATACTTTTATGTAACAATGCGAGTTTTTTGTTGTTTAACAAGTGACGTGACATTTGCAAAATATTTCTGGATGGAAGACACAAATTGCCTTTACACAATAACAGTTAAATGGTGGCTATCGGCACAGCAGTAAAACATATCGCACATATGGCGTTGGTTAGACTAATTGTATTCCGTATAATTAGACTGTTAATGTATAAGGTATATTATATTCATATCAGATATACATGTAGGTTTAACCGGAGATATATAACTACTGATTTTATAGGTCTCTGTTGTAACGAATAACAGTTGTATGTAATAAAATGGATAAAGTTTTTGGAGCTGAATAATTAAATGTAAACGCAATAAGTGTTGTCGGAATTAAAATATCTAATCCAATTGTTTGTTGAAGTGTACCTGCCTCAAGTAATATACACGGTTAGAAAATAAAATGAGGCGTTTGAACATATGATTTATCCGGTTTGTGGTATCAACGTTTATAGATCAACATACAGACAACACAATATATGCTAATCATATACGATCGATAATAAATGATATCGGTGTGTAATTTGTAGCTTCACGACAAGATAAAACGTCAGTCACGTACACAAACTACACACTATATTGATATTTAATCACATACATGTATAAATGTGTGTGATCGTAGGGTTCATAGCCACACTGTTGTAGTGGACCACGCTAAATCATGCATATGTAAACATTTCTCTACACATGAGCGTGTAGTCATATACATGGTAGAAATGGTGTCAGTTTGGGGATAAAATGAAATACGGGACAAATTTTTGTGTTGTCATAAAGTTTGTAGACGCGCCGGTTATTAATGTACGAAATATTACCATAAAACATATTGTTTGCTACTTAAAGACGATTTCTTCAGTTTTTGTCATGTTTTACCTATGGATAGAATTTTATGAAACTTCCCAGTATTTAAGTTTAATGTATGTTCATACAATATCAATCATTAATAAAAAAAAAAACATGTTACCACACAGATGTTTTGGTATTACCTCCTCAAAAAAATACCCGTCCTTGAAATTTGGCGAACAAGCAATGCGAAAAAAACAACACTTTAAATTGTTTACATCTAGTATTTAATGAAAACTAATACATAGATGCTTGCAAATATTAATAATTGTCATGAAAACGGTAATTGTAAGCTTGAATTTAACTGTTGGGTGGTTTTAAAATCAAATTATTTCAGCAGAGTGTGAATTGTTTTTCAATTTTGCAATAAAAATATAACACTTTGTTTAATATTTTGATATAGTGTATGGATAAATTTTGCTTAAAACTTCACAAAATGCTCTCTGATACCTATTCTAATGACAATTAAAATAAAAAAATACACGTTACCGCGTAATTTGAGAAAAAATAGCTCTTAAAGTATGCCATCGTTAAATAAACTGCATTTGCAAAATTAACGCTTTTATACTAAATGAATATATTTGTATAAATATTAAGATTTCTTTTATATTTGTTATTTAGGTTAAATTGCTATAAACATTTATATTATACCAATATACATATTTCATATATTGAACACAATATAAGAGACTGTAAATGAGTGTGCCAACGATATAGGGTCAGTTGTAGTATAATAGTATGTAGTGACACTTGCTGATTTCGTATTGATCATATTCGACGCTTCTTTTCTAAATTACAAACGTCTTGACAAATTGTGCAGAAGAAACGTTTAAACCTGGAAGTAAGATCTGACTGGCTGAAACCAGCTGCTGAAACAAACACACATGTGCAATGATTATGTTGTAATAAAATTTAAATATTTGTTCGGAAGAAAGTAATGGCAGTTATCTTGTACAAGTTCTTTGTCATAGAAAATATCTAATAATATAAAAATAATGAATATAGAAATAAACATCCAAACGATACTCTTTTCAAATACTAGGGAAATCTCCGAGGTAGGCCGATTGTTTGAATCAACCAATCAAAAACGTTATTCGATTATCGCAAAAAAAATATTTTACTTTTTCTCGGTCGAACTTGACGTTTGTATTTTAGAAAAGCAAGCGTCGCATATGATCAAGACTATGGCTGGTCTCGACAAAGTCGCAATCTGGTCACAAATCTGATAACCTCGGCCTTTATGCTAAGCAATAGACCTCTGACATAATAAGGCGCCATTTTGGAACAACTTTCAGTCACATGATAAAACAAAATGGCGGCCTCCTTTATGACAACTACTTATATACATGTACGTTAAAAATACAAACGTTGGTTTATCAATACTGATATTTTAAATTTCCCTATAAACATGACCAATGTCGAGTGTATAAATAAAAAAATCGATATAAAAACGCCATATATTCAACTTAATGACGGATACATAATTTGTTACTTTCACGCGAATGAACACAGGCAAATAGCGTTGGTGTTTTCTAGAGCTATACACGAGGATTATTTACGATATTATACGGAGGATACGGAAATACCCGATGTTTCACGATCGTCTGATCACCTCGACCTTTAATGCTACGCAATAGTGTATTATACGGAGGATACGGAAATACCCGTTGTTTCACGATTGGACAAAGTTGCTTTCATTTGTGCGCGGAATTGGTGCGCATGAAAAACTGTAGAAATCGTCCTTAAACATGCGTGTGCATTTATATGCACTGTATTGCAACCGACTACAGGTGTAAATTAAGGGGACAAATGGCAATTTTGATAAAATGTCACCAAAAACTATCTCTGGAAGTTATACAGACATGAAATTAAACACCAAATCACGTGTGAGAACCCTGAATGTCGTTTTTTATATGGCAAGTCACAAAACACTGTTAAAGGCTGAAATGCATCTCGGTCAATTTGTATTTTAAATCATGATTTTCAAAGCAGTCGCGACACCACCAGTTGTATATAAAACAATATTAATCATTTCTTGATTATGACGTTTCATGTAGTAATACCTGCATGTTAATATCTCGATATAGTTACAGCGATACTTGCACACTAATATCTCGATATGGTTACAGCGATACTTGCACACTAATATCTCGATATGGTTACAGCGATACTTGCAGACTAATATCTCGATATGGTTACAGCGATACTTGCAGACTAATATCTCGATATGGTTACAGCGATACTTGCAGACCAATATCTCGATATAGTTACAGCGATACTTGCAGACCAATATCTCGATATGGTTACAGCGATACTTGCAGACTAATATCTCGATATAGTTATAGTGATACTTGCAGACTAATATCTCGATTGATCTATGGATTTATTTTATGGATGAATATTTGCAAGCCTCAAAATAATGTTTTCACCCGTTTGCGTCTCCATATATTTTGATTGCTGATATTACTTCGTTGAACCACCCAACTATCACAGCCACTTTTCAGGATTCTTTGCCAAAACTATAAGTATATTGTATTAGCAACTGTGGCTGCCGTGATAATTAACCAGTAGTCTAGGCGTGTGATTAATTACAGACACTTAATTGTGTGTTAACCGATTAATTTTCTTGTAATAGAAACTTGTGGTTTTGTACCTTAAGAAAATATTTTATGTGCCATAGAGAACTGAACCAAAAGAAATTAGTATAAAGAAACATGTTATATTCATTGGTTGGATGGTTGGTTGGTTGGTTGATTGATTGAGAGATTAAGTGAGTGAGTGAGTGAGTGAGTGAGTGAGTGAGTGAGTGAGTGAGTGAGTGAGTGAGTGAGTGAGTGAGTGAGTGAGTGAGTGAGTGATTGAGTGAGTGAGTGAGTGAGTGAGTGAGTGAGTGAGTGATAAATTACAGTATACAATAGACTTAGTGATATGATAAATTGATACTTACTGTAAAAGTCACCTCGTCATTTATTTTTTCACATGAACGTGTCAGCTATTGGTATCGCTGGAACCCTTTATGTTGACAGATTCATAAATGTTGTCATCTACCAAAAGAAAGTACACACACACACACATGAGTTTCGGATTGTCTTAGAGACAGGTATTACCAACTAATTAACAGAGCACATGATAGCACAGATTAAAGTGTTAATGTTCGTGTATGCAAAACTTTCATCCCGAGACCATTTGCTCTAATTATGCGTTGTTCTAATTCAATTTTATAGTTTAAGCATATTTTATTCATGATATCTACAACGTATGCATGTATATACAATGACAAAACATACTAGGATTGGAACGAAAGCATAATGCTTATTGGGCTCCTTTCCTTTGAAGTTTATTTTATACGGAAATATCATTTTAGTAAAAAATGTTTTAACCGATAATCTTATAGCAATCAGGGCTCAGTAAGTATATCTAAGCACAATATTATTGTGGGGAAAGTGCTTTTACATTTATGTACGTAGAAAGAAAAGCTTTAAAAAATCTAACCGATTAGTCTTGTTGTTACACAAAGAGCGAGAAAACAAGACCATGGACAACTTGACTGAATAACACGCAGAATTTAAAAACAAGTTATTCGTAGCAAGTCATTATATTTCACACTTTCTTGTGTATGCTAATTATGTATTTGAAGAACAGGAGCATTCGCTTACATGCACAGACCGTTTTGTATTTATTTTTATTTATTTATTTATTTATTTATTTATTTATTTATTTATTTATTTATTTATTTATGTACGTGGCATTTTAACAATGTTCATCGTGGAATAAATTACAAAATACGGACACTCCAACATTTTCATGGCAACAATAAATTGTATGTAGTATTATCAGACTTTATCAGTCACGTGACATTATCTTTATCAGGCAGACTGACGTAAAAATGATATTTGTGTTTGTCTTTCAATATTCCACATGAAACTTACCCTAGTCATAACATCCTCAGCCTCCACTGTTCAAAGAATATCGAAAGTACCAAACTAACTTTAAAGTGCTTTCTATCTAATTTTTGTTTTATTTCTTTATTTTACATGTATTGTGAAATAGGTTCTTACAATTTAGACAAATCAAACTCGATTTTTTTTTTAATAGAACCAGTACTAAAGATATGCAGTGTCAACATGTGTATCCTTGTGACATCACATATTTGGCACAATTTAGGTGTGGTATTCTTCCCGAATGAGAATTGAGCAGGCCGATACGTAGGCGAAAGTCCTAACCAGTGACTTGGCCGGTTCTGTAACACAGGGACAGTGGAAGACGAATCACATTTGTTATAAGACTGTGCTTTTTATGTAGACTTAAGAAACGCAATTCTACCAGATGTCATTGCAACCTGAGATTGTACAATGTTAGATACTATACATAAACTGAAATATCTACTGAACAAGTGTCAAAGAAAGGTGCCAAAGTTTTTGACAAAGGCATATATATCTAAAAAGGAGAAACTCAATTTACATTACTATTTAATCACCATATCTACATCTGTGCTTTTGAAAGTTTACCTACATTATTCTATTTACGTTACCATGTGAAATTGCATATTACTTTTATTTATTGGCAGTGACTTATAGGCCCACTGGGCCGGGTACTGTACTATTTATCAGTTTGTAATACATATATTATTGTACTGGCATGCACATGTCACTATAATAAAATACCCGGGACCGATGCTCCGTGGCGGAATATCTACCTCACAACCCTTTGATGCCGTTGTGGATGCTCTGTGGCGGAAGATCTATCCCACGACCCTCCGATCCCGGGACCGATGCTCCGTGGCGGAAGATCTACCCAACGACCCTCCGATCCCGACGGCGGAGTTGATGCTCCGTGGCAGGAGATCTGCCCCCCACCCACCCACACACACACACCCACACCCACGACCCTCTGATCCCGGGACCGATGCCCTACCACTAGAACATACGCGCCACATAGTTTTGATAAAAGTCAAATTTATGGCCTACCATCATATTGCTCTTCGCTGGTTGAGGCACTTATTTCTGACCCGGGCTGGTATGTCACGTTACCGACAGCTAGAGACACGGGCTTGTCACCACTCTTCTTGCGTTTTAATTTTTTGAAAATGTTCGACGGCTTCGTCTTTAACATGTTGCTCAGCGACCGTGACAGGCGCTTGTTTATTGCATCGTTTGAGTCCCTCGCCGATGTCTGGTTTCTGAATATGCGGAAAAAAAGAAGCGGCATAAGAAAATCGTAAAATGTTTGTTATTTGATACTGACAAATAAAAAGTCGTGGAAAGGCAATGAGTTTGAATATGAATACTATAAGATAAAGCTTGAGTATAGACATCGAATTTTATTTGTTTTAGTTTTAGAGCAATATAATATAATATATATGAAGTTCATTATAGACTCAATATCTTTATGGAGATTTATCATTATCATTTTAATACCCACGGTCCCATACGGTCATTGACGTCTGTCTGTCTGTCTGTCTGTCTGTCTGTCTGTCTGTCTGTCTGTCTGTCTGTCTGTCTGTCTGTCTGTCTGGCTGTCTGTCTGTCTGGCTGTCTGTCTGTCTGTCTGTCTGTCTGTCTGTCTGTCTGTCTGTCTGTCTGTCTGTCTGTCTGTCTGTCTGTCTGTCTGTCTGTCTGTCTGTCTGTTTACTTTTTAATGCTGTTTTTTTTTTAACTGCAAACGCATTCTGCAGCAAAACTTCACTCACTCGTGATTAAAGACAATGTCTGGTTCATTTGGTTTATATATTTCAAATATTTATTTTGAATGATACGTGTTTTAAAATTATACTTCATAATGTATAATAATATGTTTTGTATCGGTCAATCAAACCAAGGAATTATTATAGAGATATATAATATCTGTGCAAGTCCTTGATCAAACTGATTGCGCTATTTATTACCGACGATATCACTGTTTTGACATCAATTTTCCCGTTATTCCTGACCGTAAGACATGGAGATATGAAACGCTTCTATTGTTTACATAAGAGTATCCCTGAATGAACGAAGAATCGCCTGCTGCGATATATACATATATTACTGCTATCTGAATACCAGTATCATGTTTCACGGAGTAATTGATGCTGATTATTTGACATTATTGGTCGTCTTATTAAAGAACAGAGCAGAAATGGAGCATGGAGTTGATAATGTTCATACAAGGACATTACGGTCATCCTCTAATCTATAGTTGTATTCTCCTAAGCCTAATTCTGAAATGTTTCGAAATTCGTTTGCTTATTCAGGCTTTTGTTTGTGTAACTCTGTTCCGTCTTATATAAAAAATGCAAATTCTGTTAATCAGTTCAAAGCTTTATATTAACAATGGAGTAAAAATTCTGAGCAACTCTAAAACTTCGGGTAACTCTCGTCACAATTGCTATACATTCACACATACACATATATAATTCATATATACTTGTTTACTTCTTTTGTTTATATGTTAAATTATTGTTGTACTTGTAAATATGTTGAAGGCCTCATGGAAGATTGAATTTATTCAAATGAGTTCTCGCCTTGATAAAAGTCTTTATTATTATTATTATTATTATTATTATTATTATTATTATTATTATTGGTTTTTTTTGTGGTTTATTATTATTATTATTATTATTATTATTATTATTATCATTTTTATTATTATTATTATAATCACGCTGTTGAATGAAAGCAGTAGAAACTAAAGTTCTAAAGCTATGTTAACAGAATAGTGCATTTGAAAATATTTTTCATTCTATCGACAGAATAGCATTGTCCGAGCCAGAAAATTAATGTCATGTCATCTGTGTCATCAATGTAGTCTAACAATGATGTTATTTAAAAGAATAATCAGCATTTCAACTCATGAAACACGATGAAATACAAATAAAATACAAAAAAAAAACTTAATATTACCGAAACATATTATTTCAAGAGCTTGATAACATAAATATCATGATCAAACAGTTACAGTATCTAACTAAACATTTTGAAAATGTAATATTTCACGAAATCAATTTACACCACATTCCAATAGCAATATTTCCATCGCTTTTATCTAAAACAACAGTGCATTAAATGAGAACATATGTTTACAACCTGCATTGATGTTATGATACTTTGTTGTTAAACATTTCTAATATTTGATCATTGTATTGGCATCCCATGGTGTGTTTACATATATTTGGTTGTGTTCTTTACTGGACTTTTAAGCAATTTGGACATTTTAACAACTATCATATCGACGCAATCAAAGTTGGTATGTCAAGTCCATCATCTATTTACTCACCTGCAGTTTTACTGATATGTATTTAATGCACTCGAGAGCTGCTAGCTCAACCAATTTGCAAGTCTTTAAAGTTATGCTATACATTGATATTTCGTACATGTAAACATGCAATCAAAAGCCTCGGGTTCATAACGTGAACATAGGGTTCATAACGTGAACATTTATCATATACTGTGTCTAATCATACATATATATGATATATTGTAGTATTACACTTATCGATCCGATTTCTGATTGGTCAAATAGTTCAGACACCTCAGACTAAATTCATCATACCTTTGAGCGCAAAACTCGGTCTAATGTTGATAATCTCACTGACGGATCTTGGGGGGACCCTGGAGTCATATTGTACTGAGGTTATCTATCTCGGACCGTCCCATTATCAGCAATAACTAACCACATCTGATCAAAAATCCAAATCTGCCCGTGAATCTCAATTCATTTTGATTCATTTTAAAATCAAATGTACTGGAACTATATCTAAAAATTTTCAAAGCTGTTGCCAATTTAAATATCTGCCTTTAATGATCATTTTAAACATTAGATAGTAAAATATGAATCTTAACACCATACAGAAATTGTAGCTAAATTGCAATTTTTACCTTATGGGTAGTTGAGTGTCACTGCTGGTACTGTTGGGCGATTCTGGTCCGTAATCCTCGTACGCCATATCGTTGTGACGTATCAGTTCATCAAACGACTGTTTGCTTATCTTTTCAACTTCCGTTGATATGTAGAGATTTCTGTCGGGGAACATGAAATATCCAGGTGGGAACCCCAAACACTCTTTTACCGTCAACATCATAAGGTGACGCGCGGGAACCATTAGGCAATCTCTAACTTTGTAGTCAATATGTTTTGAATTTTCTACGTTTGACACAGGGGAAATTAATGCAAAGGGTTCAGTCACAAAGTTTGTCAATTCTATTTCTGAACAAATAGGTAAACAACTCCATAAACTTGTATAGTCTGCGAGGTAATCAACGCGAAACGGCAGTTCCGGTTTGAATCTAAAGACGTCGTCTGCAGAAAACCCTTCTGCTTTGGACCGTGAAGGCATTTCGTGCATGTACAGTTCCAAATCGTCCGGCAAGATAAGTTTTGCGTAACCACCATTTTCCTTACGTTTTTCACATTGCACGACCGAATATGGCCCAAATGATTTTGATTTTAATTTGACTTTATGCATTTTTGTTTGAAATGTCTTAAATCGGAGAACATCGCCAGTGTGCAGAGAAAACGGCACTGGGAAGTCCGAGGCTACGTCTTGTAAAATTTTCACCATTAATTCATCTCCATTTGAGTATAACAGTCGCACATCTTCTATAGAATGAAGTTTTCTTAATGTTTTTCTAAACCTTCCATTAAGACCTTTACCTATAGTAAAGTAAGTGTCACCAGACTTGGCAAGAATGCGGTCGTACCTTTCAATGTTATGGATAATCACATCGCAGCCAGGTTCGAGACACTGCTTAAACTCCACTGGAGCGTCCTTGTAATGCACCAAAGTTGCCAACACAGGAAAATCTTCGTGAAAAGTGTCAAGTAACTCACTCAATTTGAACATTTTACAAACAGGAGAGACGGGTGACGGTGCGTCCAGTCTGCTTGTTGGTTTTTCATAGTCCTGCACAACAAATTGTTTTACATTAACGTCCAGATCAATTGGAATCTTCCACACTTCTTGTAATCTATCACTCGGTGATGCTGCCAGAAACATGACAGGCTTATGCAAAGACAACATACCGGTATATGTCAAGGGCAGTCCTAATATTCTCTGTAATACATTTCGGCCTTCCGAATGGGTCAAGTTACTATATATAGCTTCAGATGCTGAACTGCTTTCCGGCTCGTCAATCAAACTCATCTTTATATGATCACGTGACAGTTTTAACTTCCGGTCAAGTGGACCTAGTTCCAGTATTTCTTTCAGACTGTATGATTTATGATCCTCGACAGCGGTAAAATCACCACGACACTCGGCCGGCAATTCAATAATACTGCCGTCGGCATCTTCACATTGCAAATATTGCCGGCGGTCACAGGTGTGTTTGATTTGACGTATGAAGCGAAATACTTCACCTGACTTGACTATCGCAGGTAAATATGGGTCATCGTAAAATACGTTAGCTTTAAAATATGTAGGACACACTTTTAAGAGATCAAAAACCGTTGGATAAACAGTTTTGGGTCCAAGCGGATTTTTAAAGTCAGGAAACGGTAATAAAACTTTAAATTTCACCTGCGAGTCCGGCGATACCTGGACTATCCGTTTCATACCAGTATCTGTGTCGTTGAACGATAATGTCACATTTTCCACTGCTAGTGTTCTTAGCATTAAAATCATTCCTTTCTGAATATTACACGGTCTCACCTGGGCGGGACCAGCGTCCCGACCCCCCAGTACCTCCACCCACATGGGTAAGTCGAAACATTCGGTAAACTCCCGTAGCGAGAATATTTCTCCGTCAACACTATTTCCGTCACTCTCGGCCGCCATGTTTTGATTTAATGTTAAACATGTATAGCAAATACACACTACAGGGAATGTTACATACAATCGATATGGCTACCTGAGTTTACCTGTGCGCGAGTTACTTCCCTTAGATAACAGGTATGAAATATGTAAAGCTGTAAATACTTTTTCACGTGACATCATACAGGTATGTCAGGATGAGTCATTTATTATTTTCAAAATAAACAATATCAAATTGCAACCACAAACAAATATGCAGTTTTTGTTAATCAACGAAAGACGAAAACGAATATGCAACTTCTCTTTTTTAGTAAACGACCCGCACTCGTTTATGTAGAAACGAATCTTTAACTGAAATATGGTGTCAACCACACAATATTCAGTTGATAAGTTAATTAATTAATTACAAAAGTATTTAACACTGGGAATCAATTTAATTCAATATGCAAATAAAATGTTAGTGACTAGTTAGTCATTAGTTAGTATCAAACGGGGCATTAACAGTGTAATTAGGGTATACGTATAGAGTTACACAGTCATAATTTGATTGTTTTGTACGATATATAATGTCACTTTTAGCAGTATTATGATATATTTGGTTTCTAGAATTTATTTCTACAGGTTTCAAAAGTTTCTACAGAGACGGAGGGTTTGTTTTTGTTCTCGTCTACAGACTTCTGCAGAAACAAATGGTACGTTAGTTCACCCAGTCACAGTGCATTGACGTGGACACGGATCGACCAGTTCTAGAAATAGTCCCTGTATGCTGAATACCATATGAGGGGTCTATTGTACCATTTGTGCCAGTAGTTTCTCCCGAAGATCGAACCCACGACAGCCTGCAAGTGGGTAGATGAGTATGTATCCCAGCCTTATTACAGTACATGCCTGTAGGGAGTATAGCAGTAAAAAACGCTATAAATGTCTTAAAAAATAAAATTATTTTGAATTTTAAACACATCTCATTACCATTAATAAATCTGAATGGCTTAGTATGTCACATCTACTAAAATGTGACCAAAATCGATATTTAAATCGAAGTTGTAAACTTTAAACGAAATCCCAATTCTAAAAATAGACAACACTTAAATACTGCTAGGCGATCATCAAATCGTCATTCGGACTATACCTATGATGAAACCATTTTAAATACGTGTACACCTGTTTAGCGGATCAAATTGGAATCAAAATCAAACCACGTGACTCATTTAATAGGTCACAAAATATGTTGCAATTTTAAGCAGGAAATCTATTTTAGTTTAACCTGGGCGCATAACCCAAGTTAGAAAATCCCTTTTCAATATGATAATTTGGCATGTTTAAATAGATATTTTTTGGCAATACGGGGTCAATGAGTATATATAGACATAAAATATTGGAAAAAAATGTTAATAGCCAATTTAAAACTTTTGAAAAATCCTCATAAATTCCTATTAAAGATTCGGCTAGTCTATTCACCATGGAAGTGGCATCAACTCAAATATTTACTGGTCAGAAAGTTACAGCTGTTGTGCTTTTTGAGATAATAAAAAGTCAGCTATGTGAACCATGTACTAGTTTTAGTATGGTAATAAATAAATAGTAATAAATACATGTATATAATAATAATGAATGGTAATGATAATAATGAAGTATTTATTTAACGCGATACCTCATTTGAATAAGCCAATCTTCCACGAGGCCCTCAACTATATACACATTATTCATATCGATATGCTAAATATTATGAAAAACAAAAACAATAACAGTATATAAATGTATTTATATTACTTATAAATATATGTTTTCAGTCGATTTTTGGTATAACAACATTAACTATAAATGTATTTCGGTATAAGTACATGAACTATCAATGTATTTTATTTTTGGTATAAGAACATGAACTATAAATGTATTTTGGTATTAAAACATGAACTATAAATGTATTTTTGGAATAAGAACATGCACTATAAATTGTATTTTATGGTATGAGAACATGAGCTATAAATGTTATTTTGGTATAAGAACATTAACTATAAATGTAAGAACATATGGTATATGCATATGAACTATAAATGTAAGAACATATGGTATAAGAACATGAACTATAAATGTATTTTTGGTATAAGAACATGAACTATAAATGTTATTTTGGTATAAGAACATTAACTATAAATGTAAGAACATATGGTGTAAGAACATGAACTATAAATGTATTTTTGGTATAAGAACATGAACTATAAATGTACTTTTGGTGTTACAACATGAACTATAAATGTATGTTTGGTATTACAACATGAACTATAAATGTATTTTGGTATTACAACATGAACTATAAATGTACTTTTGGTATTACAACATAACCTATAAATGTATGTTTGGTACTACAACATGAACTATAAATGTAGTTTTGGTATTACAACATGAACTATAAATGTACGTTTGGTACTACAACACGAACTATAAATGTATGTTTGGTACTACAACATGAACTTTAAATGTATTTTTGGTATTACAACATGAACTATAAATGTATTTGACAATGCGTGTAATACTAACACAGATATATTACAGTAAGTTATAAACTAAGTGTTATGCACCTGTGTCGAGATAGTCTCCATGTTGTAATAACTACGCTGGAACTCGGCTGTTATCCAGTCTGCGTATATCTATTTTGTGTGAAATATGTGCCACACGTTGCTTTGTTGTCGTTGGAATGCCAGCGTATAAAAGTAAGTAAAGTAAAGTAAATATTTTATCATAGTTACATGTTCATGGCATACATGACATTTAGAAACATGATACTAACAAGATGAATAAATAGCACCCGGCCTAATAGGCCCATAACTCACCTACAATTAAAAACTAGTTGTAACACATCATAATTATATATGGATCTCGTTGAGAGCCCTATCCGTGAATATACAAATAAAAGGGTACAAGTTACACCTACATTTTATCATCTGAAATTAAATACTTTATGAATAATATATAATTTTGGTGTTAAATAGTTTGGAATACATATTTATATATCCTTAATATTTCCTCGAAACTGTCATTACGAATGTGACTTTCACTCCATCTGAACTTTCCATTAAGTTAGACTTTTAAATTTTATTAGAGTGTCACATACAAAAGTTACAATAATAGTCATATATAAATTACAATCAAACTTTCATATCGGGCCGTAATTACGACCTATGAGACACTTAAAACAATTTTTATTCACAATGTAATACGCATATACACTTATGCATATATATGCTTACATATATACATATAAGTAAATATATTTTTATATATACACATACACATAATACACACATATATATTGAATAAATTATATAATTAAGATAAATAAATGCAATGATTTCATGCGATTAAATATTTATACTTTTCTAAATAGCATACATTCCTTTACACAGAAGATGAGACACAAGAAAACAAGGCGAATGTTGTCA
The DNA here is from genome assembly GCA_029582155.1 of Panopea generosa. Taxonomy (NCBI): domain Eukaryota; kingdom Metazoa; phylum Mollusca; class Bivalvia; order Adapedonta; family Hiatellidae; genus Panopea; species Panopea generosa. The sequence continues at coordinate 26,065,969 of CM055901.1, read as the reverse complement.
ATCCGTACCGGTCAAGTGATTTCTTCCACTGTTGTCGTCCTCAGTCTCTCGCCCTTTTTTTTTGGACCACAGCTCTTCTCCTTTTACGTGGCTTGTCCTTTATTTAACTTAAAAGGGATTCATAAATGACTAATTTGCCAAATAATTGATCATACGTGTGTTCTTTTATCAACATATAGTTCCTGTTCTTATATATAAGTCCTTATAAAAAATAAAGTAAGCTATATATATCTTATACATAAACTATAAATTCTATGTAACTTTCCATGTTTTATGATGTCTTGGTCATGCAAAATGAGTTGAATTATGAAGCAAAAGTTCCAGTAATTGATCTGTTCCTTTTAGCTGCAGTATCCACATTTTGTAATCATAAGTATAAACACAAGTTTAAACACAATTTGTTGGGAATTTGGTATCTACTTCGTTTTGTTGTGACTTTCATTGAGCAAAGTAATACTTTGTATTCCTGAGATGAATGTAAATCCAGAAAACTGAAAATGAGATTTGCGAGATTTTGCGTGTTTACTCGAGCGTTCACAAAATCCCAATCGGTTGAGACTGTTATATATGTGTTTAAAACAATAGAACATCTGATATGAAACTGTGCTTGTATACTTAAGTTTATTTTCTCTCAATTACTTAAGTATCAAGACAGATAAGTGACCTGTACAAACCGCTCTTGATCGCGCGGATGCATGTATTAATGTGATTGGAGGACAAAGCCAATTGAAAAGTAGTTTCTCACACATAACGCTGGAAAAGAGATTCGAGCCCAGGCTCCTATCCAACAACATGTTTAAGTTTCATACTTAAATACTTAAAAACTTAAATCAAAGAAAAACATTTAGTAGATCGTGATCTTGATTCGTAAAAACTGAATTTGGTTCCTTTTATTGATATTAATTAACCAATATTAAAGTAACCAGTCAAATTTTGATTATTGTTTTAAGTATTTAGGCAAAATTTAAGAACATGATGGTGAAACAGGATCCTGGTTGCAATGATGAATCAGATGCGCACCTGACTGCGCTAGTAAAACATACAAGTTCACTCCTCATGACATTCAGACAGTGTTTCAAACAATGTTTCACGAACGTCGCGCCAGAATGATGTTTAATGTATTTACCCAGTGAGATAAGACAGACTGGTTTTTATCAACTTGCTGGTTATAGTAACACTTTTGACGAATGAGCTTCGTCTGTAAGATGGGAAATAATTTCTCGTTTATAAAAATCGTCGTTTTGTAAATAGTTTTAAAATATTGTTAATGGGTTTAAAGGAAATATATTAGGTTAAAAAACGATATAAATGTCTTAAAAAATAAAATAATTATTTAAATGGATAAAAAGCATCTCATTATCATTAATACATATAATCTGAATAGTTTAGTATGTCAAATCTACCAAAACGTGACATATCGATATCTAGATTTGAGTGGTAAACTTGAAACGAAATCCCCGTTCTAAAAATAGACAACATTTAAATACTGTTTGACGACCTCCGCTTCGTCATTCGGACTCTTTTTAAGATGAAACCATTTTTAGCGTGTAAACTTGTTTAACGGATCAAATTAAAATAAAAAATGAAATCACATGACTCATTTTACATGTTACAAAATATGTTGCCATTTTTAGCAGGAAATCTATTTTAGTCTAACCTTGGCTAGTAGTAATAAGTTAGGAAAGCCCTCTCCAATATATTATTTTGGCATGTTTAAATAGATATTTTTGGCAATACAGGGCGTGAGTATAACATAAGCATGGTACATTAAAAAATATTTTAAAATTTTGAAAAAAAACCCTGATATATTCCCTTTTATTCAAAATTATCGTAGCCGCATGGTTCACCTTGCACGAGTGTGTTTGACCTCCGGTTATGTCATACTATATGCTTTATGAGACACAGTTACATTTGAAAAGGGGCATAACTCTCTGTCCCCTATTGAAGGTTTGTTTTTCAACTGTATTTCAGTCATATTATGGCGTTCAGTGCACCTAATCATGATTCCTGGATCCAGTTAGACGATCATCCAGTACATAACACAAGTTATCTCTGCAAGTCACTTTGCTATATATTAAGAGATTGGACATTCATGGCTCCTTGAAACAAAGTTCGAACCCATGCCCCCTGTTTACAGTCAAGTGCGTTGCCGACCGAGCTAGTCGGACCTGGTGGAGATACATCAATTTTGTACCTTGCTGGAATCCTGTCGCTAAAAGTGTAAAATGTATTTCAATTTATGACCTCCAATTATTCATTAATATGACCTCCAGAATTTTTTTTTTCTGTATGACAGAGAGAAAAAAATCTAAAGAAACATTTTGTAATTTTATTTTTTTTTTTTTTTATTAAAAATTTTCAGAACCACCAGCTTTATAACAAAATATCAATGATTTCTTAAATGTGAAGTATCAGGTATTGGGGGTTAGATCTCAACGGCTATGTAGGTGTAAATCTGCTTTCCCCCCAAGTATATAATTATTTCACTAAAAATATGATATTAAATTTATGACAGATTATCAAACACACAAAGAACACGCTTGTTCTCATTATAATGTATCCTTAAACATCAATCATCTCCCGCATAACTATTAGGATATTTATATCCTGTGAATATATTATATTTTCTTTACATTTTGTAGGCAGACATCAAGTGTATGTGACGTTATACACTTCATATGATTTATTTATGCCATTATTATGCGGACTTGAAATTTAATATTTTATCATTGTGATATACGTTGCAAATGTTCTAGTTTGTTTCCTACATGTTTATTTTACGCGTGTTTCACATAACCCAGAGTCTGTCCCGACCCTACACGTGAATAGTAAAGGACACATGGAACTTCCATGGTTATGTATTTACGCCATATCGTATTAAATATACGTGTTCACACTGTTCATTTCAAGGCTTTTAGGGCAAATTAACCCATATTAAGCAACAACCTGTCTTAAAAGACCACTTTTGCCCCTGCCCTTGATTGGCTGCTTAAGACAGGTTTGCCTGTGCATGCACGTGAGTCCGAGTAAAACACAATTTATGTCATGATAACAAATATGCAGTTTAGACTCTAAAAGGGACACGTGACAATACACGTGATTTTACGCATCAAAGCAATGTTCGAGCATAATTTATGAACTTATAACGATATGGAGTAAGCAATAACTTACTTTTATATTTAAGAAATTAAACAGTTTTTAAGTGATATATGCTAGTTTTGTAAATATGATCGAAACAATATCTAATTTAAAAAAAATAGACATTGGTATTTCCTTTAAACATTTTATGATACCGACAGATTAAAAGAAGACAAATTACACATTTTCTCATAGATGACTACGCGTGTGAGAAATGCAACACTTAACGAGACATATATTGCACATATACTGAGGTATTTCAATTTTGAAATACAGTCAAACCTGTGTAAGCATTCACCTTTATTAAGCAGCCACTTGTCTTAAACAGCCACATTTGTTATTTCCCATTTCTATTCTTTTAGAGCAAATTGACCTGTATTAAGCAACAACCTGTCTTAAAAGCCCACTTTTGCCCTTCCCTTGATTGACTGCTTAAGACATATTTGACTGTATGTAATTTTCAGAAATATTGTTAAATGAAAATCAATCAATATTGCTACGTGTCCCTAAGTGTCAAAGGCTGGATCGTACATCAACTGTTTATTCGTCTCCGAAAGGGCCAATCTACCTTTACACTGGTCGTGTAAAAGAAAGCTAAAACAAAACGATGTTATATATTTAATTATATTTGATACTTTTCAAAATGAAATAGATGTAGAACGATTACAACTTTATTAATGATAGTGAAAAGAATGGATACATACATGACGATTGTTATGTTTAGTAATATAGTAATTCAATTAAGTAGTATGGCGCATACTTCGAGAAAAAAGAAGAATTGCCATCAGTATCAATATCATATTACTACACACGAGTAAACATGAAGAAAGGCATACGTAGTTATGCTTACAAACGTTCACACGCATATTTTTGGATTTTTCAACAGAATGATTATACATATAGTGTGGGTACTTTGGTGAACAGCTTGGCTTGTGGAATCATGCTTCTATTGTAAACGTAACATACAATGATTTCTTTTTCATAGACGTAACACACGAATATCTCTTCTTTTATAGACGTAACAAATGATTATGTTAATTTTAAAGACGTAACATACGATTACTTCTTCTTTTATTGACGTAACTTGCGATTATGCTGTTTATAGACGTAACTTGCATCCATGCTTCTTTTATAGACGTTACATACGACCATGCTTCTTTTATAGACGTAACATGCGACTATGCTTCTTTTATAGACGTTACATGCGACCATGCTTCTTTTATAGACGTTACATGCGACCATGCTTCTTTTATAGACGTTACATGCGACTATGCTTCTTTTATAGACGTTACATGCGACCATGCTTCTTTTATAGACGTTACATGCGACCATGCTTCTTTTATAGACGTTACATGCGACCATGCTTCTTTTAAAGACGTTACATGCGACTATGCTTCTTTTATAGACGTTACATACGATCGTTCATCCATTCATTAACCTAAAGCGTGTACGCTATTAACACACTGATACTGCGCTTGCGTCATAGCAACCCAAAATAAGGATGTTCTCATCTCCAGTGTTCTCTATAAATAACTATATACAATTTTTTTTCAAAAATTATGCAAACCCAGTTATTAATCCTCACATTTATTTCTACTTCCTCTCTCTTAATTCTCCATCGTCTCTCTTAACTCTACCTCCTCTCTCTTAATCTTTCTACAGTCTTTCTATATTACAAACAATTGTTATCACAGTAAACAAAGACGATCTGTCATAAATGCTGGCTGCTATAAATGCATTTGAACGAGTATACTGGCTCGTTAGTTGAACACTTTGTTTAGCAATAGAACATATTTATGGAATTATACAAAATATGACATTGTAGCACAATTTCAAGTTAAAGCTTCTCACAAGAAGAAAGTTGCGATACATAATATAATATATACCTATATACTTAATTAGTTATACAAATCTTGTATTGCATTAAAACTTTATGTTCATTATTCACAAAAGAGCTAACCTAGAGTGGCGTGTGTGTACATTTAACGTCAAAATGCATGCACGGAATGCATGCTTAGACTATTGTTTGTTTTTCTCTCATATCTTGATGATTTTGACACGTGTATCTCACAGTCTAGCAGTTTTATTGTATTTTAAATTGAACTGGATTGGATCCGAAGTTGTCATTACGCATATAACGACATTTCAACATGAGCACATAATTACATCACAACATGAATGGCAACTTCTTCTTTTTCCCGCCCTTTTCTCTTACACTTTTATCACGGAAATGGCATATTATAGGATTCTTCATGCTCAAAGCTTCCAAATCGGAGTCTTTCAATTTGGAGAACTTTACTCCATCTAGTCCTTTTTTATGCACGTGTGTAACAATTCTTTCTTCGACACCCATGTATCTCAGAAACGTCGACATGTCGTCCACGGAATAGTCGAATAAACTACCGTCTTTTGGTATATCAATCTCGACCTCCGGGATAAACTTGTGTAAGGCTGCAAAAGAAATGTATAGTATTGAACTTCGTCGTAAAGTAAGCTGTACTTTGTTAAATATTGTACTATCAGCATTACAGCATATATTGTGTTTGAACTGTCATCATCACAGCATATATAGTGTTTGAACTATCATCACCACAGCATATATTGTGTTAGAAATATCAGCATTATAGCATATATTGTGTTTGAACTATCAGCATTACAGCATATATTGTGTTAGAAATATCAGCATTACAGCATATATTGTGTTTGAACTATCAGCATTACAGCATATATAGTGTTTGAACTGTCATCATCACAGCATATATTGTGTTTGAACTATCATCACCATAGCATATATTGTGTTAGAAATATCAGCATTACAGCATATATTGTGTTTGAACTATCAGCATTACAGCATATATTGTGTTTGAACTTTCATCATCACAGCATATATAGTGTTTGAACTATCATCATCACAGCATATATTGTGTTTAAATATATATATTGTGTTTGAACTATCAGCATTACAGCATATATTGTGTTTGAACTATCAGCATTACAGCACATTTTGTGTTTGAACTATCAGCATCACAGCACATATAGTGCTGGTTGTGTTTGACATTTCAGCTAACCGTTACTACATTTGTATATAATGTTTTAAGTAGTGGTGGTGCCCAACTTTCAGACATGCATGCTTTACTACAATTGGTGGTGTCTGTATTTTCAGATTATAACATTCATTCATTAATGGTGTTGTCTGGCCGTATCTGACCTTTCAAACACAGTTAATGAGTTAATAATGAGCTGCACCACACCAACAATTCCAGTTAAATATTGTAGCATTTCTATAGCCAATCTCTCCCAGGGTGCATTGTGCTATACCTCATTTACCTCTGTCAACGTCTTAACTTGAAGTATCAAATCTACTCGCACAAATGACCTGACGCGAGATCGACTGTCGCTCCGCCCACTGGCCACGTGACGTTGTTTGTCCAAGTAAATACAATGTAATACAATGTAATGTTTACTTAGAGACCTGACGCGAGAACGACTATCGCTCCGCCCACTGGCCACGTGGTATTGTTTGTCCAAGTAAATACAATGTAATACAATGTAATGGTTACTTAGAGACCTGACGCGAGATCGACTGTCGCTCCGCCCACTGGCCACGTGACGTTGTTTGTCCAAGTAAATACAATGTAATACAATGTAATGTTTACTAAGAGACCTGGTGCGAGAACGACTATCGCTCCGCACACTGGCCACGTGGCGTTGATTGTACAAGTAAATACAATGTAATACAATGTAATGTTTACTAAGAGACCTGATGCGAGAACGACTGTCGCTCCGCACACTGGCCACGTGGCGTTGTTTGTCCAAGTAAATACAATGTAATACAATGTAATGTTTACTAAGAGACCTGATGCGAGAACGACTATCGCTCCGCACACTGGCCACGTGGCGTTGTTTGTACAAGTAAATACAATGTAATACAATGTAATGTTTACTTAGAGACCTGATGCGAGAACGACTGTCGCTCCGCACACAGGCCACGTGGCGTTGTTTGTCCAAGTAAATACAATGTAGTTAACTTAAACATCGTCAGCTTGTCCGCTGTTTAAGTGATCATGTTACACAATCTTGCAAACATTAAGACATTGACAGAGGTATAATAGACCCGGTTAGAGAATGTTCTGTATCACGGTGGTGTCTAATCCATATACGTACGTTTTACACTGCTTGTTGCCCTCCTTGGTGGATGTCTGTCTGGACTTGATGGTATTGGTGGCGCAACCTTGTCCTTCGGGGAAGCAACTGGCGACATATTACTGAAAATATATGTAACTGAGGTTGATATACTGTAGTTTTTTTTGTGTTATACAGCTCCTTTATGTAAAGTTATTTTATGTTTAACGGCATCATGAAACATTTACTTTTTCCAGTGAGTGTTCTCTTATCATTATCATTAATGTTTTCATGATCATTATTATCCGTGTCATTATTATAGTTATCGCTATCGTTATCATTATCAAATAAAACTGCATTGAAAAGATTGGCATCAATATGTCACTTGAGATTTTTTTTTGGATTTTTTATATCAAATTATTGGCCATAGATGCCATGGAATTATTATGGACGCACATGCAAGAGGTCGCATGTTCGGTACCACGCTTAATCTGATGTCCTCACACAAAAAAAATACATTACTATTTCTTTCCAGTACTAGTTCTGCCGATTACTATTTCTGTTCAGTACTATTTCTACCCAACAAACGAACTCTAGAGCGCTTCACAAAATGAGACACTTGAGGTTAAAGCTATGATATAATCATAATTAATTACACGATATCTAAATCGTTTTTATCCTGCTCTATAACAATTTATGCTTGTTATTATACCGACGTAAGTAAAGTAGACAAAATGACATTGGTTGATAGTTTATATTTATATTTATTTTAACCGATGCGCCATTTTGGCTTTTGTCATCATCTTAATTTTTTTTTTTTCTATGTACAGATGATTTACATAAGAATGCTATCACTGAATCAAACTGAGATATCCATATGTGGAAATTCTAGATATGAGAAGCAGAACAGAATCGCGCCGACGCAATTCTCCATCTTCTCACACATTTAGTTTATTTTTGTCTAGACTTGGACTGGGGTTACGCGTCACCCTTTTTAACCTTCTTTGGTAAAAGGTATTTTTCTTTCATTCTCATTCAACGTCATACCAAAGAAAAATGAACGAATGTCTATCTCTCTGCTTGTGTCGCATACACGAAACGATGTACGTTGTTTTACAATACAATACACTAATTTATAGCATTTCCAGTTATCTTAAAACGATTTAATTGTTGCCATCGTTACATTCTTCCACGTGATTAGAGATATACTGAAAGTACAAAGTTGCACATCTGTCTCTCGTTGTGTTCAAGGGTGTTTGTTCAGGCCGTTGTCCCTACCGCCGTGTCCGATAACCAGTGTGGGATTTAGATAGGACAGTCAGTCCGGACTACGGCCCACCCATCCTGAAATTTGGGGACTTTTCTAAGTTAAAACAAACCATTGTATCCAAACCCACTAAATCAGTATCCTGGATCCGTCTATGAATAACAAACCCTTTTTTGTAACGCCTGCATTGAAATGACGGTTTGCCCAATGGGCCATACAAGGAATGTCCTATCGGGGAATCAGGGTGACATATGGCTATTGTTACAGATAACCATTCTAAATATTATCTAATCTGTTATCTATAACGACAACAACAATGTACTGTCACATTTCAGAGATTGTTGATGTATAACCACGGCAGACATATTTAAAGAGCAACCCATTAGCACCTCGTTTATTGTTTCTACCAATATCATAATCATAACAATAATAATAATAATAATAATAATAATAATAATAATAATAATAATAAGTTTGAACCAGAACAGTAATTTCCCTTTAATAAAAGATAAATCTCTGTCTAGATTCGTTAACGTTTCGCATGTATGACGATTTTTGTAATAATAACATTGTATGATATGTACGCTCGTGTAATAAGTGGTTTATTATATAGGTTGTTATATATGTTATATTATGTTATTTTGTTTTGTTTCATCTTACTACACATTCTTATCCTATAAAGCCCTGCTTTACTTTGTTTCGTATGCTTTGTCGCTCATTTTGTAAGCAAACTAAAGTTTGTTTCATAGTCGTATTTCGTCTATCGGTAGTTTGTTTTATTAGTTAGCGTCATTCTTAGGCTAGCAGAAGATCAGTTGACTTATTAATAATCACTCTTTCCTTGGATCCTATCTCTTCAAGTATTATGACTTCCCCGCCTATATCAGCGGTGGGAGACGAAAAGCAATGTGAGGCAATGTCGTATAGCAATCATCACGGAGATGCTACCGACTAAGCTTACCAGGCTCGACAGAATTGGTACATAGGTGGGCTGCTAGTTGTATCACTTATAGGTTCAGAAACTTTGCAGTGTCAACTTAATTCTGAATCACATCTAGGGTGCGGAATTATTGTAACACCACAGTGTCAACTTATTTCTGAATCACCTCTAGGGCGGCGAATTATTGTAACACCGCAGTGTCATCTTAACTCTGGATCACAACTAGGGTGGGGAATTATTGTAACACCACAGTGTCAACTTAGCTCTGGATCACCTCTAGTGTGGGGAATTATTGTAACACTGATGTGTCAACATAACTCTGGATCACCTCTAGGGCGGCGAATTATTGTAACACCGCAGTGTCATCTTAACTCTGGATCACAACTAGGGTGGGGAATTATTGTAACACCGCTGTGTCAACTTAACTCTGAATCACCTCTAGGGCGGCGAATTATTGTAACACCGCAGTGTCATCTTAACTCTGGATCACAACTAGGGTGGGGAATTATTGTAACACCGCTGTGTCAACTTAACTCTGAATCACCTCTTGGGTGGGGACTAATTGTAACACCACAGTGTCAACTTAGCTCTGGATCACCACTAAGATGGGAAATTATTGTAACACCGCAGTGTCAACTTAATTCTTAATCACCTTTAGGATTGGCAATTATTGTAACACCGCTGTGTCAACTTAACTCTGAATCACCTCTAGGGTGGGGAATTATTGTAAAACTGTGCAGTGACAACTTAATTCTTAATCACCTTTAAGGTGGGCAATTATTGTAACACTGCAGCGTCAACTGAGTTCTGAATTACCTCTAGGGTGGGGAATAATTGTAACAGCGCTGTGTCAACTTAATTCTGGATCACCTCTAGGGTGGGGAATTATTGTAACACTGCAGTGTCAACTTAAATCTGGATCACCTCTAGGGTGGGGAATTATTGTAACACCGCTGTGTCAACTTAATTCTGGATCACTTCTACGGTGGGATTTTTGTAACACCGAGTGTCAACTTAATTCTGAATCACCTCTATGGTGGGATTTTTGTAACACCGAGTGTCAACTTAATTCTGAATCACCTCTACGGTGGGGAGTTATTATAACACCGCTGTGTCAACTTAATTCTAAATCACCTGTAGAGTGGAGATTATTGTCACACTGCAGTGTCGACTTAACTCTGGATTACCTCTAGGGTGGGGAATTATTGTGACACTGCAGTGCCAACTTAACTCTGGATCACCTCTAGGTTGGGGAATTATTGTGACACTGCAGTGTCAACTTAACTCTGGATCACCTCTAGGTTGGGGAATTATTGTGACACTGCAGTGTCAACTTAACTCTGGATTACCTCTAGTGTGGGGAATTATTGTGACACTGCAGTGTCAATTTAACTCTGGATCACCACTAGGGTGGGGAATTATTGTAACACTGCAGTGTCAACTTAACTCTGGATCACCTCTAGGTTTGGGGAATTATTGTGACACTGCAGTGTCAACTTAACTCTGGATCACCACTAGGGTGGGGAATTATTGTAACACTGATGTGTCAACATAACTCTGGATCACCTCTAGAGTGGGGAATTATTGTAACACTGATGTGTCAACATAACTCTGGATCACCTCTAGGTTGGGGAATTATTGTAACACAGCAGTGTCAACTTAACTCTGAATCACAACTAGGGTGGGGAATTATTGTGACACTGCAGTGTCAACTTAACTCTGAATCACAACTAGGGTGGGGAATTATTGTAAAACAGCAGTGTCAACTTAACTCTGAATCACAACTAGGGTGGGGAATTATTGTAAAACAGCAGTGTCAACTTAACTCTGAATCACAACTAGGGTGGGGAATTATTTTAAAACAGCATTGTCAACTTAACTTTGGATCCCTGTGACCTGTATAGTGGGAAATTATTGTCACAATGCAGTATCAACTAAATTCTGGATCACCTCTAGGTAGGGGGTATATTGAATTCAAGCTGACAGTGATTTGTAAGATACTTAACCGTCTTGTCAGCAGTCCTGCCAACCAAAATACCCCTTTCTTCAACTTGAACCAGGGCGAATAACATCAAGAAATACAAACACCCGCTATCCTCTACAAACTAGTATAACTACACGGACACTTGTGAAATGGTACTCCCCACCAGCTTATTTTGAGAAGATGTGGGAGATTCTGACTTGGTATCTTACAAGCCATGCAGGGGCGCTCAAATATACTAGATTCACAGATACCACACGTAAGACATCATACTGACGTTTACAAACCTCTCCGCCGCCGTCGCGTAATAGTAAAAAAAAAACGAAAGACGAAAAATGAATATCAAATTAATTTTCAACTGACCATTTAGTTAAAGTATATGTTATCTTGTTTTTTATCGATGTTAGTGAATGATCGAGGTCTTCCGTGGCCGAGATGTTTAAAGTGTCGATCACGACCACTCACTTCTCGACGCTCTGAAATTGTGGGTTCGAGCCTAACCCTGTCCAAAAACTTTAGTTTTAAGCATTTTCACTCGTTACTTGTTGGAGGGCGGTGGTTCGGCTCTGATTCGTTCTGATGTCTTCCTCCGCCAATAAAATACGTAGTCATATATGTGCTGATAGTGGGTTAAGCCCCAATTAATTAAATAGTAAAGAGAGATGGAATTTTGTATATTGTATCTTTGTTAGTGAAAAGCGGTCAAATCAAGTTGTTGCACTAACTGTATTAAGCAGGTGTTTTCTAAATAGTACGGTTACAGACGGTGAGCTACTGAATTTACAAAATAAATAATAGCTTATTATGTAAATTGTAAATGAAATGAATGCCGTTAACACGTTTACGTGAAATATTTTCATCTAGTATTTGTACAAACGAATAAAAAGTATTATTGAGATCCAAGTATGCGTGACGGGATTATATTTACTTTGCCCAGGTCGTCTATTGATATAAACGTCTCATACACGCCCTGTACAACTTGTGTAAAAAGTAATTATCATTTTTAAGTCTTCAAAAATGTGTGCGTAATCGTCCCATGTCACGGTATGTGTACTATCGCCAATTTGCTGTTGAATGTTGATTCCAGGGGCACATGACACTCATAAATGTATTGATTGGATATGTGTCTTGTTTAACTGTCATTTTTACGAATGGATGAATGAATACTGAATGAATAAAAGAATGAATGGATGAAACATCGAAATAATGAATGAATGGATGGATGGATGGATGGATGGATGGATGGATGGATGGATGGATGGATGGATGGATGGATGGATGGATGGATGGATGGATGGATGGATGGATGGATGGATGGATGGATGGATGGATGGATGGATGGATGGATGGATGGATGGATGGATGGGATGGGATGGGATCGGATGGGATGGGATGGAATGGAATGGAATGGAATGGAATGGAATGGAATGGATGGATGGAACGGCTAGAATTTTCCGAGTCTGGACCGGTCAGTACTGCTGCCACCACGCGCCCCGACTTGAGGTATAACCTATGTGGTTCTTGTGCATGAGTATATAACCACAAGATGTAATGGAACAGCAGCACTATATCTACTGTACTGATGGCCATAAAACCACGAATTTTGGTACAAATTTAACAAAGACACGATAGTTTATTCATTTCACACAGTATTATAACTTCTGATATCATTGCTATATATATCAAAATTCAAATATCAGCTTTTAAGTGTACAATGTGTTCACTCAACGAACTGAACATCAAAGAACGGAGATATCCTATATGTACGACATTAACATATAAATCACACGCACATTGCATATAGATTGTCCCGTGTACTTGTACATACAATACCAAACGTGTCCATACAGCAAACGTGTTATTGAAATCTACATTCCACTTCTCCTTGAATCTATTCAAATAATTCTAAAATATACTATCAAAAAAACTATACGAATCCAAATCCATCTTAAGGTAATTAAGAAACCATTGAACGTAATTGTTTATTAAAGATATCAAAGATTTACCTTTCTTTTTCTTCCATAATTACTTTCCCATCCAAGCGCATATTGAACGAGTGAATATATATATGACTAGTAAACAGCGTATACCCACCGGACCACTATGTGACTTGAAGTATTATGTACAACAATGCAACAGCGACCCGTTGGCTGAACTATAATCGCTTAAATTAACATCGGTCTCCGATGGACATATTTTAAACGTGTATTTATAATTATGTATATATATATATATACAGTAGGTAAGCCGTATTTACCATTGTCACCTTTTGTGTGGGCGGAGTCGGTAAGCTGTTTGATTGGTAAGCAATAATAAAATTCGATAAACAATCCTTGACGATCGTGAGTCATGCTTTTGTACTATTGAAATCAAATACTGTACCTATGATACAAGATATAAAAAACTACATTTCTGTCATGCATGTCATAATTCAATGAGTTTTACTTAGGTGAGTAGGCGATACCGACACGGTTTGTGAATGAAATAAAAGGAATAACAGAGTTGAAATGAAACGCACGGCTGAGGCAATCATAATGTTTTATCGTTGAAATATATTTTATGCTTTTCTTTAAATATATATATATATAATTGAGAACATATCCATCTAGTCATGTTAACTAACACCGGTAATGTGGCAGATGTTAATGGCGGCACTTTTTGTCTACTCCCGAGTTTCACAGACTAGGCACTGCTGTATGGTACACCATATAATTATGTTGCATGCCAGGAATTCAATTTATTGAGAATATATACCATCTTTGTAGTTACATAGTAGAATTATTAAATCATATTATTATAAACGGCCAATTATGTTAAAATTCATTGAATTAATGCAAAGTAAGAAGTATTCAGTCTTGTTGAATATGTGTAAATATATTCATCAAGCTTAAGTCGCGCATTCCTTTTATAATCAAAATACATAATATATACATCTATCTTTTTGGTGTTGATCTACTCAAGTATATATCGGACAAAGTATTTAAATTTGTCCAACCTCAGAAACTATTAAAAATATATGTATTTAAATAACGTAATTTTCTAATTTAATAGAATCTAACATAATATTAATCTATTATCTGCGTGTCATGTGTTACATTTATTATTTGAATTTGTATGTAATGAGAAACACTATATGTTTAAATTACTGAATAAAGAATTTTGCATCTTGAATATTTGCAATTAACATTAAATGTAATCTTTACCAGCTTCAACGTATACAACTACTGACATCTGTCAGTGGGTTTTGTACAGTTTCTTTAAATATACTTCTTTTTGGTGAAACTCAACTCTCTTATGACAATAATGTTAAACAATTTGAAGCAGTTCACAAATACATTTTATCTACAATTCGCTTCTCTTAAAACATGTAAGTCTGAAAAACTAACAAGACTATTTTAATTTACGTGGTGAGGTCGGCCCGTCTTTCAGTTTCGTCCATGCTATTCAGAACATGTCCATAAGTGTTTATTACTATTAGTATGTGAATTCGTGTAGTATATAAATTACTATAATCACTTTTCTCTTTTTTAATAACTCGCTTCATTTTTGAAGTTTCTAAAACATATTAGAACCAATATTCCTAACAATATGTTACGATATTTATTAAGTATATTTTGAGTTAGTTTATATTCGTAATGATAAGAACAAAATATATTGTAAATAATCTGCCAAACTTGTTCACAATTAATATACGTCATGGAGAAGAACTCTATAAGATTTATCTTGCGTTCTAATCCATAGTTATACTTACTGTATATTGATTTGTATGTATGTAAATTTGAATGAATAAATATGTTTTAACAAATATTAAAAGTTCCAAGTGTGTAAAATACAGATCTTATGTGTAACAGTTGTCAAAAAGCGTCAAAATGTCATTTTTGAAAGAATCTTATTGACACACATATATTAACTCTGTTGCAATATCGATATGGTATTTTTCATGATCAACACACGATTTTTTGTTCAGTATCCATGCTGAACGTCAGGGTACAGCGTTCCCCTCAAACTTTCGTACGAGAGGGCTCATTTATATCCTATATAACGAGAGTGTACATGCATATTGGAGAATTTTAAGAATAATTTGATTAAATAGTTAGACAACAAAGGCGCAAAATTTGAAGGTCATGGATACCCCTGAGGGTCACTTGCTGTTTAAATTCACGGTCAATCTTTGACGTGTTATTTTAAGAGCAATGACTTGTGTGGTCCGCTATTCAAAAGCCCAAATCGTTATTTTGTCCAATGTTGCATTAAAACTATTAGACCATTCAAGACATACACACACATTCTCTCCATCTCTCCAACCCTACCTACCTCTCTCATCCTTCTCTCTCCATCTCCTTGATAAGTATTAAGTATTATGATTTAATTGTTCCTGCTTTAGTCATGGACAAATGCATGCGATTAACCTGAGACCCTGTGTATACAACGACACTTAATGCACTTTAAACTCCAAAACTTAATTACCGACAGAACGCCAACATGACCTGGTCACCATTCCTCTTGTATGGACAAGTACAATTACTTATAGCATTTGACCACCCAATCTTGTATATCTAAGCGAGTAAAACGACAGCTTATCTTACGGCTGGGTTGACATTCTCAATATGGGTATTATAATATAGTTTGGGTGGTTGCTTTACACTTTTTTCAAATGTTTTTTCTCAAAGTTATTTAACTATATTTGTTGTTTTGTGTGTGTGTGTGTGTGTGGGGGGGGGGGGGGGGGGGTTGTCTATAAGGTTTCATTACACAGATGAATTTTGTTCTTTGTTCTATATAAAATAAGGACTAGGATTTCGATGGTAAAAAAAGAATTCCACATAGAATTTTTACAAGTGTTTTTTTTTTGGCAGGAATGTATACCCACATAAAATGCACAATAACTGGTAGGTTAACAAGCTTGTTTTTTAAGAGGGTGCAGTGACACCCTTAGATCTTTTTAATAAACAAGTCAGACCGCGGCGTGGTCTAGTGGTAGAGCGTCCGCCTCGTATGCGGAAGATCGCGGGTTCAATCCCCAGCCAGGTCATACCAAAGACTTTAAAAATGGTACTAGAAGATTCCTCGCTTGACGCTCAGCATTTAAAGGAGAGTTCTAGGTCTGATCGGCCCGGTGTCAGTATAATGTGACTGGGTGGGGTATCATACCATGTGTCTACGGCATGATACTCCAGTGTGACAGCGCTTAGAATACTGTCTCAAGTAGACACTATCGCTTTATGACTGAAAAATTGTTGAAAGCGAACACCATACAACAACAGCATAATAAAGAAGTCCTCAAATGCTCATAAATACATGCATTTGTTGAAATCCTATACAAGTCACTTTTTGAACACCAGTGATGTGTTATATATATATATATGTGTTATGCCAATTTTTGCTCCACTCATCTGCAGCAAGAAATCACACCGACTATGAATCATTTTAAAAATATTTTAAAACCAAATTACATAGGCCTTTTTTTAAGCGTAAGAATCATGTTACCGTAGGTAAAAAAGGCGTAACTGTGTAGTTAAACGTATATTGTTTTTGTTATACAAAAGCACTACGCTAGATGATCCAAACTTTCAACAAAACTATGTAATGTTAAGATTTAATTATTTAAAATTAATCTAAATGTTGTTAGCCTGTGTATTTAAAGTCAGTAAATAAGCAAATTTAGCCCTGGTAATCAAACACACAAAAAAACTCTCACTACTCAAAATAATGATTACTTAGCTTTGTGAGGGTAACTTTAACAATAAACTATATCAAACTATATACTAGACCGCAAATTACCAAACCCAGAAACGATAGCCTTAGCATGCAAAATACTAAAAACCCTAATATGGTAGCCTTGGCATACTTAATCTTGCAATGGTATCTGTGTTACCCAAAATACTACACCTCGCAATGATAGATTTGTTACCCAAAACACTAAATCATGCCATTGCAGCCTTTATACACAAAATACTTAACCTCGCAATGATAGATTTGATACCCGAAACACTAAACCACGTCCTTGTAGCCTTTATACACAAAATACTAAACCCGGCAAGCTTTGAATACCAAACTAAGAAACATCGCAGCAATGTCTCTGGAACACCTTGCACTGTATCTTCCATACTGTGTCGCCACGGTAGCCTTGATATCCACAATACTAAGCACGATGCGCAAAATCTAAACCTTGCAATAGAAGCGCCGATACCAAATACCCCCAATCAAATGCTTTGGTGTTCAAAATAGTAAACCCTAGCAATGGTCAATTTGATGACTAGATACTAAGCCTCGCAATGTTTGATAAGATGACCAACATTTTAAGTCTTGTAGTGGTATTTTTCTAAACAATTAGGCCTCAGAATTGAAGTTTCATAGTGAATTCATATTTTACCAAAAATGAAAAGTGTTGCTTCACCGGTTTACGTAACAAGAGTTGTCAGAAGACAACAAAGCTCGCCTATAGGATAAACTCACCACCCATGCAAAGACTGAGATTGGAGGCAAACACCAAAACTTAAACTCAGCGCAAAAGATTAATTTGGGTGTCTACAGACGACGCCGACGACGTCACCGGGGTCATTGCAATAGCTCTCCTAAACATTCGTCCCGGCAAGCTAATAAATGACCAGGTGCCCGTTTTACTAACCTTCGCAAGTCTCAAGAGTTTCGTTCGACAACTGAGACATCAAGGAACGCTTCATTTTCGCAATATATTTGCAAATTTTAGAAAGAATACTTTTTATTAGGCTTACAAAAGATCGTTACACAAGTAAGTGGCACATTTAATGAATTTTTCAACATTTTTTTCATTACTCCACATTTTACACTAAGAAGTTTGTAAATTTACGAACGTTAGTGAAACGAGCCCCGGTGTCGGTATAAAGGGTAACTGACAAAATGAATAATGTAAACGAAGTTATAGCATTTGAAATATATTTGAGTAGAGGAAAATTCTAAGTTGAGATGTTTAGTGAAACTGGGGGCCAGTATCACACAGACACTACAAAAGTTTTATTTGTGTTTCACTTTCATATTTATTTCTTAAAATTTTCTGCTCAGTAAACTTTGGTTTATTTTTCCTTAGGCTTATCGCAGGGCTTTACTCTTGAACACAATCTTACGGCTCGACAAGCCCATATTGTTTGAAACCAGTCTGTTGAAATTTATCATCGTTTCGCATGATAAATGAACCAAGAAAATTTAATCAAAATATATTTTAGCAGATTATTCAAGTTTTTTATCAAATCATTTAAATTATATCCAGATGCGGTACTTTACACAATCTAAAGCTTATATTCAGTTTTGTAGCTTGTTTGCTCACTTTTATATGTAAGACGTAGGTGTTGATAATGCGATTTATTGTCAAGGACAGGGGTTATGTCTGAATGGCATGTAAGGACTGAACTGACTGTAAATAATGTAGGGAAGCTACAAATAATAGGAATGTAGAGAGTGTAGGGAAGGTACAAATGATAGGAATGTAGAAAGTGTATGGAAGGTACAAATGATATGAATGTAGAGACTGTAGGGAAGGTACAAAATGATAGGAATGTAGAAAGTGTAGGGAATGTACAAATGATAAGAATGTAGAAAGTGCAGGGAAGGAACAAATAATAGGAATGAAGAGACTGTAGGGAAGGTACAAATGATAGGAATGTAGAAAGTGTAGGGAAGGTACAAATTATAGGAATGTAGAGACTGTAGGGAAGGTACAAATGATAAGAATGTAGAGATTATAAGGAATGTACAAATGATATGAATGTAGAGACTGTAGAGAAGGTATAAATGAACGGAATGTAGAGAGTGCAGGGAAGGTACAAATAAATGGAATGTAAAGACTGTAGGGAATATACAAATAAATAGAATGTAGAGAGTGTAGGGAATGTGCAAATGAACGGAATGTAGATACTGTAGGGAAGGTACAAATTAACGGAATGTAGAGATTCTAAGGAAGGTACAAATGAACGGAATGTAAAGAGTGTAAGGAATGTATAAATGAACTGAATGTAGAGACTCTATGGAAGGTACAAATGAACGGAATGTAGAGAGTGTAAGGAATGTACAAATGAACGGAATGTAGAGAGTGCAGGGAAGGTACAAATGAACGAAATGTAGAGACTGTAGGGAAGGTACAAATGAACGGAATGTAGAGACTGTAGGACACACCTTGGGAAGACGAGCGACGGAGATATAATCGCCACGCAACCTCCGACGGCACACACCTTGGGAAGACGAGCGACGGAGATATAATCGCCACGCAACCTCCGACAGCACACACCTTGGAAAGACGAGCGACGGAGATATAATTGCCAAGGAAATAACCATCAGTAGCCAGCCGCCTTAGCCTCCAAAATCAACGGCATCATTAAATCAACTTCGACTAGAACCGACGAATCAACATAATCAACATGGACAATATAATCTACCAGACAACAT
This sequence comes from Panopea generosa, assembly GCA_029582155.1. Lineage (NCBI taxonomy): Eukaryota > Metazoa > Mollusca > Bivalvia > Adapedonta > Hiatellidae > Panopea > Panopea generosa. The sequence continues at coordinate 26,046,103 of CM055901.1, read as the reverse complement.
AATATTCTGTTCCTACCAGTGGTGCAGCACCGAACGTGAAGTCCACGCAACTGCTGATGCTGTCCAGTGGCTACTGACTAAATAGTCTTCTGTTCCTGCTCGCCAAAATGTCTAGAGCAAATTGGCGAGGGAATAGAAACACTTAGACTGACTGTAAAACATGAGCGATTTTATTGGCTCAGAAAGTAGGACAACATCTATTTTATTTTATTTTTGTTATTAAAGTTTTTCATTGACTAACTATGTAAAACTAGTCGTTTCGTGCGCATTGTCTATAACGAATTTTACGTGCGTGCGTAAAACTGAGTATAAACGGTATGTTGTTATACATCAGTCAGTATGAACAGTGTCTCTGTTCTAGATTTTACGTTGCGTGTTTGAAGAATCAAGATCAATAGAACATAAAACAACATTTTCCAGATTCATTTGCTTTGTTAAAAATCATAAATTAATGTAGTTTACAAAGAAAACAGAAGCATGTGTATTATTAAAACAACTTATAAATCGACGTTAAACCATACAACTTGACACGAACAGTTGGGTTTGATAGTTTTAGTTGACTTGCTTCAGCCATAGAAAATAAAAATTTGATGTAAATTGAATTGTTGTTGTATGGTGTTTAGCGTCGCTTTCAACAATTTTCAGTCATATCGCGATAGTGTCTACTTGAGACAGTATTCTAAGGGCTGCCACACTGGAGAATCAAGGCGCAGACACATGGTATGATACCCCATCCCAGTCACATTATACTGACACCGGGCCGACCAGACCTACAACTACCCTCTAAATGCTGGGCGTCAAGCGAGGAAGCTTCTAGTACCATTTTTAAGTCTTTGGTATGACCCGGTCGGGGATTGAACCCACACCCTTCTGCATGCAATGCTAGCGCTTTACCACTTGACCACCACTGCGGTATTGGGTCTGTTGAAGGAAAGAACATATCGGGCAGTGAATGCGTTTGTATTTTGTTTCTAACTAAAAATGGAATGGACAAAGCCTATAAATCAGTTTACAACATTTTACATAATTGAGCATTAGTGCCGTTAAGTTCGTTTTCCACTTATTCCGGCTCTAAAGTTCAGTATACGTTCTTCTCATGGGTCGTTTTACAAAACACACTCGCAGTCTTTTGTTGAAAACGGTCATTCATTTTCCAATAATTTAAGTATCCACGATCTACTTACATCCATACCTGGCCGGCAGCTGATTACGCACCAATCAATAAAAGTGCCGTTATTGGTGTACTCTTCTGTATTGATATCGGCGTCGTCGGTATTTATCAATTTTATCTGCACCAATCAATACAAATTCTTTTTCTTTACAAACAAATTATTTTTTTGTATTCTGATTTTGTAATTCAATATCTTTGGTATGGTATTCGTCAATGTTAGCTTTTGTGTTATACAGATCTCCTTTAAAATAAAATGGCGTTATGAACTAGCGCAGCGTGTTACAATTATGTATATAACAACATAGATTCTCAACCGGGTTGGGTTTTTTTTTGACAATTTAGATTTCCCCAATTTCTTTATAACATTGAGTCAGACTAGAAATATCGACAGAAAAGTTTTTTTTAGAATCTTTTGTTGTCACGAATAACTGGTATGTTTATGTAAAATAAATAAATAGTCACCTTGCTAATTTACAGAACATCTATCAAAATGAAATTCGCGTTTCTTCGTCCTTGTCCGATATGACAGCTTTTGGTTATAAAAAAAACTGTTCATGATTGCTTTGTCACTTTACGTTCTTTGTTGTTTGTTGTTAATGATCTCAGGGAAGGGTGGACATAGGTTATAACGTAACTCAGTTTTCTCATTATGATTATCATCGTTATTATGGTATTATGTTATTATTTCAGTATTGTTATTATCATTATCGTTATCATTATCATTATCATTATTTTAACTTATGAATATTTCACAGCAAGTATGTTTCCTCTTTCCCTAACTTCAATTTGACCACAGACCTGTGGTTTGTAGATATATCAGTCCATTCAACCAGTTAATTGTCTTCTATGTTTTCTTGTTCGACGACGTGCAGCAAAATACGTGTTTGTCTTCTTTAAACATTTCCAAATTTCAAAGGACGTTCGTTCCCATGAGAGTAGTGATTTACAGAAAATAAAAAGAATGATAGTTGATGGGGATATTATTTATTGTGTTACGACAAATGATATAGAAATAAGACCCCACCCAATTAACGTTATTTTATTAACTGACGATGACAAAACTGGTCGATTTCTATATTCTAGTAATACATACATCCTCATAAAACTTCATTTGATTGGCATACACATCACATAGTAGATATTGGCTTAACTGTCCGCCCGTCCATCCGTCCGTCCGTCCGTCCGTCCGGGCACACGAATGGGTAGTTAAGTGTCTAGGGTTTAGGGTTAGTAATTTTTATGGACAGTTGAAAAGCAGTTGAAAAATAATTACGTGGCTGTTTCTAGACACTTAAAAACAGCTTTTATGTGTGTGTTTTTTCTTTTATGTGGCTAAACAAGTAATAAGCTTGACGTAAAGAAGCCACTTAAATACACATTCGTAGGAACGTCCGTCCGTCCGTTCCTCTCTCTCATATCTATCATTGTAGATAATGATACTGGGTTTATATAATTATACCATCCCATACTATGTACCGACTGTAGGCCGTGTCTGTATCCGTGAGTCGCTAAACAACAAACGGACGCTTCGACTGAGCGCTTATAATGCGGCGTTCCATGTGAAAACTTGTAGACAATATTTAGGGAGGCTACATATCTCAAAAATGACATGGTGCACCTGGAAATATAATAAAAATTACCTATCCCAGTCTCCATATTCTGTTTTTCCCACAAAACCGTTCTGGTGAAACTTGCCGGTATCTCCGTTGGTCGCACCGTTTGTGTTGGCCGGCTGCAGCACCGACCCTCCGTTCATAGAGAGTCGATTTATCGTATACTGCTTCATATTGACCAGTTGAACCGGGTCTCCCATTTCAAGTCAATTTTTCGAAAGCGATTGTCGTCTACTACCACAAAAAGTCGTCTGCTACCACCAAAAGTGTCGTCTAGTTAAAAACAAGTGTCATGTGTCATTTACTTGTTCACTGGCAATACGTACTTGTCTATACTTCCAGAAGTTACACGTTCTTTATAAAGAAAACACTATAATATCCTAAAATCCAGAAGAATCACTTCCCATTTCATTTTTATGACTTCAGTAGTTCTGAGTGAATTACCTATAAAGTCATGAATGTTGTGCACAGTAAATCTTAAGTAATCATTGTGTTGAAACGGTTATGGATCGATTCACCCAGCCCATAACTGATACTATCGGTGATACGATAGGTATGCGCACATCTCCGTGTATGACAATAAGCGAAGCATTGCAATCAAAACATATACATATATGTTGTGTGACGTATCATATAACACTGCGGCTAGACCACTAAGTGAATGGTCCATGAAGATATATGTTGTTTTTGTTGTGTATACGTTGGAAAAGAGAGATCGCTATTGAAGAAACTGGCTAAAATAACTTGATCGACGACAAAAGTTCACATTCGCCCCATTGGTGCAATAAGGTAACATGTGCCTTCTTATTTCATATACACTTGGTACCTTATTGCACTAATGGGGCGCGTTGATACTAGAAGTAGATTTCTAGGAGCAGATCTAGCATTTTATATTTTATTATAAACGTAATGGTTGCTTTGGTTGAAACAATATGTTTTTGTTATCAGCATAAAACAGATACATAATATTCGATATACAGCGATATATAACAACATAATTGAGAAGAAAGCTATTTCTAGCTTGTACAAAGTCTATCTTTGGATTACTTTGGTTGTTGCGGCTAATTTGCACGTGTAACGGTTCATGATGAGGCAGACGCAAAGCCACCGCAGTATCTCAATGAATTCTGTAAAACTTCAAAGACACGAGGGAAAAGAATCAATTTATAGATTATTAACTCAACGAATTCTACTATTCTTCAACTAGACGTAAAACCCGTCGTAGAATTCGACGAGTTCCATCATTTTTTTTATAGAGACGTAAAAGCACAAAGGTTATACCAGACTAATTGTTACGTAGAATCTCGACGAATAAACTCGACTCATTTGACTCGGCAAGTATCGGCGCGTTTCCGGTAATCAGATTGATGATTCCGAGTGTACATTTCTCAAACGGAACATCGCTCGGCAATGTTCGCCTACGTACGGAACAGTACGTACGGAACATTGTTCCGTTTAAACCTAGGCGGAAATGGCCGAACGTTGTTCCGATTGCAATGTTATTGAACCCAATCATTTCAAAGCAACAACATTACCTGTCAAAGTTGGCATATCCTGTTTCCTTCGTAAAGTCGTCTTGAATGACTTCGTTATCCGCTGTGCCCATGTCGTTCGTGTGTTCTAGATCTTCGTAATCGTTGTTCACCTTTGTGCCCATGTCGTTCGGGAGTACCAGATCTTCGTAATCGTTGTTCACCTTTGTGCCCATGTCGTTCGGGTGTACCAGATCTTCGTAATCGTTGTTCACCTTTGGAGCATGTTGTAGACGCAGAAATTTATAACTGGTCCCATTCCCATGTTCGTTTGCATCATTGCTTGTGTTTTTCTTCTTTTGGGTCGATCCATCACCTGAGAGGCTGTCTGGCGTGAACTGTTTCATACTGACCAGGTGTACAGTGTCTCCCATTTTCTTATATTCAATAAATGTTCACTTTCTACAATGACAACTACATAAATATAAAATCCAGTACCTATCGATGACAATTTTATTTCTTCAAAGTTGAATAAAACCATATTGATAATTACACATCTCATACAAAAACAGTAGTAATCATAACCGTATACGGACCAATGCAGGTCGTAAATACTTGCAAGGTAATGAGGTACGTGCATACTTCCGCCCACATAAAATCACAAGCTTGGCAAAAGTAAATATGTCGAATAAAAATAAAACTAGTTAAATAGTTTGCAGCTATGTTTACACAATATTTTAAGAAAGACTATACGGGTGTACCAATTTATAAAACTTCTTGACAGATGGTGAATTATAAAAGAAAACAACGATATACGATTCAAAGAAAGCAGTTTCCTGTTGAATAAGTAGGCCAACCTAAAACAAATAACACATAACTCATAGACTCTGTAGATTCTGCGATATGCAGTCTGTTGAGGAAGAAATACACGTTTTATTGTACTGTGAACTATATATGGATTTAAGAGAAAATACATTTGGCGACATCTTTGATGACAATACTAATAAAACTTTTCAACTTTATGAAAAAATGTCATATTTGATGCATACATATCCAAGAAAAGTTACAATATATCTATTTATGAACATTGATATATGATATTAATACGTTATTATTTCATGTTATTTAATTAATTTTTAATCATTCATTAACAACTACATAAAATATAGTATAGCCAATCATTATATTACTACTACCACTCAACCCTTTCATATGTACATTGTATATACTTTGGTGTGTTACAACTACTATTTAATTGTAGGTGACTTTAAGGCCCACTGGGCCGGGTTCTATTTATTTTTATTTTTTCTTGTATCGTGTTTATTTGTCATGTAGGTCATGCACATGTCACTTTAATAAAATATTTACTTACTTATATAAATTATGCTGTTATGTAAAAATCGAAACTCATAATCAACAAACCAATTAACGACTGAACGTTCTACATTATTTTCAACCACAGCTATAGATATAAATTCTTTATTTGTTTTACATCTAGTTTTACACGTATTGGTCACAGCAATGCTCTAGTGATCGAGTCCCTGCCTCGAATGAGGGATTTCTGGACTTTGAAAATTCCCTCTATTGGCGCTAGCACTTGTAATGGGTTGTACGTTCATTATCAACATACCACATGTTACATAGATGGCATATCCAATGTTATTGGTGGATGAAGACCACAAATTCAAGAAGAGCCGCCTTCCTTTCGCAAGAAATTTGCAAACTTTCTCACATAGAGTGGACTCACACCCGCCACCTCAGCGGTGAAAAGTTAGTAAACTTGACACGGTGCTGTAAAACGTTCGTCCACGTAGCACACAGTCACACTGGAGTCAGTACAGTGTGACGTACTGTGATATAACAACACGCATCTATGATGATGATAATTTTATTTATTATCGCCACCGGTTCCCAAATGTGCCTCGCCTCCAGAAGAGTATTAGTAGTTTTAGATTTTTGGAGGGTAATGCAGAGATACAGAAGACCCTTGTAGTGCCCCTGGTTCTTTTACATGCCCGGTGTTAAGCACCGATACATAGGGACTCGATTTTGTTAAAGTCACAACCGAAAGACTGATATACTGAAGTATTTTATTTGGAGGAGCGGGGAATCGAACTTGTGATCCCTGGGTTCGCAATCCAAGGCGTTAACCATTGGACCACTTATCCGCATCTATACTTCGGCGTGAAATACTTTCACAAACAGATTACTGAAATAATAGTGAAAGCGTACAACGCAAGGCAACGCATTTTGCAACGCATTTTGCTACGCAAGGCAACGCATTTTGCAACGCATTTTGCTACGCAAGGCAACGCATTTTGCAACGCATTTTAGCAAAGTAACGCACTTCGACTCAACTCAACTCAGTTCAACTCAACGAAGCTCAACTGCGATCCGGGATAAACAAAATAGCTGACAAGTATGGTTCTTTGTTTTTTTTGTCTTACAATTATATAAAAAAGGGCAAAATTACTACAGTATTAAATTCCATAGAGTTGCAATTTGAAACCGCCTACTAACATGTATACCAATTATGTACATATAAATACACACAAAACTCGGATATATTCGGATAGTATTCAGGTCTGCATTGTTGTCCAAATTGTTTGGTTGCAATTTTAGTAGATACGGTATTGTATAAGAGTACAAAGAACCGATTGTTGCCTTAGCGTAAAAATGGGGATTGAATTGCTCCTTCATAGTGGAATACCAAAGCAACCTGGTTATTGAAGTTGTTAAATGGCAAATGTTATGTCTAATTGGGTATCTGAGCGGGGGGCGGGGTGGGGGTGGGTGGGGGGGGGGGGGGGGGCGACTATATTTCTCTATTTTCTCATTTGATGTGGATGACTATAATCACGTGACTAAAGGATTAGAACTTATACACTCATGAAATAAAACATGGTCGTTTATGTGATTCTTTTTTTTATTACGCATAACGTCATTTACAATATATGAAATGTTATATATTATGGTTTGACCAGTTTTATGGTAAAAAAATACATAAGAATGATTCTAAATAGAACCGTGCTATTTGGCAAACTTTCTCATATTGCGTTGTTTTTTTTACAGGATTTGGCTTGAACCGATGAACCCAGTGGTGAGACCACTTGAGAGCGTCTTAACTAACTAATTTACCCTCTGTGCGTGCGTGCGTGCGTGCGTGCGTTCGTGCGTGCGTGCGTGCGTGCGTGCGTGCGTGCGTGCGTGCGTGCGTGCGTGCGTGCAAACGTTCATGTGTCAAAGTGCGACATAGTGCACGTCTCTATGGAGCCTTTTAAATATTTTTTTATTTTGCTTCTCCCGAGCAGGCGTTACGGACAGCAGATCGGATATCCAAATAATAAAAAAGCTGTCCATTCACGCCTTATTTAATCAGGCTACATGTGTCCATACTTATTTAATCAGGCTACATGTGTCTATACTTATTTAAATCTCAAGAAGAGCAAAAAAAAGTTTTTACCACGTTTCGACCATTTCTTCATTTGTCAGTTAATATTTATAGAGTACAGATGTACAATTCCTGTACTTCTACATTTATTCAGATGGAGAATATGATAATTAAATTGCACCTGTATACAATGTGACGTAACACGCGCGCCCAGCGACGCGCACCAGCCCACCTGTGCAATTTCTAAAAAGGATGTGTAACTACTCAGTTTTAAAACAACATTGTTATAAAGGTTATCTCCCTTACTTTATAAGTCGTAGTATACATCAGTGATCGTTTGGTCCAGTAAACACTAAACGAGGTCTTCTTTATATTTATTACCGCTATTCATTGTTCTTATTATCCTAAATCTACCCGCTTTTAGTATAGCCCCTGTTTTTGCAAAACTATTCAATAAAGTTCTCCTTTAAATGTATTTAACAGAGTCAACGTGGTACTTATGAACAAAAAGGGTCCAAATATAACAACAAAAATCACAGATCTATCTCAATACTGCCAATTGTTTCCCTTATATTAGAAAAGCACTCTGAAAACATATTACTGATATCGAAGAAATCATGCTGGTTTATTCTAGACAGTCTGGATTTAGAACATGTCATTATTGTCAGACAGCTCTGACAAAAAGTTAGATGATTGGATATCATCTATTGATAACACTAATATTGTTGGTACAGTTTTCCTAGAGTTTTCAACGGTCTTTGATTTGATAAATCATTCTATTTTGCTTCAAAAACTGAAGATATGTAATTTAAACAGTTCGTCAAAAGCCTGGTTTTCATCTTGTCTCAATCAAAGAACACAATATGTTCCAGTATCTGGAATTCTCATTATTTGCCTATTGCATCAGGAGTTCCTCAGGGATCTGTCTTCGATTTTCTTTTATTGTTAATCTATGTCAATGATTTACCTTTTGTCATTTTACTACTACTGATAATTTGTGGATGACATTTATTTTTAGCATTGAATTCATCCGGCAATTGTATTGTTGATGACTTGGCAAATGACCTTAGCAATGCAAATAGTTGGGTTAATTTGAATGGCGTGTCTATCAATGTACTGAAAACTAAAAGTTATATAGTCAAGAGCAAAAGTAATAGTTTGTATGAAGAAGAATCGACAATATCTATTCAATGGTGAAGAAATTGATTACAGTAAATGTGAAAAGTAAATTTGTGTTACAATTGATGAAATTCTATCTTGGGTTGAACATGTTGGCAAAGTCATCAAAACATATACTTCATTATTATGTATTTCATCATTTTTCTTTCAGATCATATACGAAAATTGCTTTTCAATGTCTATATTTCACCCCATCTTGACTATTGCTGTGTTATTTGGGGAAATTGTTATTCATCCTTAGAAACTAAACTTGTACGATTTTAAAATGTGCTGCAAGACTCATTCTTGATCAAACATTTAACAAACCTTTTGTTGACCTATTTACAGAACTATAACGGACTACTTTTCCTTAACGGGTAAACTTTCAAAAGGTAGTTCTTACTAAAAAACTTTACACAACCTTACTCCGTCATATCTTAGGGAGGCGTATATTCGAAATACTGATATCCATTCAAGAAATTTAAGATCTTCAATAGTTCAGCGAACCATTTGATGGTATAAGTTCCAGAGCTGAGACTAGCAATAGCTAGTTCATAACTTACTTTAATATGTTACTGTTAGTATTTCATGCATTATCAAAAATATATTTATAATTATAAGTCATATTCTGGTAACTAAATATATAATAATAACTTCATGTACTAATATTGTGTTTTTTTTATATCTATTGCATTTATGTAAATAGTGTATATATGTTTGGAGGCCTCATGGATTGGTTTGTCCAGATGAGTTCTCTCGTTAAATAAAGACTTTATTATTATTATTATTATTATTATTATTATTATTATTATTATCATTTTTATTATTATTATTATTATTGTTATTATTATTATTATCATTGTTATCATTATTTTTGTCATTAATTGTAGTGGAGACTGTTGTTATGTTTTAATGATGACTGGTAGTTACTGAGATGTAAGCTTGCTACAAAACGTTCTAAGTAATAAAGGGGTTACAGCTTCCAAAAGTCAGCATGTAATCCCTCTTGGACATTTCAGGGGGTTCTCTTAATGATGGTGAATACATAAGCAAAGTTTCATTGATGTTTAGCCAGTAGTAACCGATATATGAGCATGTGTAAAAAACTCGAGCCAACAAATCAAAACCGACGCCGGGTCGATTAAAATGTCTCCCCTTTTCTTCGAAAACGACCTAGTCAAATTGATGAACAAAATTTAAAAGACCAATATTAAACTAAATTTTGTTTAAATCAGAGTAATATATAAATAATTAAATTATCTAACAACAAATAAACGTTGATTTGGATATCATTTAAAATTCTTTATTACTGGAACCCTATATTTAATCACAATTAATACACTGTACATGTATATACAAATAATAAACAAAACATATCACCATGTGTACATTTTGAGCATACATGTTTATTATTTTTTAGAATGGATACAATTGTCACAAAAATAGCATTTATCGTCTCCGTTTCTGTACAAATTTGGTTATGTGATACATGGTATATCCTTGTGTACAGGTGGTGAGATCCTTGTTTAGGAAGTGAGTTGAGCGCTATGTTTAACACACTACATGGTATATATTTATTGATAGATACAGACGTGAGATGTATCTATATACTAGAACATTAGATCAATTCTAGTAGTACCACCGTCCCTTTGCAAATTATCGTCTCACATCACCTTTTTGGACTAAGCTAGGATCGAACCCGCAGCGTCAAAGGTTAGAAGTGACAACGAACTATAACTAAAGACCTCTCCGTGACATTAGTGAGTATATATAGGCATGATATATTGGGAGGGGATGTTTTAAGCCTATTGAAAAATCTTGATACATTCCCTTTAAGAGACATTATACATACAGTATACATATACCTATATATATATACGAATATATCCATGTACATTTGTATAGCTGATACCTGTCTTCTAGCGGCTTTGCTTGTTCATGTGAGGTTCTGTGCCGATTTTTCAAACTTATTTCTTTTACAACTTATAATGATAAAGGCTTGTAGAATTAAACATAATTTACCATTGTGAGCACAAGAATATACAAAGCATATTAAACGGTTAATTCATAACTCAAGTGACATATAATGAGCCCATAATGATTAATCCAATATATGATATAAGTTGCTGTGTTGGTGATGTAATCGTACATTCTTAATTTAGGCAATATGAACTTTCTCGAGGTAGACTGATTTATATTATAATAGTTCATTCTTTACTTCAAACCGACAAAATACTTGTCCCTCCTGAACTTCTAGCAACGAACTAGTACCGTATCTTTCTGTCAAACTGTCTTGTGAACATGCCCCTACCCCTGTATAGTATATCACCCTTACCACTAACATGATTAAATAACGCGTAGATGGAGCAGTTAGTTATTATAAATGTATATACAGGTACATAGTTTGTTTTTCGTTTTTCGTTTTTCGATATTTAAGTTTGCATCTTTTCAATATTTTGAAAAAAAGCCGTCTCTGGTGACTCAAAATAAAAAACCTTTTTGTAGACATGCAATATGTCGCACCATTGCAATATGTCGCACCATTGCAATATGTCGCACCATTGCAATATGTTGCATCATTGCAATATGCCGCACCATTGCAATAATACGTCGCACAATTGCAATGCAATATGCAATACCATAACTGTTATCCCCATAGTTCACTGGCCTCCGACTGCATCATTGGTAATACCAATTAACCTCTCTAGTCTTTTTAAAGTCTGCCTTTGCAAAAAAGCTAATGTTCTGGTATTGTAAGTATATTTATAACGCACTCGTATTGTGGTGTATATACTCATATTGTAGTGTATATACCCATATTGTAGTCTATATGCTTACAAACTTTCATTGACATTTCTGATGTTAATTATGATGCATTACTATTTATCACAGGTTTACATTTTACACAATCCTTCACCTATAAGTGCATATTTATCTTAATGAGTATGAAATTATAACATAAATTTTGGTTTCCTCTTCGTCCGAAGAACACTTCTATCGCGGAAATATATTACCACTGGATTTTTAATGCCCAGTGTTTCTAGTTCTTTGTCGGTGATCAATGAGAACCTCTTCCCGTCCACTTTGCCCCGACTGAGCCGAGAAACAAGTTCTTCCGAAAAATTGAGCAGACGAAATATTGTGACCATCTCCTCAATGTTGAACGCGTGCAGGTTACCGTCTGCTGGTATACGAGCCACTTCCGCTGCCGGAACCAATGGAGCTGAATGGTAAATACGCAAATAATAAAATAATATTAAAAAATAAAACACAGTATAGACTTTTTATGGTATATAACCATTTCTATGCATCAATGTACAATTCACAATATTATAAATGCTGCCGCTAAGAAATAACATGGAGCAGATACATGGTTTGATACCCCGCCCAGTCACATTTCACTGGGACTTGCCAAATCAGTCCTAGAACTATCCTCTAAATGCTGGACATTAAGCGACGCCCGTACCAATTTTAAAGCCTTTGACAGGCCCGGCCAGTGATCGGACACGCAATATTCCGCATGTAAGACAGACGTGTAATTGCTGAACCATAACAGTGTTAAAGGGTTGGTTTCTCTAATGATCTCAGTTAACCACATTCTCTTGTGTTTGGTGGTAGATTAATATTTTATTATTCTTTGTCAAACACTCTTTCAAGGAGTGTTCCGTATTACACTATGAAGATAATTTTCATTGTGCATTTTTTTTATTAAAATGTTTTTTGAGATGGATAGAAATCGTTCATTTAACCACTTCGTGCAAATAAGATACTAAGTCATTTTAGAGGTGAAGGGTGCACGTGTGACTGCGCGCTTTTTATCTAATGACTGGCTGTCAGCGATACGTGCCGATCCTCGCCCTAATATGGAAACGTGCACTCATGTATGCAATGCATATCGTAATGCACATAGTGTACGTTAATGTAGCTCGTGGTGTCACATAAACAAACAAAAAGACAAAAACAAAATTACTCATCTTCCTCGAGAACCATAGTTGCTTTGTTACGTTCATATGCCACAAAGGTGCCTATTTCATTCGACTGGTTTAAGTGCATTACAAACTGCTGATTGCGTTACACGTCTCATTACACAGTTACGCCCCTTTTACCCCCACAGTAACATCATAAAGCCCTATGTAATTTGGTTTTGAAATTCATAGTGGTTGTGATTTCTTGCTGCAGATGAGTGGAGTAGAAGCTGGCATAGTATATACTGCAATAAGACATCACTGGTGTTAAATATGTGACCTACAAGGGTGTGCAGTGTAGTGAGACCTACAAGGGTGTACAGTGTAGTGAGACCGTGTACAGTGTAGTGAGACCTACAAGGGTGTACAGTGTAGTGAGAACTACAAGGGTGTACAGTGTAGTGAGACCGTGTACAGTGTAGTGAGACCTACAAGGGTGTACAGTGTAGTGATACCTACAAGGGTGTACAATGAAGTGAGACCTACAAGGGTGTACAGTGTAGTGAGACCTACAAGGTAGTACAGTGTAGTGAGACCTACAAGGGTGTAAAGTGTAATGAGACCTACAAGGGTGTACAGTGTAGTGAGGCCTACAAGGGTGTACAGTGAAGTGAGACCTACAAGGGTGTACAGTGAAGTGAGGCCGTGTACAGTGTAGTGAGACCTACAAGGGTGTAGTGTAGTGAGACCTACAAGGGTGTACAGTGTAGTGAGACCGTGTACAGTGAAGTGAGTCCACAAGGGTGTACAGTGTAGTGAGACCTACAAGGGTGTACAGTGTAGTGAGACCTACAAGGGTGTACAGTGTAGTGAGACCGTGTACAGTGTATTGAGACCTACAAGGGTGTAGTGTAGTGAGACCTACAAGGGTGTACAGTGTAGTGAGACCGTGTACAGTGTAGTGAGACCTACAAGGGTGTAGTGTAGTGAGACCTACAAGGGTGTACAGTGTAGTGAGACCTACAAGGGTGTAGTGTAGTGAGACCTACAAGGGTGTACAGTGTAGTGAGACCTACAAGGGTGTACAGTGTAGTGAGACCTACAATGGTGTACAGTGTAGTGAAACCGTGTACAGTGTAGTGAGACTTACAAGGGTGCACAGTGTAGTGAGACCGTGTACAGTGTAGTGAGACTTACAAGGGTGTACAGAATAGTGAGACCGTGTACAGTGTAGTGAGACTTACAAGGGTGTACAGTGTAGTGAGACCGTGTACAGTGTAGTGAGACCTACAAGGGTGTAGTGTAGTGAGACCTACAAGAGTGTACAGTGTAGTGAGACCTACAAGGGTGTACAGTGTAGTGAGACCTACAAGGGTGTAGTGTAGTGAGACCTACAAGGGTGTACAGTGTAGTGAGACCGTGTACAGTGTAGTGAGACTTACAAGGGTGCACAGTGTAGTGAGACCGCGTACAGTGTAGTGAGACCTACAAGGGTGTACAGTGTAGTGAGACCGTGTACAGTGTAGTGAGACCTACAAGGGTGTACAGTGTAGTGAGACCTACAAGGGTGTAGTGTAGTGAGACCGTGTACAGTGTAGTGAGACCTACAAGGGTGTAGTGTAGTGAGACCGCGTACAGTGTAGTGAGACCTACAAGGGTGCACAGTGTAGTGAGACCGCGTACAGTGTAGTGAGACCTACAAGGGTGTACAGTGTAGTGAGACCTACAAGGGTGTAGTGTAGTGAGACCTACAAGGGTGTACAGTGTAGTGAGACCGTGTACAGTGTAGTGAGACTTACAAGGGTGCACAGTGTAGTGAGACCGCGTACAGTGTAGTGAGACCTACAAGGGTGCACAGTGTAGTGAGACCGCGTACAGTGTAGTGAGACCTACAAGGGTGTACAGTGTAGTGAGACCTACAAGGGTGCACAGTGCAGTGAGATCGCGTACAGTGTAGTGAGACCTACACGGGTGTACAGTGTAGTGAGACCTACAAGGGTGTACAGTGTAGTGAGACCGTGTACAGTGTAGTGAGATTTACAAGGGTGCACAGTGTAATGAGACCGCGTACAGTGTAGTGAGACCTACAAGGGTGCACAGTGTAGTGAGACCTACAAGGTGTACAGTGTAGTGACACCGCGTACAGTGTAGTGAGACCTACAAGGATGTACAGTGTAGTGAGACCTACAAGGGTGTACAGTATAGTGAGACCTACAAGGGTGTACTTACCAACACGGTTGAATATCGCAGGTTTTTGAACAATGGTCTTCTGCCTGAAATAAATGTGATAATAAAATAAAATACAGTATTTACCTTCATACCGGCCCAGATCTAATCTCATATAATATCGTTCCATACATTCGAACCCGTGTTAACATTGCAAGTTAAATGAGATGTCCAGTTGTATTGGTGGATGAACATCCCCCAGATATATATATATATAAGAACTATAGTAAAACCACCATTCTTCCGCAAGTTTTCAAATAACAAAACGTTGCCTTATTGTACTAACTCCATAATCGGTCTGGGAGGATCCCCGGACCTCGGTTAAATTGGAAAGGGAAAGCCAGCGATTGGACTATCGACTGTGTCATCCGTTTAGGCCCAACACTATACTAGTTTATCCCAGAACCTAATATCTCCCAATCGGGAGAGCTGGGTTCGTTCTACAGACTAGTGCAACACACTGTTTGTATGGGATCGCTATAACGTCGGTCATCGCACCACATTCCCTATTTAGAGGTAATTCAGAGGGATTCACGGCCGTACAACATCACAGATAATGTGACCAGGCGCGGAATAGAGAACGTAAGCGGTCGCCGAGTTCTAATTTAATGTTTTTTCGTTCAAGGTAAACGTGTTAGTCACACTTACACAATGTAATATATCAAAATGACAATGCTCCTGCAGAATTCAGTGGAAAATAAATCGTTAGTGTTGTTCAACCGTACACCGCTGTTTTATGTAAAATAAGTTCAACAAAACTCTATTAACGTGCACGAGTGTTTTTAACACACGACAAGAAATGATGGAACTCTTGACGCTCTGAATTAGAACTAGTTTTAAATGCGGCGTATATAATAATCTCTGAGGCGCATCATTAACGACATTCATAGTGTTTATATAGAACAGAAGAGAACAAATATTTATTTCGATTTGTACAAAGTACATCATCAGTTAAACAAATACAATTTACACAATAATTAAACATTTAAGTCACATAGAATTAGAAAAAAAATCCAAGTGCTCTATATAAACTGCGCATATCTAATCAAATACATAATATTTAACAGTTGTTCATATCGCTGGAGACAGTGTAGAACTGTATTGCTGTTTGACTGTTGTTATACAATCCTGGATTACATGACATAATAAATTAATCTAATGAATTGAAGACGCTCCGCCTTTAAATTAATTTCACTTTGATCTTATGATATAGAAAAAAGACAATTTCGAATATTTCATAGCCACTTGAATACACATTTTTACTTCACTTGATTTATTCAAGAACGTAAGGCCTGCACATGGGATATAAGATATACCGGCACATAAAGTTTGGGCGTGAAATTGCTTTGATCTTCTTAAAAAGAACGCAAATATATATGAGCGTGGGTTAAAAACACAAAATATGTTTGACACGAGTCATGATCTAAGTTTTTAAAGTAAAATTAATAATGTGTTTTTGTTAATTATCCTTTAAAACAATAGTTTGATCGACATTGTCTTAGTCATTAGTTGTTTATACTGACACGTTAGCTGTAAATGTTTAACCTGCTACAGCATACTCGCAGTGATGGCCTGGTGGTTGTAGATCATCCACCTCGCATGCGGGGGTTTGTTGGTTCGGTACCCGCAGTGATGGCCTGGTGGTTGTAGATCATCCACCTCGCATGCGGGGGTTTGTTGGTTCGGTACCCGCAGTGATGGCCTGGTGGTTGTAGATCATCCACCTCGCATGCGGGGGTTTGTTGGTTCGGTACCCGCAGTGATGGTCTGGTGGTTGTAGATCATCCACCTCGCATGCGGGGGTTTGTTGGTTCGGTACCCGCAGTGATGGCCTGGTGGTTGTAGATCATCCACCTCGCATGCGGGGGTTTGTTGGTTCGGTACCCGCAGTGATGGCCTGGTGGTTGTAGATCATCCACCACGCATGCGGGGGTTTGTTGGTTCGGTACCCACAGTGATGGCCTGGTGGTTGTAGATCGTCCACCACGTATGTAGGGGTTTGTTGGTTCGGTACCCGCAGTGATGGCCTGGTGGTTGTAGATCGTCCACCACGCATGCGGGGGGTTATTGGTTCGATACCCGCAGTGATGGCCTGGTGGTTGTAGATCATCCACAACGCATGCGGGGGTTTGTTGGTTCGATACCCGCAGTGATGGCCTGGTGGTTGTAGATCATCCACCACGCATGCGGGGGTTTGTTGGTTCGGTACCCACAGTGATGGCCTGGTGGTTGTAGATCATCCACCACGCATGCGGGGGGTTGTTGGTTCGGTACCCACAGTGATGGCCTGGTGGTTGTAGATCATCCACCACGCATGCGGGGGTTTGTTGGTTCGGTACCCACAGTGATGGCCTGGTGGTTGTAGATCATCCACCACGCATGCGGGGGGTTGTTGGTTCGGTACCCGCAGTGATGGTCTGGTGGTTGTAGAACATCCACCTCGCATGCGGGGGTTTGTTGGTTCGGTACCCACAGTGATGGCCTGGTGGTTGTAGAACATCCACCTCGCATGCGGGGGTTTGTTGGTTCGGTACCCGCAGTGATGGCCTGGTGGTTGTAGATCATCCACCACGCATGCGGGGGTTTGTTGGTTCGGTACCCACAGTGATGGCCTGGTGGTTGTAGATCATCCACCACGCATGCGGGGGGTTGTTGGTTCGGTACCCGCAGTGATGGTCTGGTGGTTGTAGAACATCCACCTCGCATGCGGGGGTTTGTTGGTTCGGTACCCGCAGTGATGGCCTGGTGGTTGTAGATCATCCACCACGCATGCGGGGGTTTGTTGGTTCGATACCCACAGTGATGGCCTGGTGGTTGTAAATAGTCCACCTCGCATGCGGGGGTTTGTTGATTCGATACCCACAGTGATGGCCTGGTGGTTGTAAATAGTCCACCTCGCATGCGGGGCTTTGTTGGTTCGATACCCGCAGTGATGGCTTGGTGGTTGTAGATCATCCACCTCGCATGCGGGGGTTTGTTGGTTCGATACCCGCAGTGATGGCCTGGTGGTTGTAGATCATCCACCACGCTTGCGGGGGTTGTTGGTTCGGTACCCGCAGTGATGGCCTGGTGGTTGTAGATCATCCACCACGCTTGCGGGGGTTGTTGGTTCGGTACCCGCAGTGATGGCCTGGTGGTTGTAGATCATCCACCACGCTTGCGGGGGTTTGTTGGTTCGATACCCGCAGTGATGGCCTGGTGGTTGTAGATCGTCCACCACGCATGCGGGGGTTATTGGTTCGATACCCGCAGTGATGGCCTGGTGGTTGTAGATCATCCACAACGCATGCGGGGGTTTGTTGGTTCGATACCCGCAGTGATGGCCTGGTGGTTGTAGATCATCCACCACGCATGCGGGGGGTTGTTCGTTCGATACCCGCAGTGATGGTCTGGTGGTTGTAGATCATCCACCACGCATGTAGGGGTTTGTTGGTTCGATACTCGCAGTGATGTCCTGGTGGTTGTAGATCATCCACCACGCATGTGGGGGTTTGTTGGTTCGGTACCCGCACTGATGGCCTGGTGGTTGTAGATCATCCACCACGTATGTAGGGGGTAGTTGGTTCGGTACCAACAGTGATGGTCAGCTGGTTGTAGATCATCCACCACGCATGCGGGGGTTTGTTGGTTCGGTACCAACAGTGATGGTCAGCTGGTTGTAGATCATCCACCACGCATGCGGGGGTTGTTGGTTCGGTACCCGCAGTGATAGCCTGGTGGTTGTAGATCATCCACCACGCATGCGGGGTTTTGTTGGTTCGGTACCCGCAGTGATGGCCTGGTGGTTGTAGATCATCCACCACGCATGCGGGGGTTTGTTGGTTCGGTACCAACAGTGATGGTCAGCTGGTTGTAGATCATCCACCACGCATGCGGGGGTTGTTGGTTCGGTACCCGCAGTGATAGCCTGGTGGTTGTAGATCATCCACCACGCATGCGGGGTTTTGTTGGTTCGGTACCCGCAGTGATGGCCTGGTGGTTGTAGATCATCCACCACGCATGTGGGGGTTTGTTGGTTCGGGCAATAGCAATAACTTTAGTGCTGAAATACTTTTGAGTTTAGTGCTCAGCAATCAGAGGGTAGATGTGGGAATGGTTGACCTGGTGGAGTATCGATCCATATACATCGAGTATGTCAGCCCTGAACATATTAAGCAGATTCATTATATGACTGCGATTGCTGATAGCGACGGTAACCTCCACATATTACAATACTTTCCAGCTCAGTATGTGTATACTGATTAATCAGTCATTTACAGGCAAGTTCAACCCTACTTTTGTTCGGCGTATTACCATTGTTGCACAATACCTTTCAAAAACATTTTCCTTATTCTCATTTTATTAAGAAAATGTCAAGCTGACAGCATGTATGTTCGTGACAGTAACCATTATGTGTTAACTGTTTATATTTCGCTACTTAGTTTCCGTGTATGCTATTGTGATTAGATATTTGAAATTGCGGGTTTCATGTAACTAATAGTGGGTTTCAGCCGAAGTGTTTATCTTCGGTCATCAGAACCACTGACTATGTTGTACATGAGCGGACTCGGGGTTTTAGGGGGATGTGCCTGTATCATGGTATGATTTAATATAGACTTACACCATCAGTCATATTGCCTTAGAAATTGATTTTTTTTTATATTTGATCCTCAAGCTCACTGCCACGTGTTATGATCGAGAAAACAGAGATGGTGGAGCAAAGGAGGTGGCCGGTGGACTACTTGTGCCTCTTGCAATCAGCCAGCTAGCCAGCCAGCAAGAAAAACAGACAGGCAGGCAGGCAGGCAGACAAAGGGACAGAGGGACGGGACAGGCGTTCTTATTTCCCGTTTTCAAATTTAATCATTATAGACATTGCGGCTAGAGTTAACACACTTAATTTACGGCAAAATAAGGGTTCACATAGCCATTCAATCACTCTATTATCAAGCAGCTTTTGTAAACACTACCAGTAATATCAGTTACTATATCTTAATGTCTGTCGGCATTTTTGAAATATTTGATCAACAGGGGTAATAAAAACCGTGAACGTATAGGTCACACTATGGTTGACACTTGTTATGTTACAAATAAGATAATAGTTTATTTTACTTGTAATCATAGCCAGTGGGTTCCGTTCTATTGGTTTGAGTTTAACTGGGTATTCGTTACATTACCTAATTGCCAATAATTAAGTTCTAACTAAAGTTGAGCAAATAGAGAATAATGAATAATGAAATATTATGGTATGAAGTATTCAAAACATTTTAGACAAATGACGAATAAAAAAGTACGCGTTCTTCGTTTTTCAGATGATTTCCGGTGAATAACGAATAATGTATAATATCGATGTTAAAATAATTTAGGTGATAAACAAATAACGAAATGAATATTGTATTTCGTTATTCACATATAATGAATAATTTGAGGGGAATAACGAAGGCGTATTTTAATTATATAGCATGACCAACGGATACCCCGTATTAGGTCTATGCTAACTCACAATTAATAGGTTTATATGTTTATTAATTATTGTACAAGCTTTGCTAACAAGGAAATGACTCACATCATACTTGCAAAACATGTTTTATCTATATAAAAATATCCAATAATAAGCTAACGAATCATGTAGATCAAACATAATATATTTTATCGAATATACGTTATCTTATTACTCAGATGTAAGTCATGTTACACCAACATTAAAGGGAGTTTATCAGGATTTTTAAAAAGTTTAAAATTGGTTATAAACATTTTTTCACAATATAGTATGCCTATATACACTCATTGACCCCGTATTGCCAAAATAGTTCTATTTAAACATGCCACATTATTATATTCGGGCTAAACGCCTAGGTTAGACTTAAATAGATTTCCCGCTTAAAATTTCAACATATTTTGTGATGTATTAAATGAGTCACGTAATTTCATTTTGATTTCAAACTGATCCGTTACTTAGTAAAAATGGTTTCATCATAAAAAGAGTCCGAATGGCGATTTGATGGTCGTCTAGCAGTATTTAAGTGTTGTCTATTTTTAGAATGGTGATTTCGTTTCAAGTTTACAACTCTGATTTAAATAGCGATTTTGGTCACATTTTGGTAAATGTGACATAATAAGCCATTCAGATTGTATTTATTAATGGTAATGAAATGTATTTTAACCATTTTAAAATAATTTTATTTTTTAAGTATGGTACTTAATTACTTATTCGAACGCACAGCATTTTTGAATATAAGTTGAATATATTAAGTTGAATAAAAAGTATTATACTCGAATATTGGATAAGTTATACTGAATACCAAAAATTTTGTCAGATAAAATACATGTGAAATCCCATAGGGTACATTTAAAGCCGGATGTATGCCTGGATATGAAATTGATCTTTTGAAGATGCAGTCTGAAATTGAATATGGGTTTGTAACAAACAGAAACGGTGAATAAATCAAATATACCAAATTTCATTCTGGTGATATCAGACATTCTAAATCGTTCTTTTTTCAATGTAAAGGGAGGTAATTTACCGACTTCATAACTTTCAAGAAGGAATGCATTTACAGTGATGCCATGTTATCCATTGTTTTACATGTTTTACATTTTGTGGTGTTTTATCTCATCATTTACCAAGTTTCAGTGGTTTAACTAGACAAATAGTGCTTTTATTTGACAAAATGCTGTTTTACACAAAGGGGAAATAACTTTCGACCAGACCATCAAATAAATCCAAATTCTGTTGATGTTGCACTTAGTACTTTGACAAATATAGCTGAATTAAAAAAATATCGAAATAATTTTTTGTATTTTAGTTACACTTGCATGAAAATATCGACAAAACTTTTGGAACTCAGTATATATAAGTACACGATCCAAATATAAGTCATTTCATGGAGAAGAACTTTATAAGATTTTATCTTCCGTTCTACTCCATATTTGTACTTATACTGATTTGTATGATGTAAATTTGAATGAATAAAACTGTTTAAACCAAGTCATTTTAATTGTAATCTTTTTTTTTTTTTCGAGTATAGTATGTTAATTGTTCAGCTACATATTTTGCTAGGCTGACGTCCGTAGTTATTCCTCTTGGAGGTTTTGGAAAATATTTGCACATGAGCAGATTTCTTCATGTGTTTGTGGGCTTGTGTACAGAATGTACTCTCTTTACGTTTAAGACCGCGGCGTGGTCTAGTGGTAGAACGTCCGCCTCCCATGCGGAAGGTCGTGGGTTCAATCCCCGGCCGGGTCATACCAAAGACTTTAAAAATGGTACTAGAAGCTTCTAAAGGATAGTACTAGGTCTGTTCGGCCCGGTGTCAGTATAATGTGACTGGGTGGGGTATCATACCATGTGTCAAGTGTGACAGCGCTTAGAATACTGTCTCAAGTAGACACCGTCGCGATATGACTGAAAAATTGTTGAAAGCGACGCTAAACACCATACAACAACAACAACAACAACTTAACGTTTAAAGATAAGTATGTATAATGAAAATGGATATGCTTGATTAATCGCATTTGCAAGTAGCCGGGCTATTAAACTGTTTTTGTTTGTGAACGTGAATGTGTAATCGACTCTCCTCCCGTCTGTGGACATGGGTGATGGATGAAATCTTCGTTTGTTTGTGGATTTGTAATGGACTCTCCTCCCGTCTGTGGATTTGGGTGATGGATGAAATCTTCGTTTGTTTGTGGATGTGTAATGGACTCTCCTCCCGTCTGTGGATTTGGGTGATGGATGCAATCTTCGTTTGTTTGTGGATGTGTAATGGACTCTCCTCCCGTCTGTGGATTTGGGTGATGGATGCAATCTTCGTTTGTGGATGTGTAATGGACTCTCCTC
Source organism: Panopea generosa (assembly GCA_029582155.1). Classification (NCBI taxonomy): domain Eukaryota; kingdom Metazoa; phylum Mollusca; class Bivalvia; order Adapedonta; family Hiatellidae; genus Panopea; species Panopea generosa. Next base: position 26,023,348 of record CM055901.1, on the reverse strand, counting down.
CCATCTGTGAATTAGAGTGATGGGTGCAAACTTCGTTTGTTTGTGGATGTGGATGTGTAATTGACTCTCCTCCCGTCTGTGGACTTGGGTAATGGATGCAATCTTTGTTTGTTTGTGGATGTGGGTGTGTAATGGACTCTCCTCCCGTCCGTGGACTTGGGTGATGGATGCAATCTTCGTTTCTTTGTGGATGTGTATATGTAATTGACTCTCCTCTCGTCTGTGGACTTGGGCGATGGATGCAATCTTCGTTTGTTTGTGGATGTGTAATTGACTCTCCTCCCATCTGTGGACTTGGGTGATTGATGCAATCTTCGTTTGTTTGTGGATGTGTATGTGTAATTGACTCTCCTCCCGTCTGTGGACTTGGGTGATGGATGCAATCTTCACTTGTTTGTGGATGTGGATGTGTAATGGACTCTCCTCCCGTCTGTGGACTTGGGTGATGGATGCAATCTTCGTTTGTTTGTGGATGTGGATGTGTAATGGACTCTCCTCTCGTCTGTGGACTTGGGTGATGGATGCAATCTTCGTTTGTTTGTGGATGTGGATGTGTAATGGACTCTCCTCCCGTCTGTGGACTTGGGTGATGGATGCAATCTTCGTTTGTTTGTGGATGTGGATGTGTAATGGACTCTCCTCTCGTCTGTGGACTTGGGTGATTGATGCAATCTTCGTTTGTTTGTGGATGTGTATGTGTAATGGACTCTCCTCTCGTCTGTGGACTTGGGTGATTGATGCAATCTTCGTTTGTTTGTGGATGTGTATGTGTAATTGACTCTCCTCCCGTCTGTGGACTTGGGTGATGGATGCAATCTTCACTTGTTTGTGGATGTGGATGTGTAATGGACTCTCCTCCCGTCTGTGGACTTGGGTGATGGATGCAATCTTCACTTGTTTGTGGATGTGGATGTGTAATGGACTCTCCTCCCGTCTGTGGACTTGGGTGATGGATGCAATCTTCGTTTGTTTGTGGATGTGGATGTGTAATGGACTCTCCTCTCGTCTGTGGACTTGGGTGATGGATGCAATCTTCGTTTGTTTGTGGATGTGGATGTGTAATGGACTCTCCTCCCGTCTGTGGACTTGGGTGATTGATGCAATCTTCGTTTGTTTGTGGATGTGGATGTGTAATGGACTCTCCTCTCGTCTGTGGACTTGGGTGATTGATGCAATCTTCGTTTGTTTGTAGTTGTGGATGTGTAATGGACTCTCCTCCCGTCTGTGGACTTGGGTGATGGATGCAATCTTCACTTGTTTGTGGATGTGGATGTGAAATTGACTCTCCTCCCGTCTGTGGATTAGAGTGATGGGTGCAATCTTCGTTTGTTTGTGGATGTGCATGTGTAATGGACTCTCCTCCCGTCTGTGGACTTGGGTGATGGATGCAATCTTCGTTTGTTTGTGGATGTGGATGTGTAATGGACTCTCCTCCCGTCTGTGGACTTGGGTGATGGATGCAATCTTCGTTTGTTTGTGGATGTGGATGTGTAATTGACTCTCCTCCCGTCTGTGGACTTGGGCGGTGGATGCAATCTTCGTTTGTTTGTGGATGTGGATGTGTTATTGACTCTCCTACCGTTTGTGGACTTGGGTGATGGATGCAATCTTCGTTTGTTTGTGGATGTGTATGTGTAATGGACTCTCCTCTCGTCTGTGGATTTGGGTGATGAATGCAATCTTCGTTTGTTTGTGGATGTGTGAGGACGATAACTTGCTTCGCCTATTCGTTCGAGCTGTATGCAAAGGTTTGTTTGTTTTATATATTTTGTTTCGCTTATTGGCAAGCATATAAGACAGACTCGGCATACATGTTGGGTGGGTATCTCATTTCGTTTGTGAATTTGTGTGAAGGGTGCAAACTTCTTTTTGTAGGCGAGTGTGTTAAATAGTATTCTCCTTTCGTTTGCAGTCGTGTGCGTAGAATGGAACCTCCGTTCGTTTGTGAAACTGTATATGATGTTTCTTGTTTGAAGACTTATACCCCTGTTATAAGTTACATTCGTTTATAGACGTGTGTGCATGATCTAATCTAATTTTGCTTTCGTTTGTGGGCTTGTCTGTAGGAAGTAACCTTCTTTTATTGACTTTATACCTTTTGAAATGCACACGTATCAATACATTCCGATTTAATGCAATTTCACAATACAATGACAGGGCAGCAAACTGTTGTAAACTATATCGTGAAATAAGCTGTAATGGCTACACGTTTGTCAGCTGACTTACAATACACCGAACGGTTAACCAAGTAGCGCAGAGCGGAACTAATAAATCGAAACTTTTATAAAAAGGGTCATTGTGACAAAACATTAAAGTTAACTGTAGTATTTTTTATGATTTCACAGCAGCGTCTGGTTACCGTCTCCTATACAACTTTAGCCTGAATGTGTCAAAATAATGGTCACACAGTTTCGTGCTGTTGATTATCTACCATTATCCCCGTGTGATTTTGACCGCAGTTAATATAAACAGTATTGTATTGTTTGCATGGTGTTTTGCATCGTTTTCAGCTCACATTCGCATATACTGTCACCTAGTCGAACGTTCTTAAAACTTTCTTCTAAATGCTTGATTGTTAAATTCAAAATGAGGAAGCTGTCTGGGTCATTTTTATGTCACCTGGTCGGGGATCGAACTCCCAACTCTTCGCATTCAAGATGGACACTCTATCCACTAGGCCACCGCAGTGACTACAAGTCTTACTACTGCTTATCCTTACATAGCATGTGATTTCTTATGTGTGTTTCTATTTTTAGAATACCTGTGACTACCACTTTTGCTCATATACCTTGAAACAATATTTAAATAAATGTTTAGGTGCAGATTTGACAAACGACCTCCGGATACCTGAAATCAATAGTTTGACCTGCACGGGTACAGAAAAGTCATCGGGCAAATCTAAGATTTAGACGTCGATAATCGTGGATGCTTATGCCTATGTGAATTCACAAACATAATGTATTAGAGCACATTTACAGACATGTGAGTAAAACAATGTATATATGAGTGCCGCCAGGATGGTATACATGCATATGATCATTTGAATTTCACCTGGCATTATAGGAATACATTTCTTTCGTTCTTATTTTTTATGTATAATATATTGTAAACACGAAGAAAATGAAATAAAATTACTATCCAGTCAGTACAAAAGACCAAAAGGCATATCAGTATACATGTTACAAAATCATACATAAGATGTCAATGACTTGTGACGAGTTCAATGCATAATACAAATCGTACAGTAATAATTATTTTATACTTTTTACACACAAAAGTATTATAAAAAAAATATATAACATCACTATATATCACTATATGCAACACATGTCTATACTAGCTCCCTTCACCACAGTAATCAGCGGTTATAATGGTATTTATACACAACCAGGTATCAAATTATCGTTAGTTATACATGTACCTATCAAATATCAATTTAGGAAGAATGTTCAATTATCTATTATATAATTTTGTTTCTTTTCCCAAAGTTGTTAGATGTGTACGTAGCAAGATGGTTTGCGGTTTTCGTATATAGTGATTGTAATCATTCAAAAACTTTTGATTTATAGGGTCTTTCCAGTATTATTATTTTTAATTTAGCTTAGTTTGAAATCTGTGTACATATGTTTTACCGCTTGACGTAATTACGTAATTTATATAAGGTAACAAGGTACATACATGTGTATATGATTGCCATGGTAGTGTCCGCTCTTCAGTGAGATGTTGTCTAGATGATCCGTGGACGCGGCCATTAATTTGGGATTCTTCTCGTAAAGTCTTTTACCAGATTTAAGTCTCGGCTCCGGAGTCATACTTCCTCTGGCATGTCCGTTTAAAAATCGTGCTGGAGTTGTAACAGCTGGTGGTTTACCATCCAACAGCTGACCCGACCCATTTGAGCTCGGAGCATTTCCATTGGGAACGTTCCCATTGGTGTTACTGTTTGTTCCGTTAATTTGTCCTGTATATCCATTATTGTTAGGCGTTTGTTCTTTATTCAATAATAAATCCACAGAAGCACCATTATGTCCATTTAAATGTTCTTCATTCTTAACAGATTTATCACTAGAGTTTTCATTTTCAGTTAGGCTAAGTTTTAACTCCACGTCTATACTCTCCAACAACGTCGGTTCACTAGAGTCACCGACGCTGCCGTTATTACTCCCCGCCCCATCGGCAGTCTGACCGGCAGCCGGCATGCCAGAGATGGACTTATTCCTGTATTTGTTCAACCTCTGGTCTAGTGCCGCCTTGTCTTCTCTGAATGATTTACTCGTCTTTAACTTCACCTCACGAAATTCCTTCTTATTTTCAAACTTCTGAATACTATCCTTTATTTCTCTATCCATAGTTTTGATATCTACTTAAACGATAACTTAAACATGTTTACGCTCTATACCCACTCTACAACGTAACGACTGTATGTATAAGTAGAGAGTATTAAAATTCTCCACGAATTAATCATATAATCCGACGTCTGACCAGCACCCGGTAAAAGATAATGACTCTAATCTGGGATTATGATTTTATTAATAATCTACAAGACTCATCAGTCAAATACTTAAAACATATCCACTCGAAAACATTGAACCAATCAAAGAAATAATCCGGCAAACCGCGCCTTCTAAAACAATATTCACCATATAATATGTCTGAACACAAAAAAAATAAATGTAAAGAGTATAAAATCTACCGTGCTGATATATCAGGTATTATACATTGAAAGATCAATCATAACACAATAATAATCAATAAAACTCATAGATTTCGCGTATACATGATAATTGACAAGTTAACAATCCACGTATCCGATTTCCATAATTAGTTAACGTGACCGCGTTATTGTTTTCGTTTGACTTATTGACTACAACTGTGTATAGTAAGTTGCCATCAACAGTTGACTTGTCAGAAATTCAAATCATATTAATGCTTCTGAATGAATAAAGTTGACACCGCGAGTCGCATTCACGCTGGGCCATGGTTTACCATCTCAGCCCATGTTTCACTTATATTACAATATTCAGTACGACAGCACACTGCTACATCGGGCTATAATAGATTTATTTATTACACCGACCAATGCACCACGTTGTTTTACATTATTGTTGTTTAGCCACGCGTATCGAGAGACTATTTGAACTACACATGTCATGCTAATTAGTTTAAAATGCAAATTTCCTATTCTAATCTCATTTAAAAAAATGGAAACCGCATTGTTTCAATGAAAACAAGATAGTATAGCCATCATTTAAAAAATGAGAGAGAGAGAGAGAGAGAGAGAGAGAGAGAGAGAGAGAGAGAGACAGACAGACAGACAGACAGACAGACAGACAGACAAAGGCTGATATAGGGGCAGGATAGACTGACTGGTTGACGGATAGACGATAGAATGTTATAAATATTCAAGTGTAGAAGATTTGATTACTAAAGTGGTAGCTCATTACCCTATTTCGGCTCCAAAAAGGGACAGCCTTAAGTTTTAGCCTTTAACGTAATGACGTTTCAATTCGTTGAGTTTTTGGAGCATTTTGCTCCACTATTATCTAGCTTAACAAGTTTATATCCTACTGGCTTGTTGATTTTCAGGTGAATGTGAGCAGAGGAGATATACCTGACTTTGTATTGTGTCTTAGCAAATGTTTATACATTCACGTAAAATTTTGCTAGATGGACATATAACACTTTCAGTGCATTGGTGGAGGGAGACCTAAGAAAGAAACTGAGCAAAACCACTATATTTTCGCAAGTAACTGTCAAGCTTTCTCACATAGAGTTTTTGGCCGATCTAGACTCAAACCCGCAACCGCAGCGGTGAGAGGTAAGAAGTCATTAAATGACACAGCACCTTTGCGGACGGATGAGGAGAGGTTTTATGTTTAGACCTTTATTTACCGGAATCCCCTTTTACTAGCTAAACAACCTGAGTTTTACATTTGATATGACCTACAAAATAAAACAACTGGAAAGATATAAAACCCATTTTACTGCCAAATCTGAAATCTTTGTTGTGCGAAACCGAAATAAAATGGATAGGTAAATTCTTTTAAGATGAGAGCACCGTAGTTATGAAAGGAATATATTATAATGTATACAAGGCCGGTGGTAAACACATGCTGGGTTTATTTATTGTACCAGTCATAACCGTGCATCTGCAAACAAATGTATTTATATTCTGTTTATAAAAGAAGAAGAAAACTGACGAAATGTTCCGTTTAACGGCTAATGACACTGTTATATCCACTTTAGTACACTTTTCATACACATTTATTTTAGCTCGAATGAGTCCGCTTCCTGTGTAGAAGCGGTGCTGAATGTTGCTTGTGAGAGACAAACGTATCGAGCTGGGGATCGAACCGGCAACCACTAGCTCAAGAGATCAACACTCTATCCACTGGACTACCGACCTGCTTAAACATAGTCTTCAGTACCACTGGTCACTCACAAAAGCACATGTATTTGTAACTGCGTGTCCAGCAAAGTCTGAGTGTATCTGGCCTATCTTGGAATTTGTTTTGTCTCGTTGTCATTAACAGTTTTCAAAAAGTGACAACCTGCCGGCTGACGGTCAAACATTTACACACGGCTAATGATTGGATGACTTAAGGTGTGAGGTTTAACGGCGTATCTATACAAAACTGTACATTAAACCAATAGCAAAGAACATTCACACTTCACTTACAAAGAAAAAGCTTACATACAGAATAATAAAGCATAAAAAACGATGGGTGAGCGCGACATGCATGATTGTCTGTTCATTAAGCTGATATTTCTAATGACTCTGCACATAGACTAAAAACTTCTACACCGACTCGAACTGAACAACCCCCCCCCCCCCCCCTCCCAACCCCGCGGCCGGTGACCTATAGTTCTATCTCAAGGTCACTGACCTCTCACTGTCTGTCTGATGGAGGTCAACGGATTTACCATAACACGCGAAAGAACTTGGATGTTTCCTTCAACACTAGAAACGTACGTTCTATCTATAACATGCAATGTACGTATAACCCATAAAACACATCTATATAATATATAACCTATACTTCTAGTGTCGTTGTTTTTTAAAAATATATACTATTCTTCCCTGGTATTAAACTTTGGATGCATTCGGTAACCTTAAATATATACAACTCTGCATCCCAACTAAAAGAAAACAAATTGTTATAACACTATTTTTAATGTTATTAAACACAACCCAGTTCGATTAATTTTATGATAGCCTTATAGTACGTTTGAACATATAATGTCATATTGTTCACACTTGTTTTCGTTTCCGTTTTGTAGCTGAAGGCGATAGTGTCGTCAGCGTGTACCGATTCATCGCAGATGGTATAGACAGATAAGGCCGGTTTTATTTCTGGTACAATAATTATGATAAACAAATTTGATATAAATTTTTGATAAACGTGTTGTCATTAAAGTATACATTCTAACCTATGTAAACACTGAGTTTTTAAAACTTTTTTTATATTCATTATAACAATAATCTAATTTTGTTTTTATATAAATTTATTTATTTTACTTTGATGGCGTAACACGTTAGTTCAACTTGGAAAATTCACGCTCGATGTTTTCCCGGGTAGAACCAGTATACCGGTATCTTCCTGGGTAACAATAATAATAAAGACTTGTGTGTGTGTGTGTGTGTGTGCGTGCGTGCGTGCGTGCATGTGTGCGTGCGTGCGTGCGTGTGTGTGTGTGTGTGGGTGCGTGCGTGCGTGATTTAAGATATGCGGGTGCCCGGTCATTAAATGATTTATATATGTGGAGCGCGTGGTCTATTGGTAGAACACCGAACCCGTGTTCGGAGGGCCGTGTGTTCGATCCTCCACCACGGCTATGTGTGGTGTCCTTGAGCAAAACACTTTTTCTGCATATGCTTTGTACTGGTTCTACTCAGGAAGACTTCGAGCGTGATTTGTCTAAGTTGTAAGAAATTGTTTCGCAATCGAAGTAAAATAAATAAGTTTAAATTATATAAGTACTGCTTTTTGAAATTTAACTCTTTCCGAAAACGTCATCCATTTAAGCTCTGTGTATAATTCTGTAGAAGGAGCATCGTAATTTTTACCGAGAATAAATCTAGCAGCTCTCTTTTGAAACCTAACAATTTTATCTACAATCTTTATCTTTTTATCGAAACATTACAATTTCCCCAAATTACACAGCTGTTACAGTAATCTAAATGTGGTAAAATGTAAGCATTAAAAACAACTTACGCATTGGTATAGAAAGAAATACTTTGATGCGAGATAGTTCTAAGATAAAGTAATGAATTGCATTTCTTTATAACATTGTCGACTTGAGTATGCCAAGACAGCCTATTATCAATCATAACTCCAAGTAATTTTTCATGTATACTTATATCAATAGCTTCATCTTTGTAATGTATTAGGTGAGAGTCATTACATATGCGGTAAACTTTTGGAAGAAATATACATCACTTTAGATTTCGCTGCATTGACAGACATGCGATTAGCTACACACCATGCATCAACATTATTGAGATTTAACAACACTTGCCAGAGAATTATTTGAAACTGAGAGAGTAGTATCGTCTGCAAACATATCAACGACAGTATATTGCAGATAATGGCAACTCATTTATGAATATTAAAAATAAAAGGGGGCCTAAGACGCAGCTCTGAGGTACACCAGCTTTTACTTTGCGGAACTCTGAAGTTATACCAGAAGCTTATACCAGAAGAGTATAATGAGTTCTATTTTCTAAATATGAGGAAAATCATTTTATCTTATTTCTGCTAAACTTGTACATTTTCAATTTTTGAACAAGTACGTCATGGTCAACTAAGTCGATGCCTTGGACAAATCAAGATATAATGTACCAACAATTTCATTTTTATCTATAGCTGTAAGCCAGTCATCCAATATTTCTGTGAGAGCCGCTTGACAAGAATGGTGTGCTCTCAAACCAGACTGACAAAAAAAGAACAGTTTATTTTCTTCCACGTATTTTTTAAGATGTATACTAACGTGACGTTCTAGAATTAATGATATAATTGGAAGAATTGATATAGGCCTATAATTTGATTTATCATCTCTCGGTCCCTTTTGTGAATTGGGACAATTTTTGCTCGTTTAAATAATTAAGGAAATGTATTGGTGTCTAAACTACTATTAAATATCTTTGTTAGTATTGGAGCTATAACCGAGGCTGAAATTTTAAGGCTTGGCGCTCAGGCCGTCTGATCCTGTAGATTTTGCTATGTCGAGAAGTTGTAGTTGATTTTCAACAAATGAAGGTGATATCGCTGGAATTTGGAATTGCTCAGAATTAATTTACTTATCAGAATTAATATCTATCAGATGGGATTGTCATAGGATGTGATTGTTGGGTTGTCCCGATGTGACGTTTCATAAACCAAAGAAAAATAATTATTAAAAACATATGCTGTTTGAGTCGGACAGGTTATAGGATTTCCTGGAGAGAACCAGTATGCCGATATCTTCCTGGGGGAGAACCAGTATGCCGATATCTTCCTGGGGAGAACAAGTATGCCGATATCTTTCTTGGTAGAACCAGTATGCCGATATCTTCCTGGGTAGAACCAGTTTGCCGATATCTTCCTGGGTAGAACCAGTATACCGATATATTCTTGGAGAGAACCAGTATGTCGATATCTTCCTGGGGAGAACCAGTATGCCGATATCTTTCTTGGTAGAACCAGTATGCCGATATCCTCCTGGAAAAAAATAGTATGCCTGGAGAAAACCAGTCTGTCTATATCTTCCTAGGGAGAACCAGTATGCCGATATCTTCCTGGGGAGAACCAGTATGCCGATATCTTTCTTGGTAGAACCAGTATGCCGATATCTTCCTGGGTAGAACCAGTATGCCGATATCTTCCTGGGGAGAACCAGTATGCCTGGAGATAACCAGTATGCCGATATCTTCCTGGGTAGAACCAGTATGCCGATATATTCCTGGAGAGAACCAGTATGTCGATATCTTCCTAGGGAGAACCAGTATGCCGATATCTTTCTTGGTAGAACCAGTATGCCGATATCTTCCTGGAGAGAACTAGTATGCCTTGAGAGAACCAGTATGTCGATATCTTCCTGGGGAGAACCAGTATGCCGATATCTTCCTGGGGAGAACCAGTATGCCGATATCTTTCTTGGTAGAACCAGTATGCCGATATTTTCCCGGGTAGAACCAGTATGCCGATATCTTCCTGGGGAGAACCAGTATACCTATATCTTCCTGGGTAGAACCAGTATGTCGATATCTTCCTGGGGAGAACCAGCATGCCGATATCTTTCTTGGGAGAACCAGTATACCTATATCTTCCTGGGTAGAACCAGTATGCCAATATCTTCCTGGAGAGAACCAGTATGTCGATATCTTCCTGGGGAGAACCTGTATGTCGATATCTTCCTGGGGGAGAACCAGTATGCCGATATCTTCCTGAGGAGAACCAGTATGCCGATATCTTCCTGGGGAAAAAGCAGTATGCCGATATCTTCCTGGGGGAGAACCAGTATGCCGATATCTTCCTGGAGAGAACCAGTATGCCTGGAGAAACCCAACCAGTATGTCGATATCTTCCTGGAGAGAACCAGTATGCCTGGAGGGAACCAGTATGTCGGTATCTTCCTGGGGAGAACCAGTATGTCGATATCTTCCTGGGGGACAACCAGTATGCCGATATCTTCCTGGAGAGAACCAGTTTGCCTGGAGAGAACCAGTATGTCGATATCTTCCTGGAGAGAACCAGTATGCCTGGAGAGAACCAGTATGCCTGGAGAGAACCAGTATGTCGATATCTTCCTGGAGAGAACCAGTATGCCTGGAGAGAACCAGTATGTCGGTATCTTCATGGGGAGAACCAGTATGTCGATATCTTCCTGGGGAGAACCAGTATGCCAATATCTTCCTGGGGAGAACCAGTATGCCGATATCTTTCTTGGTAGAACCAGTATGCCGATATCTTCCTGGGGAGAACCAGTATGCCGATATCTTTCTTGGGAGAACCAGTATACCTATATCTTCCTGGGTAGAACCAGTATGTCGATAACTTCCTGGAGAGAACCAGTATGCCGATATCTTCCTGGGGCAAAAGCAGTATGCTGATATCTTCCTGGGTAGAACCAGTATGTCGATATCTTCCTGGAGAGAACCAGTATGCCTGGAGATAACCAGTATGTTGGTATCTTCCTGGGGAGAACCAGTATGTCGATATCTTCCTGGGGGAGAACCAGTATGCCGATATCTTCCTGGAGAGAACCAGTATGCCTGGAGAGAACCAGTATGTCGGTATCTTCCTGGAGAGAACCAGTATGCCTGGAGGGAACCAGTATGTCGGTATCTTCCTGGGGAGAACCAGTATGTCGATATCTTCCTGGGGGACAACCAGTATGCCGATATCTTCCTTGAGAGAACCAGTATGCCTGGAGAGAACCAGTATGTCGATATCTTCCTGGAGAGAACCAGTATGCCTGGAGAGAACCAGTATGCCTGGAGGGAACCAGTATGTCGGTATCTTCCTGGGGAGAACCAGTATGTCGATATCTTCCTGGAGAGAACCAGTATGCCTGGAGAGAACCAGTATGTTGGTATCTTCCTGGGGAGAACCAGTATGTCGATATCTTCCTGGGGGAGAACCAGTATGCCGATATCTTCCTGGAGAGAACCAGTATGCCTGGAGAGAACCAGTATGTCGGTATCTTCCTGGAGAGAACCAGTATGCCTGGAGGGAACCAGTATGTCGGTATCTTCCTGGGGAGAACCAGTATGTCGATATCTTCCTGGGGGACAACCAGTATGCCGATATCTTCCTGGAGAGAACCAGTATGCCTGGAGAGAACCAGTATGTCGATATCTTCCTGGAGAGAACCAGTATGCCTGGAGAGAACCAGTATGCCTGGAGGGAACCAGTATGTCGGTATCTTCCTGGGGAGAACCAGTATGTCGATATCTTCCTGGGGGACAACCAGTATGCCAATATCTTCCTGGAGAGAACCAGTATGCCTGGAGAGAACCAGTCTGTCGATATCTTCCTGGAGAGAACCAGTATGCCTGGAGAGAACCAGTATGTCGGTATCTTCCTGGGGAGAACCAGTATGTCGATATCTTACTGGATAGAACCAGTATGTCGATATCTTCCTGGAGAGAACCAATATGCCGATATCTTCCTGGGGAGAACCAGTATGCCGATATCTTTCTTGGTAGAACCAGTATGCCGATATCTTCCTGGGGAGAACCAGTATGCCGATATCTTCCTGGGGAGAACCAGTATGCCGATATCTTTCTTGGTAGAACCAGTATGCCTATATCTTCCTGGGTAGAACCAGTATATCGATATCTTCCTGGAGAGAACCAGTATGTCGATATCTTCCTGGGGGAGAACCAGTATGCCGATATCTTCCTGAGGAGAACCAGTATGCCGATATCTTCCTGGGGAAAACCAGTATGCCGATATCTTCCTGGGTAGAACCAGTATGTCGATATCTTCCTGGAGAGAACCAATATGCCTGGAGAGAACCAGTATGTCGGTATCTTCCTGGGGAGAACCAGTATGTCGATATCTTCCTGGGGGAGAACCAGTATGCCGATATCTTCCTGGGGAGAACCAGTATGTTGATATCTTCCTTGGTGGAACCAGTATGCCAGTATGCCGATAACTTCCTGGGTAGAACCAGTATGCCGATATCTTCCTGGGGAGAACCAGTATACCGATATCTTCCTAGGGAGAACCAGTATGCCTATATCTTCCTGGGTAGAACCAGTATGCCGATATCTTCCTGGGGAGAACCAGTATGCCGATATCTTCCTTGATAGAACCAGTATGCCGATATCTTCCTGGGGAGAACCAGTATGCCGATATCTTCCTAGGGAGAACCAGTATGCCGATATCTTCCTGGTGAAAACCAGTAAGCCTACTAATAAGTACACGTGGATAAAGTGTGTTGCTCAAGGACGCTTAACATAGCCGCTGCGGAGGATTAAACCGGCAACAGTCCTATCGTCGGTCCGGTTGTCTATCGTTGAACCACGCACTAATCTATTGATAATGTAGGAGGTATGGCATCCAAAATGTGACATGAAGATAGTTTTTGATAGTTATATTTATTAGTGTCGTTGTTGTTGATGATGATGAGATATCAGAGACATAATTTACACCGGACCACTTTTCACATTTAATTACATGTCTTAAAACGATTATTGCTTAGGTTAGTATTACTGTTGTACGGGTATTTCATGTTCACTTTGAAATATTCCAGAAACATCGCCTTTGTATCTATCTAACATCTGGTCATTCATTTACTTCCCTGAATTTGTATGTGTTAAAAAACAGATCTTTAACTTGACCAAAAAAAGATGTTTGTCTAAAACTATATGTCAGCCTTCTAAATAACAGTACAACATAAAAATAGTGTAGGTTAATTTGGAATTTATTTGTTTTATTACAAGGCGAAAAAATAAGTTGAAATTAATAAACGTTTTCACGAAGAAATGCTTACGGATAACTACAATGTATACATGTTCCGCCAGTCCACCGAATGCAACTCTAATATTGAGCATGCCTGTTTCATATTGTTCATACCTGTTTCACTATAGGAATGCTTGTTTCAAAATATATTAAGAAATTGTTTAAAAAACTATAACATTTAGTCGTTTCCTTTGTATACGTCTGTAATCATGATTTCATGCGTGTCGTCATAATTTTATTTGTGTCGTCATTATTTCATGTTTGTCGTCATGATTTCATGTGTGTAGTCATGTTTTTATGTATGTAATATTGATTTCATATGTGCCGTCATGAATTCATGTGCGGTACCACGAGTTCATGTGTGCTGTCATGATTCCATGTGCGGTACCACGAGTTCATGTGTGTTGTCATGATTCCATGTGCGGTACCACGAGTTCATGTGTGTTGTCATGATTTCATGCGTGTCTTCTGTTTATACTTTGTAATATTGAAATTAAGCATTTGTATAGGCTTATATTATTCATTATTTGTGAAATTAAGCATTTAATAAATAAAGCTGGAAAGTTAATGCTCAAACATTGGCCTGTTCAGGCAATGTTATCTCACCTTGAGTTGAGATAAAATTCATGCACACATGTGCTAGTGTGACGCAGGGGCGGATTGGGACATCCAATAACCTTAATTGGTAAAAAATAAAAGACAAGACAAATGACTTAAATAAATACATATCTTTATTTCTTCATTTCTTATGATATTTTGAAATGTACAAAATGTTTAACACATTTATTTAAAAAGAGTTCAACATTACAAATGAGTAGTATACGTGACTGTGCCTAAGTTTGGAGAACTATGTGACAGATGTACCTGAAACAAGTGTTTAAACAGTAGCTTTGATCTTATGTTTTAATCTGTTTTTACTTTATTAAAAATTTGCCTATATACTTAATCATTAGTATATGCTCCTCTCATTCAGAAGGTTGTGGGTTTGATTAGACCATTTTAAAATAGTACAAACAGCTTCCGAACTTGAATTTAAACTTTTAAAGAAAATTTCTAGGACTGGTCGACCATTATCGCCAGTATCTCAAGACAACAACAATTACAAAGTTCTGAGATGAGAAAACTTGTAAAGACTAACAGTTATAAGCATATAACGTTTTATAATTAGACATATGATTCATCCATAAAACTTAGCATGCGGAATTTTGAGGCTTTTATTCTGACAAAGTTTATCCCTTAAATCGGTGTACTTGCGAACCAACACATAAAATAGTTCTTAAATCAATTTTGGAATTAATATTTGGAAAATGTCTTTTTTTAAGTATCAACATCAAACTTCTGAATTTAAATTAGTTTAAAATAAAGGACTTGCCTTCTTACAAAACTTCACAGAACACAGCGTTTATTTACATATCACATTTCAAAATACAGAGTAGGAATACATTCCTCATAAAGATACAAAAGTACACAGGTTCTATAGTAAATAAGATGCAGTATTTCCAAGATACATCTGTACATAATCTCATGCCTTGTATAATGTATAACAAATGTTGAATCAATCATACCAAACCAGACTTTGGAGTATCTGTCTGCAAAACTTGTCTTCAGGTAGTAAATATGAGATTTTATATTAAAGGAGACATTTCTTGTTCATTAATAATACATTTTTCATTTACACAAACTTTATTGTTGATGTCAAGTGTTTTTCAAAATAATTAATTTTTGTTAAGATGAAATTTGTCACTGAATCAAAACTGCAAGTCACCTGTCGAGTATTTTATCATTACAGAGCGCATCAATGCAACACAGATAAATGTGCTTATTGATTAATAGAAATGTGTTCATATGACACAGATGGCCCCACTTTACATGTATGTTAGTAAGTTGAATCAGATCAAGTCGACAAGGGGCCAAAACTGATGTAAATTTTACCAGTGCTGACAAATACCCAACTTGATTGACCTGTGTTTCAAAATTACACAGATGCACACCAAATATGTAGAACATTTCAGAATTTATTGTAAGGAAACCAATCTGACCTCTGACGAAAGAACAGATGTCAGGCCAACCGGGTTAACAACTGCCCCTATGCCATCCTTCGAATGTCAGCATCTAATTTATAATGTCCCACTGTGATAGTTAAAATATTTCAAAATGTTATATTGAAAAATATTTTTCATCAACAATCCTGTCTGAATAGCCCTTCCAGTATACTTCCTCATTATTACAATGTTTTCACTTGATGATTTCGAAGCATTCAAATACAAGTTTTGAATATATTTAAATCGACTTATTCAGGATTTATTTACCATATCACAGAGATCATAATACAATCTGTGCAATGGTATAAATGGCCTGAAATTGAATATAAAATAAAACGTAAATGCCCTAATATGATAAAAACAAATGATGGAAATGACAACACGAGTTATGTCAATGACTTCACTTCCTTATGATAAATAATTTCTTACATTCTAAATTTATATTTAATACAAACAACTTTTTTTTCTACTCTAAATATTTTGGCAGTGATTATGTCCCTTGGGACACTTTAACAGTTACCAAGTTGCTGTACATTGAAATGAATCGATTGCACAGTAATACAAATATTTTATAATTAAAATATGGAAATGAAACATTCCTATAATTCATTCATGTCATACTTACAGTCCATTTACAAAGTAATAAGAGTCCCAGTGGCATACAGACACCCTACTAATGTAATGATTGGTATAGTATCGGGTATCATGCCAGAATCTGGTCACAATTATGTTATTTATAGGACTTTCAAACACAGTTCATTTTGATTATTTCTAAGATCCTCAGGAATTATGGTATATATAATGCAATTGCCTGCATTGGATGGCATTTCAATACAAGTACTGGAAAAGTTTGAAGTTTGAACTTTCCTTAATATTTAATGACATACATTAAAAAATTGGAGAGAGAATGTGTCCTCTATTTTATGCTGGATGAAATTTCAATAAAATACAGAAAGTTTCCTTATCTTTCAACTTGAATTACAACTCAACAACAGTTAACTGATTTTAACTTGATTGCCAAGAAATGTCAGAGGTTATTTGAACTGCTTTCAAGTCTGCCCTCTTAGTAGAACCAGCACCCAGTGTTGTTTTTTTAGAGGCATAGAGAAAAGCTGAGGAGTAAACTGGCGACCTCTGGTGTGAGCTTTCCATACTCTATCCTCCACTTTACCAACCCACTTGGCAATCTAAGGAGCAACATAAGATACCTTATTGTGAATCTTACACCAGCTTGTTTTTTGTTGGTTTATAGAGTCCCTCCCCTGCCATCAATACTACTTTCCTGAAATTACTTTTACTTTACAGATATTACTTAACAAATTGCCACGCCATCTTTATGAAAGTATATATATATCTCTAAATTAGAATTACATGTATAATAAAAACAACTGCACGAATAATTTATGTGCAGATATACGGCTGTTATATTTTACAAAATTTTCTGAATTTTATTTTACACCATCACTAGTCTTCCAAGTTAAATATCTGTACTATAAACCAACAAACAAAATGGTCTGGCCTAAGTGATACTCTAGAGAAGATACTAGACGTGTGTACATGTTAGCTGTTGATCTACTTTCACTTTCAAGGGTATCAGGTTTCTGCATGCTCCTCCTATGTTTTTACATTGGATATAAAATAGTTTAAAGGGACTGAAAACAAAGATAAATCTCTATGCAAAATGGAACTGCCTTTTTTAGAGGGAAAAAAGTGATTTCATTGGATAAGAAAGTAAAGTAGAACAACATCTAAGTACTGTTAGTAATAAACAAGTTCTACATCCACACATTTTGTGCACAATTCAGTCTATATTTGATTATTAACTCCATGTTACAACCATCACTCAAAACAACAAATCAACAGAAATTTAAAGGTAACATTATTAATTACGGAAACAATTAGAAATTTGAATGAACGAATGAATGAATGAATGGGGTTTAACGGCATGCCAACATATTATAGGTTATTCAAAGCCACCTTGAATAAGATGCCATGTTCACTCTACATGTAATAAACAACTATTTAAAATACAGATAAAAAACATCAACAAATGAAAGAAATCATCTGAAGAAATATTTGAAGTTTGATTTTGTACAGTTTTACATATATACAAGACTGCATTAGTTTTTGTACCTTTTATTACAGAAAAGAAGCTGTTAAAGAGTTCATTACAAATTCCACTTCTGTTCTGTGTCAAGTGAGTATAAATGGATGCTGAGAATAAATTGTACCGTAACAAGGGTTTGTGATCATGGAGAATAACCAACAAAAGACTAGATTTGAGAACAAAACAAGTACAATCCATCTAAACTACATTACGACCGTCAGAGACACACGAATCCACGTGCAGATGCAGTTGGTTAGTAGGTGCAAGAAGCATGCAGCAGAAAATCACGCTATCCAGGCACGTGATGTAAGAGGTAGCCAGGTATCACATCCATTTCCATGTGCATGTTTAGTTAGTAGTCCAGAAAGTCACTGTAAGTACAAACATACTTCAGTCATAATCAAATATAAACTTTATAAATCTTCTAATTAAAAGTTTGACACTTAGTCTATAGACACTAATCACTCTCAGGGATGCCGATGAAAGTATTATCATTACTCTGGTATCATTGTGTATGGATAACTATCCTTGCAGAACAACCGCTCGCTAGAAGAAATTCTCTTACAAGACAGGCCTTTGATCTATTATTTTGATCAAAGTTGTGCTGGATTGTACACAACTGGGTAGTTGCAAGGAACAATAACTCTTGTAGAGGTTGGGTTATAAAGTTATACTTATTTATTTTAGCCTAATTGCGAAGAAAACTCAGAGCTGCATGCTAGTCTACTTCCTGGGTAGAACAAGCACAGATTGTGTTTGTTAAGAGGCATTTGGGGATCAAAATGCACATTTATTATATGAAATTTCTGACAAACATGATAGATTTATGCAGTGTTGAGAAATCTATACCTAAGATCTCTTAATGTTAAATAAAGGTTACAACAATAAGCCAATAGCATAACAAATAACATGAAATCTGAAATAAAAAAATTCAGCTCTGTATAAATATGTGCAGAATTTTAAAGGAAGTATATCAGTATTTTTCAAAATGTTCAAATTGGCAAAAACATTTAGTACCAATATATCATCCCTTTATATACACATTGCCACCATATTACCATTAGAATATCTACAAATAGGCAAAAATAATATATTGAAAAGGTACTTCATAACGTTGCCTACACACCCAGGTTACATTGAAATAGTTTTCCTCCTGAAAATTGCGATGTATTTTGTGACATATTAAACAGTCACAAAATTTAATTCTTGATTGTGATTTGATCCATCTTATTGATTACATATTGTTGAATTTGTTTCATCTGAGAAAGATTTCTGATGAAGAGGTGAATGTTGTCATGCTGTATATTTATGATATCTATTTTTAGAATAGGGATTTCATTTAAATTTCACCACCTCCCGATTAAAATGTTTCTGTCACATTTTGTTGGATTTAAATAAAAAATCATTCATATTTTGTTTTTTCAAAGATGGTAACAGAGTCTTTGTGGTCATTTAAAAGTATTTTTTAGCCATTTATATCATTTTTTCTAACACACTGCCTTTAAATAGACCAAAAACAATTAATTTATGAACCTCAACTTTGAATATACATTTTCTGAATTAACATTTTAAATTGAAACAGTGCAAAAGTGTTATAACAACAACAACATTGGTGATATTAATAGAATTAAGAGTTTTGCGAGCACTAACCTGTGGAACAAACACTAGATTTAAGTAAGTAGTGTCATGTCACTACTAATATGCTGGATTTCAATGATGGACTCTACAATCTTACAACCTTAGAATTGTTACTTAAGAGACAATGTTGAGCAGGGTTATACAGTGATTAGTCTGACTTTATACCAAAGTTGTAGCCCTATTTACTTCATTGTAATCAAGCTTTTCAGTGATGATCACTGCCAAAAGTGCTGGGATGCCCCTGTGCTTAAATGACCTGCGGAGAAGGTTAAAAAAAAAAGGCATAAAAAAGGTAAGCACTACCATACTATCTATCGAGTTAGGAAGGTGTATGAATATTCATTAAAATCTAGCTATCTGTACTTTTATATGCTTCGATTTATTTACAGACAGACTGATCTGTTGCTTGTTATGGTATCATTGCTATTTTGAACAGCAAGTTAGGTAATAACATGGTGAAATTAAATTATTTTAATTGTTAATCAGTAACTGTGTAAAAAGATATTGAAGAAACAGAAAAGTGCAGAAATCGTCAAACTAGTGTTGATTGGTAGTTGTGAACATTAATGTAACAGTGATATTTATGGAAAGTATATGTGAAGGACTCCCATAGGTAAGGGTTTTGTTTTTTTTTCAAATATCATATATTCATTTTATGACTGATCACGGCTGAAATAAGAGTAATAAGTATTCTTAAATTCCTTTTCTGGTGAATAACTTGAAATTTGTTAATTGTTGCATAAAACATTTTAATAAGCAGTGTAGTTTTGTTTTGAACTTTTTTGAACTTTTCTATCTCATCTGACACACTGTTTATGACTGCCATGTTATACTGCACATATGTACCTAATTTAGATTCAACTACTACAATAGACTGGCAGTTTGAAAGAGTGTAAACTGCAAGTTGTCAACTATAATAATTTTTGCAACTTACACCTTACATGTATTGTTTCATTTCTTTATAACTTTATTTCTATTCTAGGTAACTCATTTTTGTAAATATAAGGGAGTTAATCAGATTTCTCACTTTTCTTTTCAAGACATTTTCTTAGAAGAGTTGCATCCCTTGCATTAACAAATGTGAAATAAGAAATAAAAAGCGTACTAGATGTTGCAATCTTGCTATGAGATGTTGGACTGTTTTTGATATTGAGCATTACAAGATGGACGAGAGGAAGTCTCTATGTCTGCTGCCAGTATTTTGGAGTCCACGTGACAGGAGGCGATGCTTGAAAAACTGCTAGTACTGTCACACACCTCCTGGCCAGGAACTAAGTCTGATTGAGACTCCTTGCTAGTGCCATCAATGGCATGCTTCCTTTTCCGCCGTGACCGTCGTTTGGTGACCCTGTCTGTGGGGATTTTGCTGATAAAAGGAGACTGTTCATGGACTGGTAGGTTTGTGGTAGCTCTAGCAGGTGTGTGAACCAAGTCGTGAAAACTTCCTATTACTGTAGATAAATGGGACTCATTTCTAGTTGTTTCCACAGCTGTGAAGACTTCATCAATCTCAGCAGTACTGATAACAGAATCATGTAACCCATTTCCAATCATGTCTTCATACTCGTCCAACTTTCTGAAAAAACTTTCATTAGCCACTTTGATAAAATCATTGGACTTGTATCGAGATTCTTTATCTGGTTTTGAATCCAATAACATTTCAGTTTTGCTGTTATCCATCCCTTTAACATCACTTGCAACATTGCCTTTTTCACAATATCTATTCAATTGGTCTCCGTCATCAGATAAATCGAGAAAAGAAGTAATGCTTCTATCAGAAATTAAAATATCTTTGCTTAAATTGAGGTCACAATTCACTGGTTCTTTTGTATCCGTCAATGATACATCCAACAATGGTGTTTTAGAACTGTTAATTTCCATTCTGTTGTACAACACCTGTTCGAAGTCCGGGGTTTCTGGAACAATTTTTGGGAAAAACAATCTAGCTACCTTATTACCTTCCCAAGTTTTCACATATTTGACAGGTGTTTCATTTAAACCCGGTTCTTTAGGATGTGTTTTAGGTGGCGACAAGCTGCCTTCATTCTTGTTATCATTCTTGCCAAATGTGCTATCGATGTTACATTTTTCATTATGTTCATTATCATCTCTATCAGCATTTTTGTCCATATCCTGACCCAACAATCCTGCAAGAAGATTTGCCTGTATTGCTGATGCCGACAGCTGATGACCCGGGTCTGCTGTGGTTTCTCCGTAATAGTGGGCCTGCATATCGTCCCGTAACTTCATTAAGAAACAATCAAACAAGGATGTAAAGCACCCATCACCGCTAGAGCTATTATTGGCTGACACACTGGGGTGAAGGCTGAGGTCAAGGTCATGAATGGAAAAAAAAGAGTCAGTAAGGATGTTCCACTCTGTTAAATACAATAACAAAAAAGTTTCCGATTTGGCAATTCTACGATCAATTTATTAATTTTATGAAGTACAAAAGGCCAAAATCAAAAGTATAATAAATCTACTTTTCCAATTATTTTCAGCCAGTAGAACAGGTTGCCAAAAGGGAAACTATCTTTCTTACACTAGCATAGTTAAGAAATGACACAAAGTCTGAATACAACATTTACTGTAAATATAAACTTTTATGAAGCATAAATATGTTTTCCGCTTACTTTTTTTTTTTTGCAACTATTAAAACAGCTGTAGCCCAAGAACAAAATAATACCTTTATTCAAATATCTTTATTGAAATGGACAACACAAGTACTAGTGCATTATCTAAGTCTGTCAAAAGTTTAATACGACATCACATCTTCAAAGTTTTACCAGATAACTCACCATTGTACTGGTACTGAGTAGTTAACCAAAGACTATATTCACAGTAATGAAAGCTAAAACACACAAGCAGAAATACAAACCTGGACAAAAATGGTGCACACACTAAACTTCATACCATTCTAGTTCAGCTGCATTTGTTATTTATGTGCCAGATAGCATGTTGCTTGACAAGTAATTAATAATGAATAAAGAAGATATTTCAGGGTTCCCATTTCCACTGTTTAAATACTAATAACTGCTATAAATGGATAACACAAAGTTTCTAAATGATAGTACATGTATATATAAGGTTTAAACAATCGTAAGATATAGTTTTGTTACATAATAACACCATGCACCTTTCTATGCTCCCCCATACACAGTATTACTATTATATACTTAAATGGCCTTCCATAGATTAAGATGGTATAGAGAAGTATGGACTGAATAAATAGACAACAGAAATAATCAAGCTTGACTGCAGATTTACATCACGTATATGAAATGTTGCCCTTGGATTCATGTTTGCACCTATAAAGATTATGATGATACGAATTCGGTGTTTCTACAAATAACCAATCTTGCATTTAACCCTGTAAATGATAAAGATATATTCTTAAAAGTGCAGCACACAAATCCCAAGCCATGCTAAATGCCTGCAAGCTTCCAAGCGTGCTAAATGCGATGACCCATCCTGTAGGTTATGGCTTAAGTAGTTACAAGCAACATGCAGTATGTATATACACATATCTGTGTGTGAAGAAGGAGTATATATAATATGTGATGTTTAAATAGACGAGTGAAAAACAAACAAAAGAGTATTTACAGACAAATTAAAGCAAATATAAAACTGTAAAAATAAAATTTGATTAAATAAAGATATTAACTTCTGCAAACGGTTGTGTTTATATATGAACACTTCAGTTTTTTCACCACTTTAGCTTTTATTTAAAGACCAAAAAGGTAAAAACCGGTAATCATTTCTGTATGCACGAAATGCCTATGCTTGCCATTTCCTACATGTATCCATAAATACAATACACATGATTGTAATTTCTTGTTTGTATTACAAGTATCCAAAATGAGTAAAAATGTCTCGGCAATATATTTCAATTCAACTGCATCTCCCCAATAGGACCATATAAGACATTTACAAATTTAACATAAAAACACCTGGACAAAATATCATTTTTTATTATATAAGTTTATAACTTATCTTTTTTCCTGCAGGTCATACCAAAACACTTCTCTATATATCCCCACCTGCACATTTAAGAAAACTGAAATTTCTATATTGAATGGTCTGAATCTGGGAAATGGTGCCACTAAATAAAATTTGGATAATTTTGAAAATTAAGAATTCAGCAAAAATGACTTTTTAAATTTATCCTTCAGCATAAATAACCTTATACTTTATAATCTTATCCTTGTGAAATGCATTAAATATATATCACCAGAAAACTAATTTTTCTTTTCCAGTTCTATACAACACAAGAATATTTTTTATCTAATATCACATATTTCTGATGTCTTTCATCATTTTACTATGAATAAACCAATCAAATTTCTCCCTGATATATCAGTATGGCAACAATCACCTTGACGAGTTAGTGTGAGCGTTAGGTATACGTTGTTGACCATGGAGATGAACTTGACGCTGTTTTGACAAGAATGCCTGCCCTTGGGAATTCTCCAACCTATCTATGGCCGCTTGTCTGTTCAGCTGAATACCCTGCAAAAACATCGGAAATAGTGTATACCTCTGTACATGGCAGAAACGTGCGAAATAGTGTATACCTTACCTTTGTACATGGCAGAAACGTGGGAAAAAGTGCATGCCTTTGTACATGACAGAAATGTGGGAAATAGTGTATGCCTTTGTACATGGCAGAAATGTGGGAAATAGTGTATACCTTTGTACATGACAGAAATGTGGGAAATAGTGTATACCTTTGTACATGGCAGAAATGTGGGAAATAGTGTATGCCTTTGTACATGACAGAAATGTGGGAAATAGTGTATACCTTTGTACATGGCAGAAATGTGAGAAATAGTGTATACCTTTGTACATGGCAGAAACGTGGGAAATAGTGTTTACCTGTGTACATGGCAGAAACGTGGGAAATAGTGTATGCCTTTGTACATGGCAGAAACATGGGAAATAGTGTATGCCTTTGTACATGACAGAAATGTGGGAAATAGTGTATACCTTTGTACATGGCAGAAATGTGAGAAATAGTGTATACCTTTGTACATGGCAGAAACGTGGGAAATAGTGTTTACCTTTGTACATGGCAGAAACGTGGGAAATAGTGTATGCCTTTGTACATGGCAGAAACATGGGAATAGTGTATGCCTTTGTTGGATGTGGAAATAGTGTATACCTTTGTACAT
This sequence comes from Panopea generosa, assembly GCA_029582155.1. Taxonomy (NCBI): domain Eukaryota; kingdom Metazoa; phylum Mollusca; class Bivalvia; order Adapedonta; family Hiatellidae; genus Panopea; species Panopea generosa. The sequence continues at coordinate 25,998,939 of CM055901.1, read as the reverse complement.
GGCAGAAATGTGGGAAATAGTGTATACCTTTGTCCATGGCAGAAATGTGGAAATAGTGTATACCTTTGCACATGGCAGAAATGTGGGAAAAACTGTATACCTCTGTACATGGCAGAAACGTGAGAAATAGTGTATATCTTGTACATTGCAGAAACGTGGGAAATAGTGTATGCTTTTGTTCATGGCAGAAACGTGGGAAATAGTGTATGCTTTTGTTCATGGCAGAAACGTGGGAAATAGTGTATGCTTTTGTTCATGGCAGAAACGTGGGAAATAGTTTATACCTCTGTACATGGCAGAAACATGAGAAATAGTGTATATCTTGTACATGGCAGAAACATGGGAAATAGTGTATACCTCTGTACATGGCAGAAACATGAGAAATAGTGTATACCTCTGTACATGGCAGAAATGTGAGAAATAGTGTATACCTTTGTACATGGCAGAAATGTGGGAAATAGTGTATGCCTTTGTACATGGCAGAAACATCGGAAATAGTGTATGCGGTTGTACATGGCAGAAATGTGGGAAATAGTGTATGCTTTTGTTCATGGCAGAAATGTGGGAAATAGTGTATGCTTTTGTTTATGGCAGAAATGTTGGAAATAGTGTATGCTTTTGTTCATGGCAGAAACGTGGGAAGCAGTGTATGCTTTTTTTATGGCAGAAACGTGGGAAATAGTGTATGCCTTTGTACATGACAGAAACATGGGAAATAGTGTATGCCTTTGTACATGGCAGAAACGTGGGAAATAGTGTATACCTTTGTACACGGCAGAAACATGGGAAATAGTGTATACCTTTGAACATGACAGAAACATGGAAAATAGTGTATGCCTTTGTACATGACAGAAACATGGGAAATAGTGTATGCCTTTGTACATGGCAGAAAATGTGGGAAATAGTGTATGCCTTTGTACATGACAGAAACATGGGAAATAGTGTATGCCTTTGTACATGGCAGAAACGTGGGAAATAATGTATGCCTTTGTACATGGCAGAAATGTGGGAAATAGTGTATGCCTCTGTACATGGCAGAAACGTGAGAAATAGTGTATACCTTTGTACATGGCAGAAACGTGGGAAATAATGTATGCCTTTGTACATGGCAGAAACATGGGAAATAGTGTATGCGGTTGTACATGGCAGAAATGTGGGAAGTAGTGTATGCCTTTGTACATGGCAGAAAAATGGGAAATAGTGTATACCTCTGTACATGGCAGAAAAATGGGAAATAGTGTATGCCTTTGTACATGGCAGAAATATGGTAAATACTGTATACTTTTGTACATGGCAGAAACATAGATTCACTTCACAGTTTGTATAACATGACTGTATTAATGTACATGACTGTATTAATGTACATGACTGTATAAAAAATCTTTTATTGCATACACTGTAGGAATCATACTTTGTATTTTAATATGAAAGAAATGTGAATGAACAACAATTACGAGGAACATTTTGAAAAGAAACATTCTGATTCAAATGCTTTGTTGTTCATCTCCTTTTTATAACAATAATCAAAGGGCATAACTCTGAATTTTCATGAAAGAGAATTTAAATCATATAATTTTGTACTCTTTAAAAGATGAACTATAATTCTCTGAAGTTTTTTTATATCTCAGTATCTCATTAGCAACGATATAATCAGCCATATACATACCAGATTGTACCAGGCTGACACCATCATTTTTTCTTCCTGTTCAAATGTTGTTTTATTCTTCTCTTGATCTTTCTGCAATATAGCAAAACAATAGTACACATACAAGTAATATTCCATGCAAATACATGTCCCTGATAGAGATGTAGTGGAAAAAAATCAAGTCTGTTTGCAAAGCAAGAACTTTTCTCTTGGAAGAAGTCTATTGCAGGTCTTTTTTTTATTTGAAAAGGTCAAATTTTGCCAACAAAGTTCAAAACTAACAGAAAATTCATTCATTATGAATTCCGAAAACATGCAATTTCTGTATTTAATAAAGAAAGTTTTATCAGTTCTTGTGGCCCATCATAAAAATGAGTCAAAAACTGAATTCCTTTTCATATTTTTTAAGTTATGCCTTGCCAAGTAAATAAAGCAGAAAATTAGAGATAATTATGTCATTTGTTAAAAAAAGAGAGTCATGGTTCTCTGCTCTGCACTTCAATCCATGGTCTTCTATCCATGTTTCAAGTGTGATAGGAGTCCCTTCAACACCGAGAGCTGTTTAGGCCTCTAGCTGTGCTGTTAGAAGTTAAACAGGAAGTACTGAAGACCTGTCATGAAGTGCACTCCCACATGTCACAATTGACAGCCAAGACAATGTGGCATTTATACTCATCTACAGGATGGATTTCTGACAGCGATTAATACTGTAACTAAGGCACCTGGTACCCATTACAACTGAATCAGGAACCATGAATTAAACTTCTACATTTTATAACATGTCTAAATACGCACAATCAAATTCATCGTGCATTTCTTTTTTGTCCAGTATATTTACTACATTCCTAAGAGTAAGAAACATTTTAAGGTTTTCAGAATAAACCACAAGGGCTGGTATTTACACGGGTAATATTTTAGTTTCGCTATTAATTTATATTTTATGTTTTCATAACACCTAAGTTGAAAGTGTGTAAAACCTGTTGACAAAGTTTTGCTTTCAATAAAAACGTTTACATACCCTATTCACATTTGAAAAGAGTCAAAAATTTTATATAATAATCAAGAACTTAGAGAATACCACTCTATTACAGAATACCAGTCCAATAGAGAATACCAGTCCATTAGAGAATATCAGTCCATTAGAAAATACTATTATGTCCTGAAGTTTAATCATATGGCTGTAATTGTTGGATTATTATTGAATAAATGACATGTGCTTTAACTAATCTATTTCAGGTATGGACTAAATTATACATAAATACATAGCACAAATACAAAAGTACATTAAAATCATTGTTGTCAATAAATAACAAATACCAGTCCATTGGAGAATATCAGTCCATTGAAGAATACCAGTCCATGAGAGAATACCAGTCCATTAAAGAATACCAGTCAATTAGCGAATACCAGTCCATTAGAGAATTCCAGTCCATAGGAGAATACCAGTCCATTAGAGATACCAGTCCATTACAGAATACCAGTCCACTAGAGAATACTAGTCCACTAGAGAACACCAGTCCTTTAGAGAATACCAGTTCATTAGACAATATCAGTCCATTGAACAATACCAGTCTATTACAGAATAACAGTCCATTAGAGAATACCAGTTCATTACAGAATATCAGTCCAATAGAGAATACCAGTCCATCAGAGAACATCAGTCCATTAGAAAATATCAGCCCATTGGAGAATACCAGTCCATTACAGAATACCAGTTCATTAGAGAATTCCAGTCCATTAGAAAATACCAGTCCATTAGAGAATACCAGTCCATTACAGAATACCTGTCCATTATAGAATACCAATCCATTACAGAATACCAGTCCACTAGAGAATAGCCCACTAAAGAATACCAGTCCAATATAAAATACCAGTCCATTAGAGAACACCAGTCTATTACAGAATACCAGTCTATTAGAGAAAACCAGTCAATTAGAGAATACCAGTCCATTAGAAAATTCCAGTCCATAGGAGAATACCATTCCATTAGAGAATACCAGTTCACTAGAGAATACCAGTCCACTAGAGAACACCAGTCCATTAGAGAATATCAGTCGATTAGAGAATACTAGTCCATTACAGAATACCAGTCCATTACAGAAAACCAGTCCAATAGAGAATACCAGTCCATAAGGGAACACCAGTCCATTAGAGAACACCCGTCCATTAGATAATATCAGTCCATTTGAGAATACCAGTCCATTAGAGAATACCAGTCCATTACAGAATACCAGTCCATTAGAGAATTCCAGTCCATTACAGAATACCAGTCCATTACAGAATACCAATCCATTAGAAAATTCCAGTCCATTACAGAATACCTGTCCATCACAGAATACCAGTCCATTAGATAATACCAGTCCAATGCAGAATACCAGTCCATTACAGAATACCAGTCCACTAGAAAATACCAGTCCGTTAGAGAATGCAAGTCCATTAGAGAATACCAGTCCACTAGAGAATACCAGTCCATTAGAGAATACCAGTCTATTACAGAATACCAGTCCATTAGAGAATGCAAGTCCATTAAAGAATGCAAGTCCATTACAGAATACCAGTCCATTAAAGAATACCAGTCCATTACAGAATACCAGTCCAATAGGGTACTTACCAGAAGCTGCTCTATATATCTGTCCTTCTCCTGTACCTGTTGTTTCAAGGCCTGTACGTCTGGGTAGTAGTTACCAGATGACTTTAACTTTTGCTCCTGCGTAGATATCACCTACACATACAAAATAGAAAATCACCATGAGAATGGTCAACCAGTTACTTTCACTGATGCCTGCTATCCCAAGGAAAAACAAACATGCATATAAACAGAATAAGTATAAAGAAAGTGAACTAATCCATTGATGTGGTGCACTCCCATTGTGCAAAATCAATTTGATAATCTAACAAACTTTGTATATAACATATATAGACTCACTAAATTTTTTCCTAAACTGTTCTTAACAGATTTAAAATTGTTATAAAAAATGACAAATAGGTTTATTCACTGAATCAATGCTGTTCTGTTTAAGTTGTAAATACACAGAAGTCACTTGACTAACATCTGTGTTTTCCTCCACTTTTATGAACTGCATAGTGATGTACAGTATTATTCAATCAGAAAAATGAAAGACATTGTGTATATACAAAAAATCATATACATAGTTTTTATAAACAGCATCGTCGGATACCCACGGATGTCAATTCCGATACTCTCCATCCATCACCCGTGGGAAATTACGCTAGCTCTGCGTAGTTTTATTTGAACAGAACAGAACAAAATACAGCTAACGTTAACATATAATCAAAACGGCGTTTGCATGAAACTATAATTGCAATTAGATAAAGTTCTTTTTATGAAATCGTGAAGGAACCAATCACATGGTTGCATTGTGGCTTGGTAGAAACAATGCAAAGCTAGTGTTATACCCAACAGACGATAAATGGAGAGTATCGAAATGGATTACACGTGGCTCTCCGACGATGATAAACTGAAATGGTATTTTGACCTTTCAACTCATAACCTCAGCTTGCATCATGTTGGTTTGTCAAAACATAAAAAGCTTAAATTATGATCAAGTAAGCATTCACATCACAACTCTTAACGTGAGATTTTGATAAAAGTTATTGACTGAAGCTCACAAAAGATCTGTAAAATATGGACAATGGCTAAATTTTTATTTCAGTGTAATCATCACTCAAACAAACAAGAAACTGTTTACGTTATGATAGCTCATAAAACCCTATAAGGTTTGCATGAATTTCTCAAGGCAGCTGTATAAAAAAATAAACTTAACCTTTTACTTCATACAGACGCCTTTTGACACCTCTAATATTGAAAGTATTAATTTACCACGTATCAGCAATGGATGAATTATGTTTATATTAACTGACATAGTGGAAAACAGTGCAGGAAGTGTTCAGATTGCTCGTTACAAGCAATCTGAACTCTTCCTGCACTCTTCCTGCACTGTTTTCAAAGGCCTTCTTTGATTGGTGCGGAAAAACGCGTATCTATGGAGTAAAGGGTTAAACCAGAATTTGTTTTTCATATCGATCATTTGCAGCAAATTTGGTCAATATGTGGTCATTGTGTATAGATAGTAGTAGTTAGAAACTTCAAAGGGCCATTACTCGTCCAAAGTATCACTGAATCAGAAAAGGATATATGCAACCTGACCTCATACTTATTCAGCCCAACTTCAGAAGTCATAGTAACTCAGTTAATCATTGAATCAGAACACAGAAGAGATATGTGCAACTAGACATCACACTGATCCTTCCCTGCATGTTCAGCTTAATCCAACCACACCTGTCAGAGGAGTCTTCGGACAAGATTATCGATTCTGATAACACAAAGAGCCTTTACTCTGACAGCCAAAAATCACTGAACCAGAACACAGAAGAGATATGTACAACTAGACGTCACACTGAACCTTCCAAGCAAGTCCAGCTAAATCCAACCACACCTGTCAGAGGAGTCTTCGGACAAGATTATCGATTCTGATAACACAAAGAGCCTTTACTCTGACAGTTAAAAATCATTGAACCAGAACACAGAAGAAATATGTACAACTAGACGTCACTCTGAACCTTCCAAGCAAGTCCAGCTAAATCCAACCACACCTGTCAGAGGAGTCTCCGGACAAGATTATCGATTCCGATAACACAAAGAGCATTTACTCTGACAGTCAAAAATCATTGAACCAGAACACAGAAGAGATATGTACAACTAGACGTCACACTGAACCTTCCCAGCAAATCCAGCTAAATCTAACCACACCTGTCAGAAGAGTTCTCTGGACAAGATTTTCAATTCCGATAATGCAAAGAGCCTTTACTCTGACAGTCAAAAATCATTGAACCAGAACAAAAAAGCTCAACTTGACCTTATCCTGTGCTCCAAAGAAGTTTTGGCTAAATCCTACCACAGATGTCAGAGGAGTTCCCTGAACAAGATATTTTATTCCAAAGATGCAAATAGCTATATCTCAGTCAAAAATCACTAAAGGATATGTGCAACTTGAACTCTTAACTGATACTCCAAGGAAGTTTTGACTAAATCCTACCACATATGTCAGAAGAGTTCTCTGGACAAGACTTTGCAACACAAAAAGCGCAAAAAACAATATACATGTATCTCCTAGAGAGGTGGTGAAATACATGCCATTAACAGTAACTTGAATTTCGTCTATAAAGTGAACATTATAGTAAATGACAACTCACAGTTCTGGCTTTATCAAAATATTTCTTGTATTTCTCTCCCATCACTCGTTTGTCTTCTTCTTTCTTCTCTATTTCATCACGAAGTTTCTCCACTTCTTCATTACGTGATGACAACTGTGTTTGGAGCTCAGACACATTCTCACGTTCCTTGTGAACAATCTTATCCTTCTGTTGCGTAAGAGCTACTTGCTCATCAAGTTTTTTTCTAAGTTCTAACATTTCACTATTTGACACGGTGGATTTTGCCATTTCTTGAAGATCTTCTATTTGTGCTTCCAACTCCATGTTCTTTTGATTTGATAATCTGGAAGTTAATCATAAAAATGAATCAAACCTTTTTTTTAAAATCTATTCCATATATAACAAGCAGCCGATGGAGTCTGAACACTACTGGTATGAATGACTATATTTATGTTATTTTGTAAAATATTTATTTTTCACACAACTTCTATCATATATAGCAGAGGGACATACTGCAGTGCTGAAATATTACTTTACTCCTGTTAACATATTGATTCAATTTCAACACCTGGGCACATATAATCACATGAAGACAATTATCTCAAGTATTACTACCAAAAACTCTATATTTAAGAAATTAAGCGATTTTTTTTATAAAACTAGTGAAGTCAGGGTTCGAGGTTATAAATATTTTTTCCATGCTCAACTCAAACACGACTCAGCTCATTATACGAAAATAAACATAAATGCAAGTAATTTTCTACCTCAAATATGCATTAATACTCTAAAATTCGAGACCTAGGCAAGTGTTTGCACTTTAAATTGGGTTTGTATGTGACTTCTAGAAATTGTATTTAGAGTACGAATTTGAGTTGAGCATGAAAAATATTTATAACCTTGGGGCCAGGCTAGTTTTGAAAATAGAAGTAAAATACTTAAAACAGAACACTAACTGTATCATGAAGATAAAAACAGAAACAATACTTGTCAGAAGACAAAAAAGCTTGGCTATAAAATAAAACACCACCCATGCAAAGATTGAGATTGGAGGCAAACACCGAAACTTAAACGCAACTAAATGCAAAAGTTTAATTTGGGTGTCTACAGACATAAAAACATTTAGCAAATCACAATAATCTTATGCTAAGTTTAAAACCTCACAGATGTTGGCATTGCTATTTCAGAGTAAATATATTTTCTTATGTAGCCCGTATGATAATCACGGTTTTGGTTACATATGACCTCTGGGAAATCATTTGTACTTAACTCTTGTAATCATTTCTAACCGAGAACTCTTGAAGAGAAGATTCATTCTGTTACTGTTTTCACTATCTTTAGCAATGGTGGCCATCTTTAATTTTAGACTGAAATTCATTTTCTGAATACAGCAATGATCTATTAACTGTGCTCTGGAGAGAGCCTAAAATATCTTTAAAATAACAATGTAATCAAATGTTTACCTAACATCCGTCTCCAGTTCATTTTTACGAGCATTGGCATCATCAAGCATGGTCTGCAGTACCTGTGTCTGTTCATCGCTGTCCCCAGAGCTCTTCAACATTAACATCTTGTTCTCATGCTCCAGTCGCAGCATCTTCTCCCTATTAAACATTTAAATATTTGTCTGAATAATGAGGATCATTTTTATGCCATCGAAGGCTAATAGTCAAACCACTCTTTCTTGGGTTTAGGAAGATTAACTCAAACACATCCATCTCCACAAGTAACTGATAACTTTCCCACTGGAATCAGCAGAGATGAAGAACAAGAGATGCAATGTCATATGTAAATCATCAGAGACTGACCGGGTGGGGATTTGAACTGGCAACCCCTGGATTGATAGTTGGACATGCCAATGACTGAGCTTACTTGGCCAAGCTACATCTAAAAGAATTGTTAATAAACAAGTACATGTATGTACTAACAAGTTTAACATAAATTATATTTATTTTACATGTTTTTGTTACATTATACAAAAGTTATAAAAAGAAAACGCTGCAAAATCAAATGTCTCACCTACATCATTTATTTACAAACTGTTTAGAAAATAAAGTGTCAACATAATAATTGCCTATATGTTTGGTCAGGACAAAAATAAGGCTTACTTGACAGCTGGCAGAAAAGACAGCATAGAACTGCCTACATGTATATGTTTGGTAGGGACAAAAATGAGGCTTACTTGACAGCTGGTGGAAGAGACAGCATCTCCAATCCTGGTGATGTAGATAATTCTTCACTGGCTGATGAGCCGAGGTGTTGTAACTGTTCTGTACACTTCAGTTCTTCATTCATTTCTCGTAGGGAATCCCTCTCTGTAACTATTCTCTGTCAAAGAAAATTTACCATCATATATCCCCACTTTACATTTTCTGGAATATAATATTTACTTATCACTCTGGAAGTCTTTAATCCAAGCTGGTTTGATTTTGAAAAAATGCATATCTCCACTTTGTAGTAAAGCATTCTAGCAAGTTTCATAAAATTCTAACCTAAGTATGTATATAAATAGGGCAAACAAGGTTTTGGTGAAGCACGACACTCCAAGACGAAGCATCAACTACTTGTATGTGCTTTCCTGATCTTTTCAGAAAGCAAAATACTTTATTTTCTACAGACTTCTACAGCACCTACCTCTTTCTCTCTCTGCAATGTGGTGAATTTTTCCTGCATACGCCTGGTTTCGAATTCAGACTTATCTGCCCTTTTTGTCTCTTCTGTCATTTTACCTTGCAGCTCATGAACCTGCCTCTTGTACACTTCCAGCTGTTGTTTCATGGAACTAGACTTTCTCACCTCCTGTAGTAAAAAATAACAACAGATGGACAGTTTTCTAGCATTCATTCTTTCTTTTTATTGCATTGCATGATGTTTCCAGCTATCTTTCAGTCATATTACTATTATATGCTTTTAATGGTATTTTTTTTAATTGTTCAAGTACTTTTATGTCATAAGAGGAACAGTTAACCAAACCAATCTTTCTTGGGATCCAGGATTGTTTACCAGTACTTGAGCACACCCATCTCTGCAAGTATCTGAATACTACCGCAAGACCGCTTGATTGAACTACCAACTGAACTAACCAGGACCAGTTTTTGAGATGGTATAATAGATGCTGTTACAAGGATACCCCACTTAATCACGTTTTACCAATACCTTTAAAATCAGTCCCAGGCAGTAAAAACATAATACCCTACCAATATACTAATATTTTGCCAACCAGACTTTAAATAGGCAATTACATGACCAGATTTCATCTAATACTGACAACCAGTCCTAGACAGTAATATGGCATGATATACTAATAGTTTTCCAACCAGTCTTAGGCAATAACATGACAAGATTCATCTAAAACTGACAACCAGTGCTAGAACTATCATTTAAATGGCAAGTGCCAAGCTGGTTCATCTCTACCAGTATACTTGACCTTAAGTGACCTGCCTTTTTGGCACAAACTTACCTCCTGAATTTCTAAGTTTTCCTGCATGTACTTTGTGTTTTTATCCTCCAGTAGTTTCACTTGACCTCGAAGGTCACTGAGCTCCTCTGTAACAAAACAACAGTATAACATGTGGGCAATTTCAAAAAGGAAGGAACGACAGGATTTTTTTTTTTTTTTCTTTTTTGTGAGGGGAGGGATTTATTTTTGAATTTATTACATAATATCCAATTTATCTCAAAACTCATACCTGTGTGAGAACAGCCTCTTCTGTTGTTTTAAACTTATTTATTTTACATTGATTGTGAAGTAAGTTCTAATAACAAATCACTCTGGATCTCTGCAGAAATGAATGAATGAAAATGGTTTTACAGCATAACAACACATTATAGGCTATTTGATGCCAACAGGAAGGAAGATTCCAGGTTCACTCTACATGTACAAAAACAACAAATTAACATACAGATTAAATAAATACATCAACAAATAAATATGTAGAATGAACCTAGAATCTTAATATCTTCAGAACTGCAGAGTTTCAGCAAATTTTATCATATTACCCAAATTTTTGCTTCCTACAACATGCATGAGCCAAAGTGATCTTATCTTGCCATCACTCATGGCTCCCTGGAACCACACAGGGGTAGATAATTTAACAACAGTAGTGAAAATGACAAAAAAAATGGTATTTTTTTTTATTTATTTATTTTTGAGTGAGGTTTAACGCCATTTTCAACACATTTCAGGTTATATATGGCATATCCAGTTTTACTGGTGGAAGAAGACCTCAGAATGTGTCAGACTGAGTAGAACCACCGTCCTTCCGCAAGTAACTGGAATCTTTCTGACATAATTTTTTTTGAGTGAGCGGGACTCAAACCTACAACCTTAGCGGTGAGAGGTAGTGATCTTGAGATGGCGCCTTAGACCACTCAGTGCCTTAGACCACTCAGCCACGGAGGACACTAAAAAATTATCAAATAAAAATGACACCCATTTGGAGGATTCCTACCCCTCTGCAGAGATCGGCAGTGATTCTATTCTTAGCCGAACCACACGGGCTTGCAGAAGAGAAGTGATTGTACAAATGAGTGTCATGTTCATTTTAACATTTTTTAGCACATTCATTTATCGTCTTAAAATTTCAACCCTTGTAGGGATAGAAAGAATAATGTCACTATAGTGCGTGCCAGTTTTCAGGTAGCAACCCGAATTTGTTTCAAACTTGGCAAGTACTAACAATCTAGGTTCATTCTGCATAGTTGTTTGTTGAGGTCTTCATTCTGTATATTGGCTTGTTGTATTCTTTATACATTAAGAGAGAGTTTGGAAACCTCCTTCTGGCTTCACATAATCCATGTTGATATGCCAGGAAATTCATTTTTTGATTAGCCTCAGGACGTCTATTACTACACAAATAAATTCATTTTGAAGCTACCCTTGGTTTTCTCACACCAAATACTAGGTTTAACCCTTTACTTCATATAGACGCCTTTGGACACCTCTAATATAGACGCCTTTTGACACCTTATATAGAAGGCTTTTGAATTATTGGGTGAATTATGTTTATATTTACTGACAGAGTGGAAAACAGTGCAGGAAGAGTTCAGATTGCTCGTAATCCTTCTGTGATTGGTGCGGGAAAACGCATATCTATGGAGTAAAGGGTTAAGGTTTCTGATTCCTTGGAATCCTGGAGCTCAGTCATCAGTTTTCCAAAAAAACAGTATACTGCTTAGGCATGTGCAAGGGGATATAAAGTTAGATTACTCACCCATCTTTTTTTTGTAAGACTCAATCTGGGCTTCATACTTCACCTAGAATTAAAAATCAAATGTGTTTGCATCAAGAGAAATATTCTAATTTTATAAAATTATTTAAAGCCTCATTAAACTTCCGAAATGCCCACTTTTTGATAATAACAAAAATGATTGTAATTAAATGTGTTTAAAGTATAGCTTAAACCATTCCTGTAGACCCCTTAGTGATCGTTTAAAAAAAAAGCGTTTTTTAAGGGTTCATTAATAAGATTAGAAAAGTTTTGTCTTCGCTAATATTAATATCACTATTAGGTTTGCTTTTTTTTCTCTAAATATAGTGATGTCTGAAATAAACTGAATGGAATGTAGTTCGCATTATATTATTTATACGCATTGAAAAACAATGAGTACAGAATATTAGTTTGGTTTAGAAACTTTTGCTCAGGATCGTCCCTTGCTTAAATGCTTGATACTATCGCACACGCTATTACGTCATATATCACTTTATCGCAGTCAATTTTGAGAGGCTACCAAGGGTGGTTAGTTTAGTACAGTTATTAAAAAAGTAATTTTATATTTAATTCTATATAACATGCAATAAATTAGCTTGTGGGTTCCAGTTCATCAATTCACTAAGGGGAATAAAGGGAATGTTCTTAAAAACTATCTAAACGCAAGCGGTAATTTAATTTTTTAACCGCATCCCCTACAGTTCCCCACACTATGTTTCTCTCTGAGGTGAATTGATCATATATTACCGACCAACGCGTTTTCCGCGTAAGCTTCGTAATTCCCCTTTTTCTGCCAAAGGTGTTTCCCGGAAAGAAACGAACATTAATTTTTTAAACAAAACCCGTTCTTAATTATGTATTAATAATGTGCTTTATATTTATTTTTTTTTTGTTTGCAAAGTCTCTCAGTGATCAAATAAACATGTACTCTATCATCTGGAAGAGTAAAACTGACTTAAGTTAAAACAAAAAACGACCATTCCGGAGGTTTAATGAGCCTTTAAGTTATTTCAGTTTTGATATTATCAATGATATATCATTTTTCCAAAATTCACATTTAATCATATACAGTGATCCACCAAATGATATATTATTATCAGTCGTGTTGAAATGTTGTAGTATATGGGAAAATGAATGAAAAATAGAAGCAGTAAAATATGACACAATGGTTCAATGTTGTTTAACTATGTTTTCAAAGGTTTAACATACACTGTATACCCCGAACAAACATCTCCTCCTAATAAATCCCACCAACCCATTGTTTATGAAAAATATACTTAACCCTCCGGAAGTTTGTCTTAAATCAAAGGGGAAGGAGGGGGTGGGGTCATATAAAATGACATTCCATTTTACAGTAGGAATACATTTTCACCACGTAAATGCAAAAGTGTCATCCTTTAGTAAAAAGTAAACTTTTTGACTTGAAATATTTGGAAATATTTGAACCCATGATTTCACAAATGAGAGGACAGATAATATCAGAAACACATACTACTTGGCTACAGCTTGACTCCTAATGGAGGGGAGTCAATGGACACATGCAGTGTGTACCATGCAGATTATAAGGTCATTTGTCTACTTAAATTGGTATCTTCAGTTTGTTACTCCTTATATACAAGTTTCCCCTATTACACTTATGTATCCTACTGGTATATTTGATAGGTTTCTTGCCAATAATCAACTGTTCACAGTCATCTACTATCCTCTTTCCAACTTTTCATCTTCATCTGTAATTGCCTTGGAGAGTGAACGTTTCATTGTTTGCCATGTTGTCATGGTTTGCTCATCATTAATTGCCAGCTTGCTGTGAACATCGACTGGGACACCCCTTTTATGTTAACATGGACTGGGACACCACTTTTATGTGTAAATGGACTGGGACACACCTTTTATGTGAAAATGGACTGGGACACCCCTTTTACCCAATATTATGTTTAATGTTTATTTATTTGCTATAAGTAATATCTTGTTTTCACATATTGGACCTTTTTACTATTCACAACTTCTGTGTGAGGAAACTACGTACCAGTTGTTCTGCCGTGTGACGTAACACATCTAGCTCATCCTTCAAACTTCGGGACTCATCTGCCAAAGTGTGAAGTTCAGTATTCTGTAAGCAAGTTAAAGAAGTGCAACTGATAACCAGTGTACATGACAATATATTTTCTGTTTTTGCATTTTTCATATTTTTTTTTTTTAATTATTCATTTCAACTACTTAATTAAGAAAGTTGTCATGACCTGGAGCAGGTATTCCAGATCTCCAGGTTGGACTATCAGACTTGACAAAGAAATGTTTAATGTCACAAAGAGGCAATACATGCCAGAAATCCATTAAGGCATAAATGATACACAGTAAATAGACATCTACTGAACTTTATTGTAGTTTCCCTCCATGACATGTTGAAGATATGTAAATTTCACATCTAGTAAACTTCATTGTAATTCCTTCGCTTACAAGTCAGATAAAAACTACCTTAAACAACATTTTAAACCAGTAATATCTGAATTGTACATGTTATTGATTAATATTTAAATACTACATGTCAGCATATAAGAAACTTACATGGGCTGGAGGTTCAAACATAAATTTCCATCCCGAGGGACAACTAGAGAGCCCGAGACATTCCCGCGAAAACAGTTATCCCAAGGGATGAAATTTTCTATCTGAACTGAAAAAGGCATGTAAGATTATTTTTCTTGCATACCAATCACACTGAGGCTTTTCCAGAATTAAATGTATGGGGGGGTCGGACGGCAGTATAATTAAAATTTTATGCCTGGTGGGTGTTTTCATAAAAAAAAAAATGATGCCTTGTGGGGTAAAAGCTTATTAAAATTTGATGCCTTGCCGGTATTTCCATCTCTGAACCGAATTTTTTCTTCAACACCGTTTTTCTTCTCGAAATTTTATACATTTTCTGCCCAGATACTTCCTCCCGTCATATACAAAAACATAAAATTGGCCTTCTCCATGTACCGCACCGAGTCAACATCCCGCAGCGTCTAGATTTCGGCGAGCGTCTTATCATTATCGCAGCAGTTTTTTAAATTTACCTTGATTTGACCTTTATGTTTGCCACTGACACGCGTGTTGTAACAATTGTAATACACAACCTCCAGACATCATGACCAAGTGAACGTTTTACGCGACTACACAGTTGGACACTCGATACACTGGTGATATTAATATTAGGAATTGTCTTCAATTAACTTTTTCATCTCAAACTGATCGATCTTTTTTGTTAAGACCGCCATAATATAATTACATCACCCGACAACAACATATGATCTAATTTGTTTGTTTGAAATAAAGTATAATTGTCTACCTTCGGACTTCCCGAAAAGGAACAAGAAACATACTCTTAGTCGTGAATAAATTATTAACACGGAAATGTACGAGCTAATCAGATGGCGGAATACACTCGTAGCAGGCCGTAACCCCGTCTACTTTATTAAATTGATGCCGAGATGCCGTGTCACAAAATTATCTCCTCAAGTAAATTTTACGAATTATATATCAATATATGACGTATCGGATATGTTTACAAATACTCCAATACGGATATGAATATACAGACGTGTATATTATTAAATTCTGCAAAAACTACGATTCAACTCTACGGCGGCATTGCTATAATTATATGCATATCTGCGCTGTTTGTCAGATAGTGTAAAACACTAATTTATTCGGCACAAAAAGAAACACCAAGAAATGCAAAGTCTACTGTGACAAAAAATCTAAATTAGGACATTGCGTTAGCAGTGAAAATAAAATCCACATTCTCAGATATGTCATCCCACACCCTATACGCCTCATTCTTACCCCAGTGTCTGAAAAAATCATGGCGAAAATCAGATATTTCTTAACGGTCGTACAAAAACATAAATTGGACTGTGAAATTGTCTTTGAGCATCCATAACCGGATTGTTTGCCATCGGGTGCACGAAATGAGGTCAAATTAGATTAAACCTTTATCGATAGTAGGGAGTAAATAACATGTGTCATAATAATGTTTGTTTCACTGTCAGAGTGACGTCATCGGACATTGGCACAAGGCGTTAATGAAGGGACAGCGTGTTCATTCTGTGCATAAATTTAGGCATGTGTAGCATAACTCTCTTTACGGATCGTATCAATTTAATAGTAATTCTTTTTTAAGAAATAAGTATACTGAAAATAAACATTTTAGAAGACAACTTGTTACAAACAAACACTAACCTTTAATTATTATGTTGTGTTTTTTTCTCGTTTGTTATCTGTAGTGCCCCTTTATTTAATTCTCGACCTGAGGTAATTTGTGACGTAATCACTTGCATAACGGCATTAGATCAAAA
Organism: Panopea generosa; assembly: GCA_029582155.1. Taxonomy (NCBI): domain Eukaryota; kingdom Metazoa; phylum Mollusca; class Bivalvia; order Adapedonta; family Hiatellidae; genus Panopea; species Panopea generosa. Next base: position 25,982,575 of record CM055901.1, on the reverse strand, counting down.
GTGTAATGTCGGCGTACTTCAAAGAAAGTAGGCAACCGTCCAGACTAGTAATTTTGGAAGCATTACAATAAAAAAAACATTAGAAAGGGGATTTTAGCCCCTTTTTTATTTTGTGCATGGTGGTATTTTATCTAATTAAAATTTTATGCATGGTGGTATATATCTCAATTAAATTTTATGCTCTGTGGGTAAAAAAAATAAGTGCCGTCCGACCCCCCCATACATTTAATTCTGGAAAAGCCCTGAGTACTTATTTTAAAATTACTGTTATATTTTACTAGGATGACTTTTAAGACATCAAATTAAGTATATTACGTCATATATTTCAACACGACATGTAATAAATTGTTCCAACGTCACAGCAGAGTAGGGTGTGGTGCAGGTGTAGGATGGAAACTCCGTACCTGGTAAAAACACGTGAAAACCATGTCTGGTATGCAAGAATGAAGTGTTTGGACTGAGCTAGGCTCATACCTGCAACCTCAGCAGTTAGAGATCAGCAACTACAGACAGCAACCAAGACTAGTTGGGAAACAATGGACCTTTGAATGATTCGAATACTATGATAGTTATTACAGAAATTACCGTTAAGTTGATTTACATAAGGATTAAAATACAAGTTAAAATTATCAAAGACGAATGGATTAATGTTTGATTTGTCATACATACTCTTTCTTTCAAATCATTCACATCTTTTTCCAACAAGTCTACTTTAAGTCTCAAGTCATCTTTGGCTGAAAAAAGAAAGGTAGTTCAATTAATATTGGCTCAATGTAAATACATGTGTAAGGCTCAAGATAAAAACAAGAAACAGATTCTTAAAAAAGGTCATGACTTACTTCCGCATCCCTTTTATTATGTATAATTGTTATTGTAATAAATGTTGTATTATTAAAATGATGTACATTTTTTAATAAAATACTGTTTTTAACTAAGATCAAAATTGAGATTCAAACAGAGGTCAATTGCTCCCTTAGAGCATTAAAGTGAGTAAATCAGGGAAAAAATGCTATAAATAAGATGATATTTTAGAAGCCCTGATATACATTTACAACTGTATTCTTCCTCAGCACATTCATGACTCCACATGGGGGTGATTACGTTTTAATTTTCTTTTTTTCTTTGTGTTTTTTTTAACTTTTTAACAACAATATTTCTGTTACTTAATGGCAGCCAGTGCATTTTATCATTGTTAGTGGAATTCACTAGGCAATTAACCAGCATAGACACACCTTATCTCTGGAAGTTGTTTACAACTTCCCCACATATTTACAGGTGGGAGACTAGTTGACAGTAGAATGAAGTCAAGACCACTTACCAAAGAGACCGTTGCAAGGCAGGGATTGACACAAGGATATATGGTTAGACAGGTGACAAACCAAGCTTGACTAGCTGGCTAATATTGATTTTGTAGACAAAGAAAACACCCAATACTTACCTCAAATAAATATGAGAACAATAACCTGTGTTTCATGCAAAGTCCAGGGATGCGTTTCACAAAAATACGACAAAAATCGTTGTAAACATAAACCAACACGTATTCATATTATTTTTAATATTCCTAAAATGAATCCAAAATGATATATTTTCTTGAAATACAATCATTTTTAATGTCGATCAAAATTTAAGCAAACAAAATGTGATTGTCAAATTGACTTTTTTTTAAAGTTATTTTATGAAATGCAGCCTAGGTCTAAGGCTTGGTGTTTAAAACAAACAAGATTTTAAAATTTGCCGAAAATAAAATGCAAATACATGTTGAAGATACAACAATGCATTTTTGGGTATAACATCGAACTGCTAGCATATTAATGGAAGAGAGGGGAGGGAGATTTTCCCACTTTTGAACACTCTGCAGTAACTGTCTGTATTTGACATGTAGTTACACATGTATAAGTATAATAAATGGGGTATTACGGCGTACCAACACATTGTAGGTTATTCACCACCAACAGGAAAAAAGATTCCAGGTTCACTCTACTTGTACAAAAACAACAAATTAACATACAAACAAAAAACATCAACAAATGTATATGCAGAATGAACCTAGAACCTTGATACCTGCAGAAATGCAGAGTTTCAGCAAATTCAATCGTATTACTCAAATTGCCACTTCTTATGGCATGCATAAGCTACAGTGATTCTATTCTTACCATCACTCAAATGGCTACATGAAACCGCACAGGAGTTAGTAATCTAATCACGATAATGAACATGATAAAAAATGATGAATGAATACCCCTCTGCAGAGATCAATAGTGATTCTATTCTTAGCCGGAACCACACAGACTTTAACTCTAACAGCAAACCTGAGTTGGACCATCCTCCTCCCAGAAGAACCTAGAAAACTTTCTTGCAATACCTTTGAACTGTTCTCAACTCTAATCCATGATCTTTGTCAAAATGTTCCTTTTATCCAAAAGTACAACATACCTGATTCAAGTTTATAGTTTTCTTCCTGAGACTGGTCCAGTTGATGCTGGAGTGCTTGGAATCGTTTACCAGCAGGAGTGCTGCAAATAAAAGGCACAGTCTAAATTTAAAGGGAAAATAATGAAGCATACAACTCGAAACCTTTTTTTGTTTTTAAAACTCAACTTAAACTTTGCCAATTCTACAACAAGAGTACTTGAAGAAGCAATCAATTGTTTTAACAACACAGAGAAATACTGCAAAATCACATTTTTCACAATGAATTACTGAAACAGGATCTGCAAAAATCAAACGTTGAAACTGCAACTAGGTTTTAAACTCAAAAGTTTCATAAATTAACCGTTGATTGATTGATTGAATATTTAACATCATTTTTTATGCCATTGAGGGCTAACAGACAATCAGTTGACCTGACCAGTTTCCTGGGATCTTGAAAGGTTAACCAGTAGTACTCGAGCACACCCTCTCTCCGCAAGTAACTGATAACTTCCCCACTTGAATCAGCGGTGAGAGATGAATGATAATGAGACACAATGTCGTATATAAATCATCATGGAGAATGTTGCCGGGCAGGGATTCGAACTGACGACCCCCGGATTGATAGTCAGACATGTAACCAACTGAGCTAATCAGACATGGATAAAAATAAACAGAAATGGTATAAGAACAATTTAAATAAATCAGTACCAGAAGCTCCTACTGAAGCAGTGACATCATATACATTGTTTTATACAAGATAACTAATAACTAATGGAAAGTAAACAACAAAAACATTTCTATTAGAAACTGTACAATATTCTTAAGTTATATTACTATTATTTACAATATTTTTATAATCATAATTTTAGTTTTACATTTGAACATGAACAGTGCACAGACTACCATACTGCAATGGCTGCCAAGCTGTTAAATGCACCTAGAACCTAAATAATGATCAGTTTCCACCATTAAGCAAGTGCAAGTTTTTCAGTTGAATACATGGTGAAATGTAACACAAAGGCAAACAGTTGAAGTAATATGTTTGTGTATTAAATTGTACTGTTTGGTGTTTAATCTTGTGTTCATTTATATCCAGGTTTCTTCATGATGGTGTCTGCTCAAAATAAGGTAGATAGAAAGCATTTAATCATTTAGATAAGTTTTTACTAGATGGACTTGCTGTCCATAAACAAATCTAGGTAGAAACAAATGTCTCTACGTACTACCTGAGACAGAACTACTACACTTATATATCACTCTACAAACATTCGGTATGATACCACTACAGGGTCCCATAATACTGACAATGGACCATTACCCCTACTGATCCCCATAATTCTGACAATGGACCAGTACCCCTTCTGAGGCCCATAATACTGACAATGGACCAATACCCCTACTGATGCCCATAATACTGACAATGGAAAAGTACCCCTACTGAGTCCATAATACTGGCAATGGACCAGTACCCTTACTGAGTCCCATAATACTGACAATGGACCAGTACCCCTACTGAGTCCTGTAATACTGACAATGGACCAGTACCCCTACTGAGTCCCATAATACTGACAATGGACCAGTACCTCTACTGAGTCCCATTATACTGACAATGGACCAGTACCCCTACTGAGTCCCATAATACTGACAATGAACCAGTACCCCTACAAAGTCCCGGAATACTGACAATGGACCAATACCCCTACTGAGTCCCGTAATATTGACAATGGACCAGTACCTTTACTGAGTCCCGTAATACTGACAATGAACCAGTACCCCTACAAAGTCCCATAATACAGACAATGGACCAATATCCCTACTGAGTCCCATTATACTGACAATGGACCAATACCCCTACTGAGTCCCATAATACCGACAATGGACCAATATCCCTATTTAGTCCCATAATACAGACAATGGACCAATACCCCTACTGAGTCCCATTATACTGACAATGGACCAATAACCCTACTGAGTCCCATAATACTGACAATAGACCAGACACTCCCAGAACTTTCTTATTGATTTTAAGTCCCAAATGGAGGAACTTCTTGTTTTTGGTACAACCTGATCTGGGAACGGCTGGATCACTGATATCAGACAATTTCACATATTACATAACTGTAAACACAATAACTTTATATTCAGCAGAGATTGCAAGCTATTAGAGTAACTTTACAATTATGCAACACTCATCCAAAACATACTGTTATAACATGTAGAACCAGTCGGCAGACTGCAACAAAAACTCACAATTAGATCATTTCAATGCAGGTGTTTACATAAACAAACATAATCTGACCATCTTTAAACATAACCAAAGATAATATAAACATCTTGAAACATAAACAAACCTAATATAAACATCTTTAAACATAAACAAATGGGATGAAACACAAACTTTTGATATACTACTGTTTAATATAAACTGTGCCAAATCACCATAGAAATGGGGTGGATACACAGGGTTACTATGGTTACTGGTTACTAGTATGTTAAGATTTATACTCATCTGTTTACTTATAAATAACATCTAAAGTACTATAATAAATCAATTTATTGGTGCAGTATAACATTACTGGTAATAGGAAGTGTGTATTCATCAATGATGACTGGAAATTTCCTCAGAAATATTATAAGTTATATGTGGAATCCTATTACAATGGTGGAGGATGGGCTTAAATTTAATTGAGTGCAAGCACTGCAAACCCTTTTGAGAAAGTTGACAACACATTATATAGTACAAGACACTTATAACAATCCACTTTGGATGAACCCCCATTCCCCACCCCCAAGTGATGCTGAATTGGTTTTCAGCAGTCTGACATATACAACATAATCATATATACTCACAATTTTTTCCAGGTAAAAATAAAGTATATAATGTATAGGATCTGATAAAAAGTCAAACATGCACATGAATGGGGTCAGACTAGCATGGGTTTAAATCTGGAAAAGTGTTATAACTTATTTTCTATAAAATATATCTAAAAACAAGGTATCTGTATGCACAGCTGCCTTCTTCTGTTGGAGGGAAAACTGCTAGTAAAATAATGGAGAGAAAATACACAAAAAGAGAAACAATGTCATAAATAACTCTGATGCAATTCACTACAAGTATTGCTTTCAAGGCTATGCAAGCATGTTATGTAATCCTGCATTGTGTGATAATAATTGTGTATGTGTTTGCTGATGTGATTGTTTAAAACACTTGGCAATATAAGGAAGCTATGCAGATCAAATTGCTAACTAGGTACTTTTTTTTTCTTTTACTGATGTCTATCGATGTGCTGCTCTAAATATGACTTGCATTTTCCAGTAAATAGCTTTAGGTAGAATCAGGAATTTTGTCATTTCATTACAAATCTGAACAAAAACATGAGGCCCCTGAGGAAGCTCTACTGATTCATAGTGGCCATAGTACTTTTTGAAATTTCACGATATTTACCCTCTCTAGGGGTCGTCTTAACAACTTATGGATAAATACCCCCAAAACACCCATACTGAACAAAAAGTTAATAGCTATGAAAATACTTTAAATTCCCATACAATTCATCTGTAAAAAACAAAATGTCTCCGTACAGAACCCTTATACAACCCAACCACTTGGTTTGTCAGAACAATCACCCACTCTTAGGAATTTGTTATGAGCAGAAATGCTTTAGATTTTAGATAGTTTTTTGTTCACATGGATGCGAAAATGAAAAAAAATCAGTTTTCCCTATAATATTCCTATGTAAAAGTAAAAGTCACATTGCAGGGCCCAAACATATCTCAGCCCCTTGATATGCAGAATTTTAAATCCTCATGATTTAAGGATTATTTAAATCAAATATGAACTAGTTTGACTGAAAGGTTATTGAGAGGAAGATTTATGAAAAATCCCAATTTTTACCATATTATCCCCCAACCCCTGGCCCCTTATGGCAATTTAATCCTCTTTATTGAACAAAATTAAATTTACTGTTATTAGACAATGCTTTAGATCTCAAATTGAGCAACATATTTACACAAATGTAAGAAAAAATGAAAAATTTTCATTTTCCCATAGTACTCCTATGTAAAATTCAAAGTCCTCTTACAGGGCCTCTTTACATTCCAGTACCCCTTTTAGAAAGTCAATCCTTCGTATCAAACAAAATCTTATTTGTTATGACAAGAAGATGCTTCAAAACTCAAAATGAATAAAACAAAATCATAAATGGATGAAAAAATGAGGATTTTCCATTTTCCCATAGTTTTCCTATATATAAAACTCAAAGTCCCCTTACAGGGCCCCTATATATATATATATATATATATATATATATATGTACAAGTCCTTTGATTTGTACAAACTTTAAACTCATACTCATTGGATTAATCTATATCAATTATGAACAAATTTGACTGACCGGTTGTTGAGAAGATTTTTGAATTTTTTCTATATTAACCCTTTTTTTACCCACTCTGGCCACTTATGGAAAGTCAATTCTCCTTATTGAACAAAATCTTATTTCCAATGACTAGCTGATACTTCAGAACTCCAACTGAATATCTTGCCTAAATGGATGAAAAAATGAAAATTTTCTGTTTTCCTATAGTATCCCAATGTAAAATTCTAAGTCCCCTTACAGGGCCCCTATAAATAATAGCCCCTTAATTCTTGTCTCCATTCAATACCCTACACATAAGGATATTTTATGCCAAATATGAACAAATCTGACTTACCGGTTATTAAGAAAACCATTTTTGTTATTCCCAATTTTTACCCTTTTCAGGTAATGACGTGTCCTCTATTTGAACCCTCAGGGACACCATTTGAACAAATTTAACAGAACTATAGTTGGTTATCATTACTACATAAACATTTTTAAAATCTGTTGGGTGGTTCATGAGAAAAAGATTTTTTTAAGTTTTAGACTATTTTTAGTAATGGCGGCAATCTTGAATTTCAGATCGAAAAAAAAAAAATTCTGTATTGTCTCCTATGCAACAGAAACATCCATGTGAAATTTGAGTTAAATTGACCAAGTGGTTTCAGAGAAAGTGCTGCTAACGAACGACATACGGCGGACGACAGACAATAAGCAATTGCATATGCCCTTCTGGCCAGTAGAGCTAAAAAATCAGTAAAGACAATGGCAGAATCCAGGTATTTTTATCCATTCAAGTAGTTTGTTAGATTAATTTCCTTTTTTCCAGATTTTTTTTTTTAATACATGTATATAAACTTAATTGTAGTTGACCATTATTCCTATAACTGGAAGCATACTGTTTCCTTTCTGATTCACATATATGTATGCAAGACCAATAACTGGATGCCATATATATACACACATACTGTATATACACATATACTTTATTATACACATATACTATATATACACATATACAGTATATACACATATACTACATATATACATATATTATATATACACATATACTGTATGTACACATATATTGTATGTGTTGAAAAAAGCATTGTATCCTTTTATTTAGTTAGTATGTCTTTGTGGTCGTTTAAAATGGCATTCTTTGCATACAAGGTTTATAAAATATTTATCTCATCAATTTTTCATTTCAGAGATTTTTCCGACTATCTCACTGTAATGTTGGTTGAATATCAATTACATGCCTTGCTGTTAACTTGATCTATGGCTTGTGTTTCATGTTTGAGCCAAAGTTTATTCTGAAGGTTCTAGCACAACCAAAAGTGTCACACAACACTACATATCTGACAGAACAGGATATTTTATGTTTTGTAATGAATTGAAATGTTGAATTAACAGAACTTGGTTATTTCTTAAATTCCTAACTTGAAAGTCATTGAAAAACATGTAGTTCATAACAAAGAACTACTTCGTCAAGTCAATTGTTTCAATATTCCAAAATGTTAATGAATTTGGCAATTGGTCTTAAAATTATCAACAACCTTTTTTAAAGTTAAAAATATTATTTACTTTTCAGTTTTGTATTGAAGCAAAATTTACCAACAAAAAAACAAGAACTGCCATTAAAAATATTATCAAATACACAAAATAAATAATTTTGTTTGTATTTACGACTAGTTATAAACGTCTCTGGTATTAAAATATATTGATACATATACAATTTATATACACATATAAGAAGCCTTTGTGCTGGTTCAAACAGAAAAATTGCGACTCAAACATGTGTTCCATATGATGTACAGGTACAGAACTTAGTAACATACTAGCAGTATTGTTATGAAGAGTAAAGACCCAAACCAACTATGGTGACAGTTGTCTGATTGCATATGCCTATAAAAGCCCGATATAGTGAATACAGACATGGCCATTATCGATATATCACACCTTCACGCTTGCATGTTACTTACTCGTAATAAACTCTGAAATATAAGCACCTTTTGTTTAAATACTTTTCTTTTATTGTTTTACTTAAAATAAACATATATTTTAGCAATATTACAATAATTATTGTATATTCTTCTTAAAGGCAGTATATCAGTATTTAAAACAAATAAAAATGTCAAAAAAAGTTTTTCCCCAAATATTTCATGCCTATACAGTCGAAACTTGTTATCTCTATATTGGAGGGACTGCCAAAATACTCAAGATATCTGAATATCGTCAATTGTACTTTCGTTTTCATATAACGGTCCGGTCAGTAGAATTACACTGTCGTGATAAATGCTAATATCCGTGTCCTTCTTTCAATTTCTCGGCAGTGTGAGATATAAGTTGAGGCTGATTGATTAAATCAAATGATATTTAAACAAAATTTACATGCAATCACCCAAATTGATGACATGATGTTTGCAACATTAAAACCAGAAAAAAAAAATTTTCTCCCAAATATTTCATGCCTATAAAGTCGAAACCTCTTACCTCGATATTGGAGGGACTGCCAAAACACTCCAGATATCTGAATATTGACATAGATTTTGTCTCAAAATCAATATTTATTTTCATAATTGTCGTACGTCAATTGTACTTTTGTTTTCATGTTACTGTCCGTGCAGTAGAATTACACTGTCGTGATAAATGCTAATATGCGGGTCCTTCTTTCAATTTCTCAGCAGTGTGAGATATAAGTTGAGGCTGATTGATTGAATCAAATGATATTTGAACAAAATTTACTTGCAATCGGCCAATTCGATGACATGATGTTTGCAATGTTCAGTCAGTCATTAAATCTGACACCTCTGTCGTTGACCGGTAATTAGTGTTACAAACCGTGAAAAATGACACGTATAGATTTTCACACGGAGTACAAAAACACACAATATTATGTCAACAATAAATATATCAAGACAAACATTCATTTAAAGATGAATAATGATCAATCCGGAACTAACACTGGGATCAAGATATCCAAACTATCGACACAGACAATATTGAGTAAAAAGGAATATATTTATATACACAAAGATGGGATAAAGTTGGGGATGGCAAAAAATATCGACACTACTGGAATATCGACTTAAGCGATATTGAGATAATGAGTTTCAACTGTATATGCTATTGCCAAAAGGACATCTGATTAAACATGCCAATATAATATACTGAAAAAGTATTTCCTGTCTTGGCCTATGCTACTAAAATAAATTTCCAGTTCAGCTCTAAATTGTAACATATATTGTGGTATATCAAATGAGTTGCATGATTTCACTTTTACTTCAAATTCATCTGTAATATTGGTTACATATTTTAAAATTTCTTTTTTTGAATTTGGTTAAACGCCATTTGAACAGATTTCAGATTATATATGACATATCAAGTTTTACTGGTGGAGGTAGACCTCAGACTGAGTCAGACTGAGTAGAACCACTGTTCTACAGCAAGAAACTGGAAACTTTCTCACAAAGTTTTTTGGAGCGAGCAGGATTCAAACCTACGACCTTAGCAGTGTGATGTAAGTGATCATGAGACGATGCCTTGGACCATTCGGCCACGGAGGACCCGCAATTTGAATCGCAGAAAAAATCAGAATGATGAGGTGAAGGATGTCAAGCAGTATTTGCTGCTGTTTATTTTTAAAACTGGGATTTCATTTCAATTTCACTACTCTGATTAAAATGTTTTTTGTAACATTTTGGAAGATTTGAAATACACAACCATTTGTATTTGATTTATTAATTATAATGTGATGACATTTAAAACAATTTTTCCTAATATACTGCCTTTAAGATATATATATATATATTTTTTTTTTTCAAGTCTTTAAATGAAGGAGCTTAAAGAAATGAAAAAAGAAAGTAATGGAAAATAATGATTTTCTAAGTCGTATTTCAGATACCAAGGTAGAAAAATAAATAAAAATAAAAATAAGTTTTTATTAAATCATCATGGTCCAAGGGAGATAAGTACATGTATATAACCAAATAGGCATTTTCCTAACATAGGCATTCATTTCTAACATATGAGTATGGATATTTTATTAGCATTAATCATAATATACACTATTTATAGCCATAACATCATATAATATATGTATACACCTTCATATAGTATCTCAATACAAACATGTGACAGATCATTTTATTTTTAAACTTTATTCTACAAAACTAAATTCTCGAGCAAGCTTAAGCCAGCATACATGTACTTACAACACCTTATCAATCTTTCTGACTGACAAATGACAGAACAATTTTCTCATTTTTATATCTCTGATTGAAGATCAAAAATTTGCTACACCAGTCCAAGGAATTATATATAAAGAAGGAAAGGCAACTGATTGAAATTTTGTGAATGCTCGCATATTCACGCAAAATCTTGCAATATCTTGTTGTTAATTATCTTCACTTCCATTCATCTCAGGAACACAAATCAAAATTCTTACACTGCAGAATAAAATTGTCATCAAAACAATACCATTCCCAGAAATTTGAGTTAAAATTGTTGAAGTACTTGTGATTACAAGATGTGTATACTGCAGCTAAAATAAAGACAAATTACGATAAAGCTTCCTTCTACCTCAATATCTTTAATTCAAGAGCATTTTGCATGATCAAAACATGTTTAAACATCTAATATAACATACATCTTACAGTTTGCCTCTGACTTATGAATGATTAATTTGTAAATTATGAATCTTTTGTGTGCTGTTTCATCAACATTTAATCAGGAGATGCAAGTTTCCTATCCTTCTATACAAGTCCTTGACCAGCCCTACTCAGTTTTATCTACTAATGACCTCTCTCCAGATCTCCTCCAACCCCAACGTCATTTCCACCACATATATCTCTTAACCCTTTACCTCATATAGACACCTTTGAACACCTCTAATATAGAAGGCTTTTGAATTATTGGGTGAATTAAGTTTATATAAACTGACAGAGTGGAAAACAGTGCAGGAAGTGTTCAGATTGCTCATTACACTGCACTGTTTTCAAAGGCCTTCTGTGATTGGTACGGGAAAACGCATATCTATGGAGTAAAGGGTTAAAGAAATAATCTGTAAGTGTGTATGAAACAATTTTGTTACTGTAACTGTACAGAGTGTAATCAGCAAAACTAACCTGGGGTCATCCAGATTCTCTGCCTGGTTAAGTCGTTCTGACAGTTTCTCATTCTCCAGTGATATGTTCTGTTTCTCTTCCAGTAGTGCTGCCACCTGTTGAAAAATAACATATGTAACAGTTTGTATCTCAAAAGCTAAAACATATTTCCTTTTTTAATAATAAATTCATTTCAACCCTCAATCAATCACTTTAAAAGCTTTTCTCCCGATGCATGTTAAAATTAATTTAAATAATTGAAGAAAAATTTTAATTCCAATGGTGTATGTCTTCAACTTTAATTCAAACATGCATTTATCTGTATCTTATTTCCAATCATGTTCCAATTATATCCTGACTATTTACATACATGTATCATAAGTGATTTCTATTTTGGCATTTCTTTGCCAAATTATCTGCCATTATGTTTGTTTTCTAACCTTTACTGTTCAATATCAATCACAACATATCAAACAAAATATACCGCAGTTAAAATATTGTGAATAAAATTTCACCAGAAAAACAAATAAAACCAATTATAGATATATAGTAACATTTGTTTTTCTTGTACAGCTTGAAAACATGATAATTATTATGGTATGATCATAATTGGTATTGCAAGCCTCATTAAGAGATGAATTGTACTGACAATTTCTATCATCATTTTCATGCTAACTTTTATAATCACATTTCATAGCATCTTGAAAGGACCAAACTAATGACAATTTACAAAGTACCCAGTTGATATGTGAACAAAGTTGTACGGCTTCTCTTGACCACATTACAATAATTTGAGTAAAGGTGTAACAAATGTGAATTTGTCAGCATCAATTAATTAACCTTTTACTTCATATAGATGCCTTTGAACACCTCTAATATAGAAGGCTTTTGAATTATTGGGTGAATTATGTTTATATTAACTGACAGCGTGGAAAACAGTGCAGGAAGTGTTCAGATTGCTCGTTACGAGCAATCTGAACTCTTCCTGCACTGTTTTCAAAAGCCTTCTGTGATTGGTGCGGGAAAACGGGTATCTATGGAGTAAAGGGTTAAATGCGATGCCAGGTATGATGATAACAAAGATATTAAGTAGATACATGTATGACCATGGCATTATGTATTATTTAGATATAACTGTCAGACACACAAATACATGATCACAGATGGAATAAAATGTCTTCTTAAAAATCACTGCAACTAATACTATATTTTATAATAAAATCATCAATTGTTATAACACTTCTTTTAACAAATCTGGAAATGGTAGTTTTAAATTTGAAGCCATTGAAAAAACATCTTATAATGGATTTCATGTTTTAACAGAAAGCGTCATACTAGCCCGATGCGTACCATACAAAACCTTAGTAAAAATTCAACCCAAGGTTATGTACATTACGGTTTGAACAATTTTCTGAAGTAAGCTTTAAAGGCCAATTTTGTACTATGTGCAACCTTCAGTGGAAAAAAGTCCTCATCAATATAATTATGGCATGCATCAACATTTTATGCTTTCTAAGGTTGCAATATTTGGGTTACTAATACAAAACATTCCAAACAAAACTACTGGCTCAAGCAAAATAAAATATTTAACAAATGAAATGTAGGCCACAATCAAATCATTATGAAGTGCTTATATTTCTAGACAATATGCATCTATAAAATATTTCTGACTGATCAAGTGGACGGTACTAACAAAACTGGATAATTCACCAAATAATTATATACAATCATTTTTTTTTTTTTAAATATAAAATGACAAAAACCAGTCCAGTCGATGGGAATAGCTAATGATAGTTGATGAATGGACATCTGCCAATAAAGAAGCTTGGGTTAACCACCACCAGTTGTCACTTACAATCTCCTCAAACAGTGGGGTCTGATTCTTTTAAATTGAACACAACATCTATGATTTGTTTCTAAAAATTCACTACACACTTCAAAGATATTTGAACAATTTCTATTTTATAGCTAATATACAATAAATCACTAAAAAAAATATTTATAAAGATTCCTATCTAGAACAGGACATAGCATCTAAAATGACAAGATTTGAATATCTCTATCCAGGTATTTACAAAGTTACGTGCAAAACATTTCTTTTCTTTTTTGCACAAGCTAAAAAATCTTGAAATTAAATCACAATCTCATTCCAATATTAAATGTAATAAGTCAATTTTCAACATTGACATAATTTTAATAGGCAAATTCATCATGGAAATACAGTCAAACCTGTGTAAGCAGTCACTTCTATTAAGCAGCCACTTGTCTAAAGCAGTAACATTAGCTATTTCCAATGGCTATGCTTTCAGAGCAAATTTACCTGTATTAAGCAAAAACCTGTCTTAAAAGGCCATTTCTGCTCATTCCCTTGACTGACTGCTGAAGACAGGTTTGACTGTAGATCAAAATAAAGGTTTATACCATGTTTGAGACTTTGTATTAAAAAGGTAAAACTTATTCAACAAACTGTTCTCTGAGAAAAAGTTAAGAGTTGACGAACTACCAAGATATCAGTTTTAGTTTAAAACTTCCTTTATTAACTTCTATTACCTGATGATCAAGTTCATGGCAGCGTTGCATTAGTTCTTCTTTGGCTTCTATTGCACTGTTTAGTTCTTCTATAGTCCTCTTCAACTGGAAATAAAGAGTATGGGACTGAGTATACAATCTTTTGTCAAACAATAATCAACACTTCCAAGAAAAATGAAAATTACCAGAAAATGATCATTTCCCACCTGCCCGATGTTTTTCTCTTTTACAAGGAAATTATATTTATCAGATTAAAATATTTTAACATTATTTTCAAGAAATCTATAAATAAATGAAACAATTTTTTAGTTGAAAATACCAGGTTTAATTGCCTCAGGTCCACTGCTTATTAAGTATCACAGTATTTTTTTTACACCTCGAATCATCAGGAATTAAATCCAACATCTTAAAATCAATCGCCTCCTTTACATATTATGCAAATGTCACATGACTCAAACATAATGTCACCATAAATGATGGTTATGTCACTTTTCTTATTCAATATTGTTTAGATAGAACATATCACTCACATTAAATTGCCACATAAAATATAATCCATCTAAGATATGTAATATGAATTTTGAAAGATGTCAAAATGTACTCACCAGAAAAACACTACTTTAGTTGAAAGCATTGACCTATAACTAGGTTATCAATTATGTCTAAAATGTTTTCTGATAAATCGTCTTTAACATGTTTAACAAAAGAACCATAAACAATTTAAATGTCCATATGCACTTAATCCAAGTTCAACTTTAACTGTGAAGATTTACTTATATAATATATATATATCACTTTCTCTAGCAGCTGTTTAGTAGTGAAGATTTACTTATATAATATATATATATATATATATATATATATATATATATATATAACTATCTCTAGCAGCTGTTTAAAAGTGAAGATTTACTTATATAATATATATATCACTATCTCTAGCAGCTGTTTAGTAGTGTTTTGAATATGAATTTATCAAACTTGTTTTTCTTTTCCTGTCTAAAATGACTGTAAAAAGATCACCATAAAACTAACTACTAAACTACTGCTATATCACTTTTAGTTCTGAAGATATTTTGTATTATTTTTTACATTTTTTAACAGCCAGTGCAGGCACTACACCAGTACAGCATAAACTGTGTCTCACCTGTTCTCCAACTTCCGAGTCTGTGTCTGTGGACATTTCTTTGGTCATCAGCTGAAACAATTGTGTGATCAAGTATTTATTACATTTTATAATCTTTTTCATTATATTTGGATACCATCAGAATATAACCAAAAACAAATAAATATATATATATATATATATTTTTGTGTTTCTCTCTTAAGTTGTCCACATAAACATTCATGGACTTGATTGCTTACTGCTTAATTAATTTTGATTGGTAACTTATTAATAATTATTTACCAATATCAATAAAATTACCGACAATTTCATCTGAGTCAGACTCGAATGACATAACCTGGGTTTTCTGTAATAATTAAATGAACATGTAAATGTTAAAGCAGTTAAATTGCAAAGTAGGTATGAATAACCGTATAATAACCCATAACCTATTACTAGTATCTTCATGTTTATATATATAAACTGTTATTCCTACTTCCTGTATGGCCGTCATAACAGCATGTTGTACAGATTCCTCCATGGCCATGATTCGCTGAATGTACTCCTGTTTCTCGGAACAGTTGACGGCACAACCAAGGATTAACTGTAATAATCTACCCAGCTCCCCATGGTCTGCATGCTCACCTACAAACATCAGTAACATTTTATGTCAGTTTGTATGATTTCACAACATTTAGTTTAATGAATTTAAATCCTGGTTCTGGGGTTGTATTCTTTTGCTGTTGTAACTGTCCAAATATTAAAGTTTTGGTTAGTCAACGGTCTTAACTCATAAAATAATCATACTGATACCAGTCAGAAAACTGACATGATGTGGGTTATCAATCAAACAATTTGATAATCCAATCAGCGATCGATAATCATTGCTATGCCAACATCTTCTTTAGACAAGGTAACAATGTCTAGTTAAACACTACATTGTATTTACTCGGACAAACAAAGTCACGTGGCCAGTGGGTGGATTGATAGTCGATCTTGTGTCAGGTCTAGTGAGTTTAAGAATGTATCTTAACCCTTTACTTCATATAGATGCCTTTTGACACCTCTAATACAGACGCCTTTGGACACCTCTAATATAGAAGGCTTTTGAATTATTGGGTGAATTTATGTTTATATTAACTGACAGAGTGGAAAACAGTGCAGGAAGTGTTCAGATTGGTGGTTACGAGCAATCTGAACTCTTCCTGCACTGTTTTCAAAGGCCTTCTGTGATTGGTGCGGGAAAACGCGTATCTATGGAGTAAAGGGTTAAATCTTGCAGGTATGTTACTAGCTTGTACTTGGTCAAGATCCAATAAAATATGTTCACAATATTACTTAAATATGCCAGATAATGGGTGACCACAAAAGCTAGAAATATTCTGTTTGACTCAATTAATTAAATACAGTCATAAAACATTTTCAAATTATTCAAACATTTTCAAATTATTCAAATACAACTTAAATGTACAAGAAAACTTTGACTTTGAATACACTATGTCATATGTCTGACGATACTTGTACCGGTAAAAGAATTATTTATATCTTAAAAATACAAACATGCAATAAACACTTTATTTAATTTACATGGAGAGCTACGTTGACTCTCAATGGTATTGGAAAATATTTAATATCTAAGTCTTGACTCGGACCCATGACCTAAACAGTAAGAGGTAAGTGATTTTGAATCAGCACTTTAGACGACCCAGCCACAGAGGACCTGAATAAACATGAAAATACAATTTTAATGTCAGAATGCAGCCAGATAAGCTCATCAACAACCACATCCAAAGACCTTTAACGGTGATATCCAGATAGTGATTATACAGACGATATACAAACAAACCTGTCTTAAGCAGTCAGTTAAGGGAAGGAGAAAATGGCCTTTTAAGACAGGTTGTTGCTTAATACAGGTTAATTTGCTCTGAAAACATAGAAATAGGAAAAAGCAAATGTGGCTGCTTAATGGAGGTGGCCCTTACACAGGTTTGACTGTATAATGAGGGGAAAACATACAGGCTTCCAAAAGAAGATATTTGGATGCAGAGATTGGGCACAAAAACACACAATGGATGTAATGTGAAATCAAATTCCATATGATTGTCATAATAACTTTATAAATGACTTCAATAAGTGTTGGAACTCTTTATGTGTCAAAAAATATTCGAGAATACTAACATAACATCATTTTCGTTTTAACGTTACAGCATTTTCTTTTTAATGTTTTGGCGTTACGTCATTTCCTGTCAGTTATTTTACAGTTGGATGTTTTTAGAAAAAATGGATATGGCGTAGATCTAGTGTGTACCGGTATATTAATTTTGGCTAGCTTCCAGACAAAGACATAAGCCGACAATTTGAAAAACAAGAAGTACAATATGGACTTAAGTCCCTCATCTGGATTCACATGTCACTATGAGAAACTTGTTATAGTTGTAGGTGAGAAAAATAAGAATTATCTGTTTTTCTCATAGCATTTCCATGTAAAGTGAAAGTCACCCTACTGGACTCCAATGGACCCTTGCTCCTAATTTCAAGCAGACTCCTTACATACTAGTATTTGAAAAAATCTCATACAGCAGTATCAAGACAAGTTAAAGTTTTTATTTTTCCTCATTCTTTGAACTGTTTTTTTTGGCAAGTAATAAAGCAGTATCAGAAAATTCAGATGTTGTGAATAGGTAGACAGTTACTTTGAAAAGGGGTGGTGGGGGATTCATTTAACTCTTGGAAATTTTGTTCACTAATTTTATGTTAAATATTTGCTTTAATACAAGTATTGACTTTTTTTATTTAAAAACTATACATTTTAACTTATTGAACAGTAATAATAACAAACAAAAACAAGAAATGTCACTGGTAAGTCTCGCATGCTGCCCAAATGGTCTGTGAAAATAACAATATATTTTATAATAGGTAGCAATGTATTAATGAATATCAGAGTCATGGACTGACATTTCAGACTAGAATGCAATTTCATATGTTTTTTTTTTACATTTATAAAAGTGTGACCTTGCCCTCTGTGTAACCTTGACCATGAGATATATGTAAAGGTCTGGGTATTTCTATAGGTAAATACAGGCGATACATCATCATTACATGTTGATCACTTGTATTAAGCTATTTTAAAATCCCTCCATGTAAAACAAAGTGACAGACCAGAAACGAAATATCAAACAAACTGAAAGTGTGACCTTGATCTCTGAAGTAGGATTCTGGGTCTTAACGCGACACTTTGTCATGTGTAATTGATAAATTGAGCAAAGTATTTTTGAAATCCATCCATGTATGATAAAGTTACAGACTGGACTTGAAATCTCAAACAAACTCGTGTTGTTGAACAAACTCAAAATGTGACCTTGGCCTTTGAGGTACAGGTCTGGGTCTTACGTGTGACGTATCGTCATGTCATCTTGATCAATTGAGCCAAGTTAAAGACCAGACACAAAATATCAAACAAATTGAAAGTGTGACCTTGACCTTTATGGAAAGTTTCTGGGTCTTACACACTACACTTCATCATGTCATGTTGATCAACTTGCAAAGTGTTTTTGAAATTTATCCATAGGTGACGAAGTTAAAGGCCAGACATGAAATCTCAAACAGACTGAAAGTGTTGTCAAAAAAGATTAGTTGTGTTCTTGACCTTTGAAGTGGGAGTCTGGGTGTTTAGCACAACATGCCCATGTTATGTTGATCATTTGTAGCAAGTATTTATAAAATCCATCTATGCATGACAAAGTAATCTCTCACATACTCAAAGTATTGTCAAACTAAATGTGTGACCTTTAAGGTATGGGTGTGTGTCTTACGCATGTCACATCACCATGTCATGATGGTGAATTGAGCCAAGTGTTTTTGAAATTAATCCATAGGTGACAAAGTAACAGACTGGACATGAAATCTCAAGCATACTAAAAGTGTTGTCAAACAAAGTTAAATTGTGACCTTGACCTTTGAAGTGGGAGAATTGGTGTTACGCTCGACACGTCGTCATGTTATGCTGATCATTTGTGGCAAGTTTTTATAAAAATTTATATTTGCATAACATAGTTACAGGCCAGACACAAAATCTCACACAAACTCAAAGTGTTGTCAAATAGACTTAAAGTGTGACCTTCACCTTTGAGGTACAGGTGTGAGTCTTACGCATGACATGTTGTCATGTCATGCTGAGGAATTTAGCACAGTGATTTTGAAATTCATCCATAGGTGACAAAGTTACAGATCAGGCACGAAATCTCAAGCAGACTGATTGTGTCATCAAACAAAGTTAAATTGTGACCTTGACCATTGAAGTTTGAAGTGGGAGTCTGGGTGTTATGCGTGACACATTCGTCATATTATGTTGATCATTTGTAGCAAGTTTTTATAAAATCCATCTATGCGAGTCAAAACTACAGGCCGGACACGAAATCTCATACAGACTCTAAGTGGTGTAAAACAAATTTAAAGTGTGACCTTGACCTTTGAGGTACAGGTGTGGAACTTACGCAAGACACATCATGTCATGCTGATAAATTGAGTCATGTGTTTTTGAAATTGGTCCATAGGTGACAAAGTTACAGACCGGACACGAAATCTCAAACATACCGAAAGTGTTGTCAAACAAAGTTAAATTGTGACCTTGACCTTTCAAGTGGGAGTTTTGGTTTGTGTGCGACACATCGTCATGTTATGTTGATCATTTGTAGCAGGTATTTATAAAATCCACCTATGCATGACAAATTTACATGAATACATGAAATCTCACACAGACTCCAAGTATTGTCAAACAAACTCAAAGTGTGACCTTGACCTTTGAGGTAACGGTGTAGGTCTTACTCGCGAAACAAAAGTAACAAAATCCATCTATGCATGACAAAGTTACAGGCGGGACACCAGACGTAAGGATGGACTGACAAATATATGCCACCCCAAAAGTTTTGGGGTTTTTTTTTTGTTTTTTGGGGGGGGGGCCCCTTTTGGGTCCCTGCTGGCTCTTTATGGATATCAAATACCTTTTAAAAGTCTCAGGTTCAACTGCTATGACTAAACTCCAGACCTCAAGACGATTTAAATAATTCCCAAAATAACTGATAAAAATAGAATTTACTGTTTTTCCATATAGTAAGTCCTCTTGCTGGACCCCCGATTGATTCTAGCCCCTTCATTTGAGCAAACATGAAACTCCTACTCATTGGGATCCTTTTTACAAAATATGAACAAATTTGGCTGGACAGTTCTTGAGCTTTATTTGAACAATTATGAAACCCTCAAATATTAACACATCTGGCTCATCAGTTTTCGAGAATTTCACAATTTATTCTTTTTTTGGTCTCTGCTGGTCCCTTATTTATATCAAATCCCCTTTAAAGGACCCTACATATAATATCTAAGCAATGCTCCAGACATGAAGATGAATGAAATAATACCTAAAATAGATCAGAGAAACAAAATTTTCCCTTTATTGGGCCCAAATTGATCCTAGCCCCTTTATTTGAACAAAAGTTCCCTAGTCATAGGGATCATTACTACCAAATATGAATGAATTTGACTGAGTAGTTCTTGAGAAGAAGATTTTTAAATGTAAATTTCCCTATCCCCAAGGTGTGACCAATTTTGACCCTAGGGTCATGGCTTGAACAAACTTGATAGAATCTCATTAGATGATACTACAGGCAAAATATCAAAGCTACACACCTTGCACTTTCGGAGATGTTTGAATTTTTTAAAAAACAATGTTAATAAAAACCCTTTGGGGGAGGCAAATTTTACCCTGGGTCATCATTTTAACAAATATGAGAGAGCTTTGTGTAAGAATGCTTCACACATAATTTGGTGAAAATCTGTGAAGCGGTTTCAGAGAAGAAGTTGTTTGAAGCAGTTATTAACAGACGGACGGACACAAACACTCACAGACGAAGAGCGATCACAATAGCTGACCTTGAGCCTTTGGCTCAGATGAGCTTAAAAACAAAATAGACATTGTTATATAATATCAGGTCATGTATGATTCCACCAATCAGCTGCCGGAGTTCTATACATCATAATGACAATGCACGATACTAAATAGTGACAATCTTATTAACAAATGAGGCAAAAATCAATAATTCTTCAGCAGTTAATGTTAACTAATGAACAAAGACAGTAAATAAAAAAACATTTAAGTACTTACTTCCCAATCAGTGTAAAAATTAAGTTGAAACTAATTACCAAAATTCTAATTAACTGCGTGTTTGGTAGACATGAAACAATTCCATACACTGGTATACCTGATAATTCCTCTAAAGTCCAAAAACATTTATTATTTCATACATCCAAGATAAGTCATGTTGACAGGTAAAGTTTGAAACATTGGCAAATATTATTGAATACGAGTTAGCAATATCATCTATTGATATGAAATAGCAATGAAAATATATTTCTGTTTTACACACAATGCATTTACAACGATTATACATGCATATTTACCATTATAACACCATAAAATAATGTCATCTGCTACAGACTGGTTGACAAATGATGAAAGTGTTTTCTACAAATGAGAGGTATCAAGACTGGACTACAAAATAATCAATAATTAGTCTCCGTTGATTAACAAAGAACCAGACAGTGTCTGTACTCTGCTTCTTCGTTATCTATAATTCAATGGTAGAAATGTGACCAAGGGTCAGGACAGTCATCTGACGGCGTTTATTCATCACCAGAGACACACTTATTCATCATTAGTTCTGAGAAAACAAACCACTCACATGGCAGAGAATAATTGAACTTTCATTGATGTGTATTCTCCAGTTAATACCTTTGATTCACATTGAGAAATTATTTTATCATTAATTTTATGATCATTTCATTCCTTCTGAACCAACTCTTTATGTGACAAGGGTTGCTTTTTTAAATGTGGTGTAAAGCCATTTTTATTTGGGTTTAAGGTCATTTTCATCAAATTTCACGTTATATGATTATGGCATATCCAGTTGTATTGGTAGAGGAAGACCTCAGAGTGAATCTGAGCAGAACCACTGTTCTTCCTCAAATAACTGGCAAACTTGCTCATATAAGGTTTTTGGAGTGAGTTAGACTTGAACCGGTGTCATATATTATTTTGACCCCCCTGTAGAATGACCCGGGGGTCATTTTACTATATAGTAAAGTGACCCGGGGGTCATTTTACCGCTATAGTAAAATGACCCCCCCATTGTAAAATGACCCCCCCCTTAAAATTTTCATCGGAATCCTTTTTTATTGTTTTGTTTTCAATTATAACAGCATAACAGATGATATAAAAAAAAAAAATTAGTCTTACCAATGAATTATGATCAAAAAGATGATTGAGGGTGTCAAGGCGGGTCACATTACCATGGGCATTGTAAAATGACTCCCCTATTTTTTTAATTTAATACCCTGTCATTGTACTATTCATAATGAAAGTCAATAATAAACTGTATTGATTTAAAATTGATTCTAATCATAAAAATATATTATACTAAAAAAAAGGAAGTGGGGGGAGTCACTTTACCGTTGCAATTACCATGGCCATAGTAAAATGATCCCAATACTTTTTTTCATCTTCTACAATTTCATTGTATTTTTTTATACATGTATTTACTAAGTATATAATAAACTGTATTGATTTAAAATTCAGTCTTGTAGGTGAATAATAATAATTACGAAAAAAAGAAAATTGGGATGGGGTGGGGGGTCACTTTACCATGGCCAAAGTAAAATGACCCCCCTATTTTTTTTATCTTATACAATTTCATTGTATTTTTTAAATTTACTAAGAAAAACAATAAACTGTATTAATTTAAAATTCAGTCTTATCTATGATTAATAATAATAATAAAAAAAGAAAATTTTGAAGGGGGGGGTCACTTTACCATGGCCATAGTAACATGACCCCCCTATTTTTTTTTCATCTTAAATAAGTTCATTATATTTTTTATATTAACTAAGTAAATAATAAGTTTTATTAATTTAAAATTCAGTCTTATCAGTGAATAATTATAATAAAAAAAAGAAAATTGGGAGGGGGTAGGGGGTCACTTTACCATGGCCATAGTAAATTCATTTAATACAAGTTCATTATATTTTTTATATTTACTAAGTAAATAATAAACTGTATCGATTCAAAATGCATTCTAATCAGTGATTAATAATAATAATAAAGAAAATTGGGAGGGATGGGGGGTCATTTTACCATGGCCATTGTAAAATGACCCCCCTCCCTATTGTTTTCATCTTATAAAATTTTAATGCATTTTTTATATTTATTAAGTAAATAATAAATTGGGAGGGGTGGGGGTCACTTTACCATGGCCATAGTAAAATGACCCCCTATTTTTTTCATTTTATACAAGTTCATTGTATTTTTTTATATTTACTAAGTACATAATAACCTGTATTGATTTAAACTTTAATCTTATCAATGATTATTAATAATAATAATAAAAAAAATTGGGAGGGGTGGGGGGTCATTTTACCATGGCCATAGTAAAATGACCCCCCCCCTATTTTTTTTTCATCTGATACAATTTCATTGTATTTTTTATATTTACTAAGTAAATAATAAACTGTATTGATTTACAATTCAGTCCTTTACGTGAATAATAATAATGATAATGAAGAAAATTTTGAGAGAAGGGGGGGTCACTTTACCATGGCCATAGTAAAATGACCCCCCTTATTTTTTTCTTTTCATACATGTTCATTGTATTTTTTTTATATTACTAAGTCAATAATAAACTGTTTTGATTTAAAATTTAGTCTTTTCAGTGAATAATAATAAAAATAAGAAAGAAAATTGGGAGGGGGTCACTTTACCATGGCCATAGTAAAATGACCCCCCTATTTTTTATCATCTTAAATAATTTCATTGGTTTTTTTTATATTTACGAAGTCAATAATAAACTTTGTTGAATTAATATTCAGTCTTATAGGTGAATGATAATAATAATACATGTACTAATAAAAAAAAATTTGAGGAGTGTGGGGGTCACTTTACCATGGCCATAGTAAAATGACCCCCCTATTTTTTTCATTTAATACAAGTTCATATTATTTTTTTATATTTACTAAGTAAATAATAAACTGTATTGATTCAAAATTCAATCTTATCAGTGATTAATAATAATAATAATGAAGAAAATTGGGAGGGGTGGGGGGTCATTTTACCATGGCCATAGTAAAATGACCCCCCTATTTTTTTTCATCTGATACAATTTCATTGTATTTTTATATTTACTAAGTAAATAATAAACTGTATTGATTTACAATTCAGTCCTTTGTGTGAATAATAATAATGATAATGAAGAAAATTGGGAGAAGAGGGGGTCACTTTACCATGGCCATAGTAAAATGACCCCCCTATTTTTTTCATTTAATACAAGTTCATATTATTTTTTTATATTTACTAAGTAAATAATAAACTGTATTGATTCAAAATTCAATCTTATCAGTGATTAATAATAATAATAATGAAGAAAATTGGGAGGGGTGGGGGGTCATTTTACCATGGCCATAGTAAAATGACTCCCCTATTTTTTTTCATCTGATACAATTTCATTGTATTTTTATATTTACTAAGTAAATAATAAACTGTATTGATTTACAATTCAGTCCTTTGCGTGAATAATAATAATGATAATGAAGAAAATTGGGAGAAGAGGGGGTCACTTTACCATGGCCATAGTAAAATGACCCCCTTATATTTTTCATTTAATACAAGTTCATATTATTTTTTTATATTTACTAAGTAAATAATAAACTGTATTGATTCAAAATTCAATCTTATAAGTGATTAATAATAATAATAATGAAGAAAATTGGGAGGCGTGGGGGGTCATTTTACCATGGCCATAGTAAAATTACCCCCATCCCTATTGTTTTCATCTTATACAATTTTATTGTATTTTTTATATTTACTTAGTAAATAATAAACTGTATTGATTTAAAATTGATTTAACAATGACCTTGTGACCTAGTTTTGACCGGACATAGCCCAGCTTCGAGCTTGGCCAATATATCACTTCTAATAAAGTTTCAATATGCTCATGTCAAAAATGTGACTTCCACAGTATTAACAAGATTTACGTTAAATTTACCTAAATGACCTAATTTTCGACTGGACAATACATCAATACAGTTTATTATTTATTGAATAAATATAAAAAATACAATGAAATTGTATAAGATGAAAAAATTAAGGGGGGGGGGGGGGGGGGGGGGGTCATTTTACTATGGCCATGGTAAAGTGACCCCCCACACCTCCCAATTTTCTTTCTTATTTTTATTATTAATCACTGATAAGACTGAATTGTAAATCAATACAGTTTATTATTTACTTGGTAAATATAAAAAATACAATGAAATTGTGAGATGAAAACAATAGGGAGGGGGGTCATTTTACTATGGCCATGGTAAAGTGACCCCCTACCACCTCCCAATTTTCTTTCTTCTTATTATTATTAATCACTGATAAGACTGAATTTTAAATCAATACAGTTTATTATTTACTTAGTAAATATAAAAAAATACAATGAACTTGTATTAAATGAAAAAAATAGGGGGGTCATTTTACTATGGCCATGGTAAAGTGACCCCCCACGCCCCTCAATTTTTTTTTTAGTATTATTATTATCATTCACCTATAAGACTGAATAATAATTCAACAAAGTTTATTATTTACTTCGTAAGTATAAAAAAATACTATGAACTTATTTAAGATGAAAAAAATAGGGGGGTCATTTTACTATGGCCATGGTAAAGTGACCCCCTCCTACCCCTCCCAATTTTCTTTTATTATTATTATTATTCACTGATAAGACTGATTTTAAATCAATACAGTTTATTATTTACTGAGTAATTATAAAAAATACAATGAAATTGTATAAGATGAAAAAAAAGATGAAAAAATAGAGGGGTCATTTTACTATGGCCATGGTAAAGTGACCCCCCATCCCCTCCCAATTTTCTTTTTTATTATTATTATTATTATTCACAGATAAGACTGAATTGTAAATCAATACAGTTAATTAGTCACTTAGTAAGTATAAAAAATACATTAAAATTGTAGAAGATGAAAACAATAGGGAGGGGGGGTCATTTTACTATGGCCATGGTAAAATGACCCCCATCCCTCCCAAATTTCTTTTTAATAATTATTTTTATTCACTACCAAGACTGAATTTTAAATCAATACAGTTTATTATTTACTAAGTAAATACATGTATAAAAATATACAACGAAATTGTGTCAAATGAAAAAAATAGGAGGGGGGGGGGGGGAGGGGGTCATTTTACTATGGCCATGGTAAAGTGACCCCCCTCTCAATTTTCTTTTTTTTTTATTAATATTATTCACCGATTAGACTAAATTTTAAATCAATACAGATTATTATTGACTTGATGATTATAAAAAGTACAATGAATGTGTATAAGATGAAATAAATAGGGGGGTCATTTTACTATAGCCATGGTAAAGTGACCCCCTCCCCCGCCCCAACACACACACATACTAAATTGTTGAAGTTCATCATAATTAACTGGTCACACTATATTCTGTTTCCAAACAGTTTATTGTGCACTGAATTATTGTATAAGATGAAAGAAATAGGGGGGGGGTCATTTTACTATGGGGCGGGTCATTTTACAATAGCGGTAAAATGACCCGCGGGTCATTTTACCGCGGGGGTCATAATACTATACGACACCGGCAACCATAATGGTCGGAGGATCTTGAGATGGCACCAGTCTTTAAAACTGGGCTCATACGCACAACCTTAGAGGTCAAAATAATCAAATCAAATAAATTTTATTTAATGCTGGCACAATATATACAGAAAACATAAAGTGAAAGGTAAGTGACCTAGATATATCAGCTTCTTGATCATTGATCACACAACAACTCAACCACATTGTTTAAATGCAGAAATTGTTTTTTCAACTTAGCACTTGATTGATGATAACAATTTTATACTGTACTCCATATATGACAATCAGTCGTGCATCACTGCCAAGAGTTTCCATGTAGGAAAGGGAGTAACCCAGGAGAACACAATCCTTCAATAAAGTCTAATCCGTGTAAGCGGTCACCTCTATTAAGCCGCC
This sequence comes from Panopea generosa, assembly GCA_029582155.1. NCBI lineage: Eukaryota > Metazoa > Mollusca > Bivalvia > Adapedonta > Hiatellidae > Panopea > Panopea generosa. Next base: position 25,954,980 of record CM055901.1, on the reverse strand, counting down.
ACTTGTCTTAGGCAGCCATATTTTCTTTTTTCCTATTACTATGCTTTCAGGGCAAATTAATCTGTATTAAGCAACAACCTGTCTTAAAAGGTCAATTTTGCTCCTTCCCTTGACTGGTTGCTTAATACAGGTTTGACTGTAATTAATCTGTATTAAACAACAACCTGTCTTAAAAAGCCACTTTTGCTCCTTGCCTTGACTGGCTGCTTAATACAGGTTTGACTGTAGAAGTTTTCTTCCTTTACATTATTCTTTTCATCATGGTTTACACCGGTATTTAAAAACATGTGACTTACCAATAGCATTTACATCAGGCATCTGGAAGTCATGGATCTGAATACCAAGCACCTGAAACACAGAGATGTCCATGTTCAAGTTTACATTAGGCCATAATAAATTAATTGCTAGAATATCATCCCCGCCCGCCCCCTAATTTCCATGCTTCCCCCACCCTTTTTATTGTCATAAAAAAAAAACTAATGGGGAAAAAAGGTTTAAAAATAGAAATATATAAAATCCTCACACCCTCCCCTTTTTTAAGAAAAATTTGGATGATAATCTAGTAACTTACTTACAATGGCCTTCGATATTTACAACACATAGTAGTCAAAATAGGCTGTAAGCAAGCCAGAACCTTTATAAATGATGTTGTAAATGATACAAAAAGTTTCTGAGTTTGACAAATATTTATTTGATTAATTAATCAGATTTTACAAGTATTATGTTGAATATCCAGTGAATTACCTGATAATTATTACATTCTGGCCCAAAATAAGGTTAACTGCATCATTTTAAAGGCAATCTTTTTAACTTAAATTCTTTGGACTACATGTCTGATGTTCTCATTTTAATGTGGTCTTTTCATAATGTGGTGGGAATGCACTAGCTGTCAGTGATGTCACAAATATATGAAACAATAATGAAATAGAAAATTGTAGCCCGAACCTCGAGATTATATTCCAGTATACCCTTCAGGATCTTCTTCAGGTTGCTGACCTTCAGTCTCCAGTTGGTCACATCCTCGCTCTTGATCTTGCCTAGCCACGATTCATTGAAGTAGTCTGGGGCACTGTGGGCAACGCATAAAATGTAAATCATTACAAAGATCATGTGGCAAAAATGCAGCATTCAAAAGAAATCGGAATTTATATTTAGTATTCAATGCGTGTAAAATGCCATTTTAACATTTGAATCACACTTAAAATTTACATATAATTTATTTGTACTAAAAAGACCAACTACCACAGTATCAACTCATTTCAATTTCCATACACATAGGCAGTGGTGTTTACAAGGGGGAAATTTACAATCTACAATATACCACAGTGACCTTGGATTAATATAATTTACACTATTTACGATAGCTACAATATACCACAGTGACCTTGGATTAATATAATATACACTATTTACGATAGCTACAATATTCCACAGTGACCTAATGTATTAATATGATGTACACTATTTACGATAGAGCTCTACAATATACCACAGTGACCTTGTATTAATATAATATAAACTATTTACGATAGAGCTCTACAATATACCACAGTGACCTTGGATTAATAAAATATACACTATTTACGATAGAGCTCTACAATATACCACAGTGACCTTGGATTAATATAATATACACTATTTACGATAGCTACAATATTCCACAGTGACCTTGTATTAATATGATATAAACTATTTACGATAGAGCTCTACAATATACCACAGTGACCTTGGATTAATATAATATAAACAATTTACGATAGAGCTCTACAATATACCACAGTGACCTTGGATTAATAAAATATACACTATTTACGATAGAGCTCTACAATATACCACAGTGACCTTGGATTAATACAATAAACACTATTTACGATAGCTACAATATACCACAGTGACCTTGGATTAATAAAATATACACTATTTACAATAGAGCTCTACAATATACCACAGTGACCTTGGATTAATATAAAATACACTATTTATGATAGCTACAATATACCACAATGACATCAGATTAATATTATAACATATTTACATTTATCAAAATGTGTGATGAGTTAGTATGTGACATACTTTTACAAGGAATGGTTTTGGTGACCTTGACCTCTAGTTCATTGATGTTCACCTATCCATTTGAATGACCATAAGGTGATTAACATTTAGGATAAAACAGCTGTGTTTGTATTGGTTGTATGCTATGTACATTTGATTGATTGGCTTTCAATGATATACATGTACAAAAAGAGATATATATTTAAAACTGGTGTGAGACTTTTCAATGAATATGTACATATAGTCAATGGCTACGTACATTTGATGGAGGACCTTTGACATGGCAATACCATCACTGAGTTCCTCTGGTGTTCCATGTGGTACATCTAGGTTAAATGTCTCAACCTGAAATGATAAAAATACATAAAAAGTTCAACAATGTACATGTGCATGCTGAGGTGACGTTATATACATGAGAATGTGTGTAATCAAACACAAGTACTAACTGGTCAGGCTTTAGTTTCATTTTTTTTTTGTTTCTCTCATTTCATATTGACTCACTTAAAATATTGTGGTCAAAGTGCATTTTTGAAGAATGTTGGGTGGTTTATGTCTGTTTTTTAGGGGTTTTTAGTTGTTGTTGATGTTGGGGGTTGTTGTTGTAGGGGGTTGTTGTTGTTTGGTGTTGTTGTTGGGGATTTGGGGGTTGTTATTGTTGGAGGCTGTTGTTGTAGGGTGTTGTTGTTGTTTGGTGTTGTTGTTGGGGATTTGGGGGTTGTTATTGTTGGAGGTTGTTGTTGTAGGGTGTTGTTGTTGTTTGGTGTTGTTGTTGTTGTTGGGGATTTAGGGGTTGTTATTGTTGGAGGCTGTTGTTGTAGGGTGTTGTTGTTGTTTGGTGTTGATGTTGTTGTTGGGGATTTGGGGGTTGTTATTGTTGGAGGCTGTTGTTGTAGGGTGTTGTTGTTGTAGGGAGTTGCTGTTGAAGGGGGTTTTGTTGTTGTTGTTGTAGGGGGTTGTTGTAGGGGGTTGTTATTGTTGGGGTTTGTTGTTGTAGGGGGTTGTTATTGTTGGGGGTTGCCGTTCGGGGTTGTTGTTGTTGGAGGGTTGTTGTTGGGGTTTGTAGTCATTGGGGGTTGTTGTTGGGGGTATTGTTAGGGGATTGTTGTTGATGGGAGGTTGTTGTTGGGGGTTGTTGTTGTTGGGGGTTGCTGTTGATGGGGGTTGTTGTTGTTATTGGGGGTTGTTATTGTTGGAATTGTTATTGTTGGGGTTGTTATTGTTGAGGGTTGTTATTGTTGAGGTTTGTTATTGTTAACAACATCAATTCATTAGTTTAATATTATATCGAACAATGATTTCTTGTTAGATTGTATAACAGTTTTCAAACAGAACATTTCTTGTGTCAGATCAATTAAAATGTACATATGACACCTAGATTTTCACACAAAGAGACAATTGATCACACACAGCCTGAGGTATCTATGACAGCTTTGATACAAAATGAACAATATATTGTGTATGGTAACAAATGTACTGCATTACAACTGTCTAAGCAAAATCAATGAAATAAATTTTGAAACTGTCTTTTGGTGCAGATAACGACAAGTGCATGCGGTTTAATATTTTTTAATAAAATGTTTTTCATTCCTTTTCAACATTTAATTTATTATATGTAACATTGATGGTGTTACTTTTTATTGATTTTATTCAATAGATATACATTGTATTGCATGAAAGTGTTTTAAAGTTGTGTCATGTTTCATTCTACATCAGAAATATTTATCATTGATACAATTTGCATGTTGCACTATTTATCATAGTGCTGTTTAAATTGTACATTGATTTAAAATGCACATGTTCATGATAATATTAATTCATTAAACATTTTGTGAGCAAATTTATGTATTATATCATTTTTTTATTAAGAATTACTGAATTTCGTGTGTTAAATTATACTTCAAATTCAACTCTGCTCAGTAATCTATACATAATTACAATTAAATTTCCTTTCACACAAAATAGTGTTAGTACATGCATTTTGCAAATTAATCATTCAAATTTTACAGGCAACTTCGGTATTTCTTTTACATAAAAATGTAAGGTGTGTGTAACCTTAGATATTTTATAATGTTTTAAACATGCAGATTGAAGTAAAATTTCAAGTACTTTCCGTGATTTTATTGTTGCACTATACAAATTTTGTTATCATAAGTACTTCAACAATTGTAAACCTAATTTGTTAGAAATGGTCTCAATTTGTAGACAACCAATGTGCAAAGAAAGCATTATTGATTTGTATTTTTGAGATGAATGGAAGTTAGGATATTTGAAAACAAGATTCTGTGTGAATACGCGAGCATTCACAACAACTCAATCAGTTGCTTTTTCTTCTCTATATAAGTCCTTGATTCGGTGACCAATTGCATGAGGTATATAAACCTGCAATCATGTCAAAAGATAATGATGCACGCCGTGTTTGATGTTTGATTAACATTGTCCTAATAATCGGCTCTTGCGATTTGCCTAACAATTTAACTTTATCAGCAGACATGTCTTAGCTATACATTATTGAAAGAGCATAAGATTAATAATATTTCAATAATTAGTTTACATTTATACAATATTTTCACATAATCTATTTAATTGCCATGTGTCAAAAGTAATCATCGGTCATAATTTTCACACATTAAAAATGGGTCAACTAGAAATCTCATGCATCAAAACCAAGGCTACACGGTTTTAAAATCCCTTAATTCCTTCTTCCATGTATTTTCCCAACTGCCTAGATTGTCCAAGAAGGTCTTTCTGAAGGTTCTATGCCGCCCTGCCCTTTTCTTATACCACCATGCTTAAATAATTACCGCCCCGCAGTGCCTTTTTGATAGACACCGCTGTGAAGAATAAATGGTACCTCCCCGCTGTGTTTCTTTATTGGCTAATCAGACCATAGACACTACACACGTTGTTAGGTAATTTCCAATATGCGCATACACTCGATTAACACATGATTCCCGCTTTTAGTGCATTATCATATTATTTTTTCATAGAACGCGGAACCATTAGAATGGTTCTCATTTCAAGCTATCCAATTATAACAAACTAGGAAGCCTGCAGTACACACACACACGCACCATGTGCGCTTGTTTTGATAAGCAACTGAAGGTGTTGACAATGTTTTTCACAAGATTTAAAAAGGTGTCGGCATTACCTTTCAATTGATTCATTAACCTCTCAATCATGTGAAATCTATGTAGTATGTATGCAATCAGTTGGAACGAAAACCCTTAATAAAGTGTGTCACGTCCATTTCTCAGATCAAGACAACTAGAAATGGATTGCAGTGTATAGTAAGGGCTTTATGCAAGTAAGCAAAACAATGAAATCGTAAAGGGTTTTCTCAGCATCTTATTTCAACAAAGCTAGAATAAAATTCCCACTAAAAATGGTTTATTTTGTACATTAATTGAAGAAAATATAGGGAAAAAAACACCCGGATGTTGCCTACCATATGTTAACAAATTTGAGAAAGCGCCTTCAAAAGTTGGATCCTTAAAAATCGACGCATCAGTTATACTGGTCCCATTTATTATCGATGTTTAAGACTTAACTATTAATGTTTCCTTTTATAAAATTTATATTTATTTGGAAATACTCTGACACCTAATGAAAATTACAGAATCAAACATTAAAAATGCAAACTTCTCAATTGTATTAACTTTTAAATATGACAAGTCCATTTATAAACACTCCTTTACTATATTTTTATGGCAATATTATTTTAAAAGATAGAAACATATATTTGAAATGTACATTAATGGATAGTTGGATACTCCCGGTTTTTCAGCTTATTTCAACAAATAAAATCCCCACTTAAAACGGTTCAAATTTTTAACATAGATTAAAGCATTGTGTAAATATAATATTCATCTTATAAGGGTACTTGTACTATCAAATACTATTGAATTAATTACTTTATAATTGATTAATAATAAGGTTACTACAATAGTATCCTGTATTATTAATAATGCTACTACAATATCATCAAGGAACTATATATATCCTTCTATAGTTCCTTGATATCATGTATTATTAATACATGATATTATAGAAGCCTTATTTAAGATGATTCATACATTTACCAAAACATACATGTATCATACTTGTTATTAGTGCTGAAAATGGTGCTCAACAGAACACGCAATAAAGTTTTTTTTTTTTTTTATTATTTTGTACGCACCAAAAAATGCCCCTTTTCAATTGGTACCCTGCCCTTTTTCAATCCTGGGGCACATCCAGATGGAAAAATTAATTTGTCCGAAAATTTTATACTAAAATGTTGTCAATGTGAACAATAGTTAGGACTCAGGAAACGTTGAGGAGGGTTGGCATTTATTAGCACACAGAAACAGTGTTTCATTTAGAATTTTCCATGTACGAGTCCCAGGACTTAGTGGGGTGTGGATTCCCGCCAGATTGAAAAAAGGAGGATTCTTAAAAAAACAGTTGGGATTGTATCTTTTAAGCAAAATTATGTAAATATATTTCTTACTTGATTTACAGAAGCTTAAAACATTATGATCATTTACAGCAATTGAAAGAATAAGCACAGATTTACGATTTTGGTAACAACTTTGGATCATTTCTTTTTTACAGTTTGTTTATTTTTGTGATCTCAGCAAAAAAAATTCAAGTGCGTTGAATTTTTACTAGCATTTACTAAAAGTTAAACTTAAAACAGGCTCAGATTTGTGCATACAGGATGCAGGGTCAAATGAAACTTACTGAGAAATAATGATAAGTACAATATTTTCTTCAAAAAGTTTACTCGTCCGATCGACTAGTTACTGGTTAAAATAACTTGTCCAGCAGCGAAAACCACTAATCAGGACAAGTATTTTTGGGTGCCGGACGTTTCGGTAAATAGCCAGTTCCGTAAATTGGATTTATATAGTAAACCGATTGGACGTTGCGGTAAAAAAGCAATTATATAGTAATTATATGGTAATTGTATGGTAAAGTATATCACACCTCTCACGAATACAATAAATGATAAAAATTACTTTATCCCCATCCCCTACCAGTTTAGACCATACCCAATATAATACACAGTGGAGCGAGTAATAAAAACAAAGCAATTTTTATCATTTATTGTATTCGTGAGAGGTGTGATATACTTTACCATACAATTACCAAATAATTACTAAATAATTGCTTTTTTACCGAAATGTCCAATCGGTTTACTAAATAAATCCAATTTACCTAACTGGCTATTTACCGAAACGTCTGTAAATCGTATTTTTGCTGGCCCTTGCGTCTTTAGGGCAAATTGTCCTGTAAATCATCAATAAGCTAAGTAATAGCTACAATATTAAGTAACTTATAACGATTCTGCCTCTTATGAAAGTATATCATCATCTGTAAATACTTATAATCATCAATCTTGATAAAAATAAGTATTTGTAATGTCTGACAGCTGCGTCAGTGTGTGATACTTTCCTAATTTGGGCGACACTCTTGATAAATCAAAACGTGTAATGGCTCATAACGCCACAATTTAATCATAATTTACATGATATAACTTACCCAGAGTATAAGACTCTCACAGAGAACTTCTCTATCCATTATTTTTCAATAAATTTCATGATTTACACAAAGTTCCAACTTGCAAAAAAATAATAATTGACAAGGGAGACAATCAATAATTAGTTCCGGTTTGCCTCGTTTTCAAATTTTGAGAAAAAGTCGAAATCATCTGGCCGCTTGAAATTTTTTTTTCGTAATCAAATCGGTCTTCTTCCTGTCATAGACTTATGACTGGAGTTGACAGTTGACGTAATTTCTTAAATTATTTCTCCTAATTGTACGCATGGATAAGGACTGTCTAGTTCTATATAAATTCTAAGAACATTTGCTGAATTCATTCTAGAAAAGTAAGGATATTATTTTCCATCTTCTTAATTTACGTATGTTTTTCGTTATCATCAATTTTCGCGATTACGTGGAAAAATGTTATTTAATGGTCTATCTTCTTCATCCGGTAAAGTGCATCGCCATATAAGTGATATCCAGACACTGTAGATTAAAACTTAGGATATGTGATGGAGGGTCCATATGTACAGGATAAAATCGTTGCTACTGACAGTATATATACGTAGAAAGCCACTATCCTATCACTTGAATGCGTCAAGTTGACAGTGCTTTCTTGAAGCTGGCTCCACAAACAAATACCAGACGGGTGTGTGTCTTCCCTGTTGTATTGAACCTTGAATCTGGACTGGTGTCCTTTTATTGCTACATTTAAAAATAGAGGTGAGGAAATGAAGGAATGGCTACCAGTGAGTTGACTTCCCAATACATCATGACAGTTTTGGCCTGATGGTGGCACTGCTTTAGACTCCCACTCAAGGGTTCTCATCATCGCTGTGACAGAACTTGTTTAAAGTCATTCTTCACAACTCTTGCCGCGCGATGTTGGACGGCTTCCAGCTTTGTCGTGTTGATATTGGTGTGTGGGTTCCATAATGTTGCCGCATAACCAATTTGTGATGAGACGTTGGTTTTTTAGCAAGTATCCTTAATGTGTTGCGGACAGGATAACAGTTTTCTGCGAAGAAAGGCAGTGATATCGTTGGCCTTCTGAGTTACTGTGTCTACATGCGCATTTCAAGATACGGTGTCACCAATCAGTACTCCCATGTATTTGCATTCTTGGTCGAGTTTTGTGGCATGTATGATATAAGTAGCGTCAATGAGTTTCCGCTGTTTGTTGATCCTAATGACTTTACATTTGTCGGTGTTGAGGGACATGAACCAATCTTTCTCCCACTGCTGAAGAGTGTCTGGATCCTCTCTGCATCCCATTGTGAGTTGATGATATGGTTGAGAAAGCAATCATGGCTCAACCAGAAGGCTGCTCTTTGTTTGGTGTTTAAATTACAAATGTGTTTCTGTTTATGTGAAACACTGTTTTTTATATACATTAACTATTGAAGTTATAAAATCAGATTGCGATATTCAGTCAATATACTGGTACAACAATATTGGTTTTAAAATGTGTTTTGACATTTCAGAGTAATTTGTTTATGTATATAATGAGGCGGTGTTTTTTTCCCCCGTTCTTTTTGGGACCAAAGTTGGGCCAACAACACTGATTTACATACGATATTATAAATATAAGTTACGAAATAAAAGTGTGAATTTAAGGAGTATCTTGATATGGTTGTTTATTTAAAAGTTTGAGACTTCCATTGTGCAATATATGTTAATCTGTAAAGATGGTAGACTGTTGTCCAGTATTAACCTCCACATGTGTCTGCATATTGTCAAATATGATAACCGAATTGAATTTTTCTTATCTTCTATCAGATAGTCTGAATGTTATTGCTATGTTGGAGTGTTAAAAGTTTACTGAAGAAATGATCCGCAAATGAAGGTGGACATTGGTAAGGGGACAGTGGATCCACAATTTTCAATTAATTAGCTCCTTGGTCTAAGGCACCATTTCAAGAACACTTAACTCTCACTGCTAAGGTCATAGGTTCGAAAGTCTTTATGGTAGAAAGTTTGCCAGTAATTGGCGAAAGTGATTCTACTGGTTCATTCTTTAGGTATTCCTCCACCAACTAGATATGCCATATTTAGTCTGAAATATGTGGCGTTAAACCCCGTTAAAAAAACATACTGTCCAACAAACAAAAAAGTACAGATTATGTTTGTGGTGAGGACCACATACATTTGGTGACCAAGTTTAGTGCAATTATATTTTATAATTGTGTCAGTTTTGAATGTTGAGAACTTCCCCACCACCTGGATCTGCAAGTGATGTATTTTATACTGAAACTCAACTTTCTTATTGTTGTTTATTTAAGATTTTTAGGTATGGACAGATCTTGGGAAGGCAGTTGGATAGAAGGTGTAGGAGACGACGCCGTGTATGCTGTCGGTGCTATATTTGGAGTGATTCTTCCGATGATTGTTATAATATTTCAGAGGTAAGTGATTATGTAATAAAGTTTACTTAGGCTACAGTTAACTACCCAATCATTTATTTTTGTTTCTTTAGCCTGCTGAGTATGTTAGGCATATGAGTACATGTATTTTTAAGCAAGAATTTTCTCTATTGGAGGATGTCTATTTTATTGTTTATGTAGTGACTCTCTGTAGCTTCCATCATACTCAGTTACTCTTCTGAGTAACATTTGAAATCAAAGATTAAAAAAATATATTGTTAAAAGGCTCATTAAACTTCCGAAACAGTCGTTTTCAGTTTTAATTTAAGTCAGTTTTACTCTTCCAGATGATAGAATACATGTTTATTTGATCACTGAGAGACTTTGCAAATGAAAAAATAAATATAAAGCACATTATTAGAACATAATTAAGAATTTATTTACAAATTAATGTTCATCTCTTTCTGATAAACTTTGGCAGAAAACGGAGAGTAACGAAGCTTGTTCGAAAACGCTTTGGTCGGTAATATAAAATTATGATCAATTCATTTCAGAGAGAAACATAGTATGGGGAACTGTAGGAGATATGGTTAAAATTAAATAACCACTTGCGTTTACAGTTTTTAAAACATCCCCTTTAATCTCTCAGTGTATTAATGTCAGAAATGGAACCCACAAGCTAATTTATTGCACGTAGGCGATGAATAATTCATATAAAATTAAAAATAAAATTACTTTTTTAATAACTGTGCTAAACAAACAACCCTTTAAGCCTCTCAATATTGACTACTATAAAGTGATTTGTCACGTAGTTATAAGTGCATGCAACAGTATCACGCATATATGCAATGGAGGATCCTGAGCAAGAGTTTTTAGACCAAACTAGTATGCCATACTCATTTTTTTTACAGTGCGTATAAATAATATAATGTGTCAGAGCTCCAGATAAGATGCATATTTGCGTATTTACGCAATTAAAAAAACAAAAAAAAACAATTAAAGGAAACATCTTGCGTATCAAAAAGTAATTGAAAACATCATTTACACAATACATAAAAAAAACATGCGTTTCAACAGTTTAAACTTCGTACCGAAATGTAAACCATGAACGGGTTATTATTTACGATGACACCGGATAGACTGACCTGCATGTTTATCAGTTTAAAATACGATAGCCATGAATATTATTTTAAAGCATTCCTCATTCAGTCCGGGTTATAAGAGCGCTTTCATAGACTATTTATAGGAACAGGTCTGCATCGGAGCGGGCCGCGGTTTATACGCGGCGGTATAGTTTATCTCTTTGAAAACAGAATAATGTTAATTAAATTGTGTATATTTTATATGCTTTGAAATAAAATTGTTGACATACTCGGTCACAAAATCTCATAATGTTATCCAGTACTACTATTTGTTACGACCGCATGTTCCTGAAATGGCGGCCCCGCCGGGATATAGACCTGTCCATTTGTAAACGCTTTAGCGACAGTGACTACAAAAAAATGACGTCGAAACGCGGGCGTAAGAAAGTTAAAAATAAAACACAAACAAACAAGACACTTGGGTATTTTTAACAAAATATAAAAGATGAAGGGCATACATTTTAATCAATTGAAATTGAAAATACCCAATTAAAAAAAAATAGGGAGTAATATAATACATAATATTAGTGAAGCCATAACTTCTAATCTTGTTAATGAACCCTTTATCTAATGGTCTTAATCCGCACACTACCACTGCAGTATTTATTTGTGTACTTCCGAACACTGGTGGATGTAGTGTTAGAAAGCAAGCGAGTCATTACAGAATTACAAAAATGTAAACAAAAGTTAAAAGCTTGGTCCGCTTGTCTGAGAAAAACACATTTCGATCAAAGTTATTTATTTTTTCGCTTTTTAAAAAACAGTCACAAAGGGATCTACAGGAATGATTTTAGCAATACTATAAACACATTTTAATTACAATCAGTTTTGTTTGAATGAAAAAGTGTGCATTTCGGAAGTTTAATGAGGCTTTAAGTAATGATTGCGTTCTAACCTAATGAAGCATAAAAGTTCGAAACGTCCACCATTTACACTTCTATTTGTAATAATTTATCAAGCTACCAGACTCATTTAAAGTATGATTTCATGTTCCGCGGCTTGGTCTAGTGGTAGATCGTCCGCCTCCCAAGCGGAAGGTCATGGGTTCAATCCCCAGCCGGGTCATACCAAAGACTTAAAAATGGTACTAGAAGCATCCTCGCTTGACGCTCAGCATTTAGAGGAGAGTTCTATGTCTGGTCGGCCCGGTGTCGGTATAATGTGACTTGGTAGGGTATCATACCATGTGTCTGCGGCATGATACTCCAGTGTGACAGTGCTTAGAATACTGTCTCAAGTAGACACCATCGCGATATGACTGGAAAATTGTTTAACCCTTTGCCTCATATAGGTATTATCATATCAACCATGCTAACCAATACTGTGTACTCCTTATCTCAGTATCTGTCACGCTCAGGTAATGATAGCCAGATTACACTGTCCCCATGAAGGTATTAGGAACATGTTGATAATTTGACACCTTGCTACTTTAACACATATTTCCAACATTAAGACTTCATTTGTTGCTTTTTTGGTATATGGAAACTTTGTAGAGAAATTAATTCTCTTTGTCACAGTGTAAAGTTTAAAATTGTAAGGCAAATATTAAATGAAATATAGGAACAGAAAATAAGAGGAAGTAAAAATTTATGCATAAAATTTACTTTTTTTGTTTATTTCATTTCCAGAAATAAAAAAGAAACATGTACAGCAATCAAAACTAGATCTATATCTACATGTTTGTTTTATATTTTTTTTAAATGAAATAAACATAAAATTTAAATAAATCTACATAATAAAAACACAACACAAATCTAGTGTTTATTGGTGACCTCATGTGACAGTAAAATTCCATAAACAATGGAAACAAAGTTGCCTATAAAAAAAGTCTGATGCAATTTTCAATGTCCGTTTCATCATTTGACATGTATGACCTATTTCCTTTCATAGTTTTGATATTTTATTTGTACACGCTGACGTGACGTCACTGAAATGTGACGTTTAAAACTTAACACACGGTTCCAAATTTAGGGTGATTTTATAGCAATCGTGTAGACGTCGTGTATAAAACATGTGCAGGATTTAAAAAATACATGCATTATGGTTGTTGTTTATGCGTATGCTACGGAAATAATATGAATCTTTATTAAAAATTATCCCATCAATTACCATACTAGCGAGAAAACATATTTTCATTTTAATACGGTAAGAATTTTATTTATTTTGAAAATACAATCAATCTGCTTGTGAAGCGATAATTTATAAATCTATTTGCGAGTATGCGGGTATGTTTCTAATTAAATACCCGATTGAAAAAAAATTGTTCGATCTTTCAAACACAGCGGGATTCTTATTTGATCTTTCTTAATTGGCAAAATCTTACCGTTATCAGTGATTTATTGCCCCCTGTTTGGTCAGTATGACACCGCGATATACCCATGAATTTGTGTCAGCTGTGAAAACACAACAACTTCAAAAGTGTGCCGAAAGTCAGCTGCGTGTAAACATAGTTTTATTTTCTGCCAAAGGTCACGCGGGATGCACATTTCCAAAAACACGAAAATAGACTGCTTCTGTTTTCAGAAAATTGTATTTGACCCCGATTTATTTTTAGATTCCCGCGCAAATCATGGAAAATTCTAGCACTTTACATAATGCGACTGGGCGATGACCTTGCTTGATCACGCTTGACCCGTATGTTCGATTGGACGCTATTTTTATAAAAACTTTAAATAGTAACACTATGATGTCATGGGTAATTTTACTTGGGGAAATGTTATTTTACACAAATGTAAACTTCCTGTCGCGGAAAATGAAGTTTATGTGTGTTATTTTTGCGATTGAAATACACGGGCGTGAATTGTCGTGATCATGAGGCTATCGATAGAGGCGTGGAAAGTCGTCTCTGAGAGGCTCTCGATACAGGCGTGAAAAGTCGTCTCTGAGAGGCTCTCGATACAGGCGTGGAAAGTCGTCTCTATGAGGCATAGGGTTAAAGCGACACAAAACACCATACAACAATCATGTTAAAAAATTAAGACAAAAAGTTGTTTTTTTTTAAATTTGTAATTTGGATATGGGGAAATCGTTACTCAAAAGAATTGAAAAAGAAACACTGATGCACATGATTAATTTTCAATTAAGGCCATTATAAATTAATTGCTAAATTAACATCCAAATTTTTTTTTTAAAAAAAGGGTCGAGAAGGCATGAAAATCAGGGGATGGGCATGGATGATAATCTAGCAATTAATCTATTATGGCCTAAACTATGAGTGAGTTCAATTTCATTTATTTGTGGTCATTTATCTTTTGGCTTGTGGTCAGAATTCTTTATAAATTTTACGTTAAAACTTTGATAAGAAAAACAATTAAATTGAGCCTGACTCCCGAGGAGAGAGTTAACACATACACAATAGTCACTATTTTAAGATTAGATATGTTTCCGAGTGTCTGTGTATGACACTCGGGGGGGGGGGGGGGGGGGGGGGGGGGGGGGGGTAACCAAATATGCACCAAGCAACTGATCCTTTATTTCTTGTAAATTATAATAACTGTTTTACAGGGACTCTTTTGTTAGTTTAATCTTCAGGAAATTGCAAATTTACAAAACCACATGGTAAGGATGTATTTGCGATAGGTAGACTCCATTGGTCTTGGTCTTATTTCCGAAAGGATTATGGTAACCAGGGCAGGCCTGGTTTGTTTAAATTTCTAATTATAACTCTTGCAGTTGATTTCATGTACTCAATGTTGAAATTTTATGCAGATGCAAAATAAAAATAAAATGGCTGGCATCAATAGATGCAATGTGGAATATCTAAAAGGTACTTTAAATGAATCAAATTTTCCTCATGTTCGAATACATTTACATATTCTGTGGTAGTTCCATCTCCATAATATCTTAGCCATATTTCTATTGAAAAAAAAAGTTTATAACAAAAGGCGCAACTAAAATTTTATTAGTTAAAAATAGGTACATGCATGATGTGATGCAAAAAAAAAAAATGTGGATTATAAAAAAATTGAAATGAGCCAAAGTAAGCTTACGTCTTGATAAGAGCTTCAATTACTGTTTTATGGCAAATCACCTTTTCACAACATCAACTGTTTCCAGTGGGTTTTTTTTGGCCAATTTTATAGTCGTTACTGTGTCATATTCCCAATGGCAAATAGTACCTTTTTATCCCAATTGAGTGGTAAAAATTCTCAATTGAAAGCTTCAATGATTGTAAATTTAAACTTGCCATAATTCCTTGATAAAATAAACAAAGTTTCCCCCATTCTGAATTGAGTAGGACACTGGTTCTTGAACTACATGGCCAGAGAAGCAAGTGTACACATTTGAACAAGTTGAACGAATATATTTAATGCAAAAGTTTTTCCAATGTTAATGAAAATGCTGCTAAAATTCACAATTCCAAGGGTATGGGTCATCTTCCCAAAATGGTGAAAAAAACACTGGTCTCACTGCAACAACATATATCTTTTCTTTTCCCTTTTTTTGAATGGGGTTTAATGTCCCTTTCAACACATGACAGGTTATATGGCATATCCAGTTTACAGATCTCAGAATGAATCTGAATAGAATCACTGTCCTTCTGCAAGTCACTACCAAAAACTCTCTCATTAAAAGTTTTTTGACTGAGCTAGGTTCAAACATACGACCTCAGCGTAGAGAGGTAAGTCAGGTTGCTAGATGGCTGTGCCTTAGAACACTCAGCAGCAAAGGAGCCCCTACATTTGAATTCTTTTTAAAAGAATGAAGGTTGCATCTGAAAGGTCCTCTTATTATTAGAGTAAGTGAAAAAGAACTGCAATATTCATATTGTCAAACGCAGGTCTATGGTCTTAGGCGTCATTTCAAGATCACTTACCTCTGACCACGAAGGTCAAAGGTTTGAGTCCCACTCAGTCCAAAAACTTTTTTTGTCCCATTCAGTCAAAAATATATCTGAGATATGTGGCAGCCACTTGCGATAGAATG
The DNA here is from genome assembly GCA_029582155.1 of Panopea generosa. Lineage (NCBI taxonomy): Eukaryota > Metazoa > Mollusca > Bivalvia > Adapedonta > Hiatellidae > Panopea > Panopea generosa. The sequence continues at coordinate 25,938,971 of CM055901.1, read as the reverse complement.
GTGGTTTTACTTAGTTTTAATTCTGAAGTCTTCATCCGCCAATAAAACTGGATATGCCACACTTAAGTTTATAACCTGAAATATATTGGAAATGGTGTTAAACCCCATTGACTTATGGTTGGCAATTGACTTTTTTAAGATATATACTGCTGATGTTTTTTAAATTTCATGTTAAAGGGAATATTATTGATTTTTCAAATTTGCTGAAAACTAATATATTGAAAAGGGATTTCCTAACTTGGGCTAGGTGCCTAGGTTAGACTAAAATAGATTTCCTGCTTAAAAGTGCAACATATTTTGTGACATATTAATGAGTAACATGATTTCATTAAATTTCACTTTGATCCATTATACAGGTTTACACATAAAAAAAAATTTGTTTCTGTCCGAATGACGCCGAAGAAGTATTTAAGCTGTCTATTTTTAGAATTGGGATTTGTGTTTCAAGTTTACGTCTACAATTAAAATATCGAATTTGCCACGTTTTTGTGGATTTGACATACCAAGCCATTCTTATTTTATTTTTTAATCATAATGAAATGCTTTTTATCCATTTTAAAAGTACATGTTATTTTCGTTCTTAAGACATTTAAAATGTGTTTTCCTGATACACTCGCTTTAATATGTGGGATTGGTTCTTATCTAACACATGTTCAAATTATTTTTGGTGATACATGTATGTCTGTGACACTTGAAAACAATCTTATTACACTATACGGTAGGTCATCTTAGTGGACGACCTACAACGTCGCATTGATAGTCAGTTTAGGCTGATGTTCACAGGTTCATGAAATGAAATAGAGGTAAATCTTAAAACTTTATTTTGTTTACTGGGCTTTAGTTTGTTGATTCAAAAGCATTTAGTATATATTCATTGTTTCAGCGTATAAGAATTTTTAAAATTATGAAGAACTGAAGTTCTTGATTATATTTTATATTGAAAATTGGCAATATATTATTGGTAAAATGATACTTGAATTGTTTTGTAGAACCAACTTGGATCAGGTTATTCACCCAGAAAATGAAGAAAATGTTCGCGCAACACGGGAAGAAGTAAATCATCAAAGATTAAACAATCCTCTACCACAGCCTGATGAAGATGCTGAACAAACACTTCCAGCTGGTACGAGGCTGCGTCCAATCAGAGAGAACCATGGTCAACTTGATTGTCCTGTGTGCTTAGGAACAGCAGAATATGCCATCCAAACAAACTGCGGACACATCTTTTGCGGTATGTGAATATAAAAGCTTTGTCTAAAAAATATATTGACACATGATCTATACCTTTCAAGCCTACACAACTCTTATCTGAATACTAGTCTTATTGCTGGAGTCATTAATGTCGTCTCCTTGCAAGCGAAAGTAATCTCAGGTCCCAGGTAAAACCTACCCATTTAATTTGAATCGCAATACCTTTGGTATAACAAACTACGATGCTTTGGCAGGTTTCTGGAGAAAGAATTCGAAATTCTTGACCTTTGTAAACAATTTAGGAGAACAACTGTATATAATATATGAATCAATTAAATATTGTAATAACAGTTTTTGAAATTCGCACATTGCAGAGATACAATACACACTCGCCATATTGTGACGCTCTACCATTTAACTTTGTTTGAATAATTAATCAAGTTCTGCTGTATCAGGCTACATGTATCTCACCACACTACATAGAGTGTACAAGGTGTCACACTGAAACAAAGCCATGGTATCATGGCCAATAGTCTATGACCTTAAATTAATCAATTCCAAGCCCCCTGGTAGATGAAAGTAGTATATTTCACATGAAGAGTACCCGTTTACAACTCTAAACCAAATCATACTTTTCAATTTCTGGAATTATATAAATCTAACTACATTTATTATGACCTGTCTGTAGTGCCATGAACTCGCGAATCTTTCATGACCTGCGTGTGGGACCACTGTTACTTTTATACATTATTATTTTATTTCAGAAGTTTCACAGCTCAGTTAGTATCAAGTCTGACTATTAATCCAGGGATTGTGCATTTGAATTCCTGGCCAGTCAGAGCCTTTGTGATGATAGATCACAAACTTTGTTCTATACCATCCTCTGAATATGAAGGGAAGTAGTTGGTCACTTGCAAAGATTTTGTGTTTCACATTTTCCAGTACTAGTTAATCACACAGCAGAACCTAGGAGCGATGATTGTGCTGCCTGCCGTTATATATACTCAGCAAAACTAGAAACGTCCCTGTTTTATAGCCGGTGAAGCTTTGTCTGTGTAGTTGCTACATGTTCAATGTACATGTATTTTAAACCCTGGCGATGTTCAGAATACGATCGTGTACAGTTTACCCGATACGCACGGTTTACATATCGGCCAGTAACCGGAACGGTCATTTGCACGTTTTGCACGTGCACGCTATACATGTCATCCATATGTTGATTCAGTTCATGTCGTACCATTCATGCGATAGGGGCTATTCTGAAAATTAATTTTTTTCTTTAATTTTTCACTGTTTTCGATATGCCACGGCTTTCCGAAAACGAGCGAAATCAGGCAATTGGGATGCTTGCACGTGGGATGTCCGCCAGGGTAGTCGCGCGTCGGTTTGGGTGCTGTCGGAAGATGATTGATCGTCTTGCATCCCGGTACCAGCAGACTGGGGCTGTTCACGATCGGCAGCGACCTGGTAGGCCTCGTGTAAAGACGGCTAGAGCCGATCGTTTCATTACGTTGACGCACTTACGTCAACGTCAATTGGCAGCCACAGTCACTGCTAGGCAATACGGTGTCTCAGGGCAGACCATTCGCAACCGGTTGCGTCGTAACGCCCAACCAATCAGGGCACGCCGCCCGTACACTGGTCAGATAATGACCCAACGTCACCGTGCTGCCAGGCTGTTATGGGCACGACGTCATCTGATTTGGAGAAGGGCTGACAAGAACCGAGTTTTGTTCACCGATGAATCTCGGTTCACAGTTAGTCATGCTGACGGAAGATTACGGGTATACAGGCGTAAAAATGAAAGATTCGCCGATTGTTGCATTGTTGAGAAGAACAGGTTTGGGGGAGGGAGCGTAATGGTCTGGGGTGGGATCATGGGAAACCGGAAGACAGATTTGGTTGTTGTACAGGGCAACATTAATGCACAGCGTTATGTTGCAGACGTGCTAAATGCATATGCCTTACCATTTATTCGTCAGCATGGTCCTGGTGTAACATTAATGCAGGACAATGCCCGCCCTCATGTAGCCAGGGTCACCACTCAATTCTTGCAGCAAAACAATGTCAACGTCATGCCATGGCCCGCGGTTTCCCCGGATCTCAACCCCATTGAGCACATATGGGATCAGCTGGGCCGCAAAGCACGAGCTAACCATCAGATTGACAATGTTCGCGATCTTACACGGGCGTTACAACAGGAATGGAGGAATTTGCCCAACGCACTGGTATAGCAATCGTGTAGACGTCGTGTATAAAACATGTGCAGGATTTAAAAAATACATGCATTATGGTTGTTGTTTATGCGTATGCTACGGAAATAATATGAATCTTTATTAAAAATTATCCCATCAATTACCATACTAGCGAGAAAACATATTTTCATTTTAATACGGTAAGAATTTTATTTATTTTGAAAATACAATCAATCTGCTTGTGAAGCGATAATTTATAAATCTATTTGCGAGTATGCGGGTATGTTTCTAATTAAATACCCGATTGAAAAAAAATTGTTCGATCTTTCAAACACAGCGGGATTCTTATTTGATCTTTCTTAATTGGCAAAATCTTACCGTTATCAGTGATTTATTGCCCCCTGTTTGGTCAGTATGACACCGCGATATACCCATGAATTTGTGTCAGCTGTGAAAACACAACAACTTCAAAAGTGTGCCGAAAGTCAGCTGCGTGTAAACATAGTTTTATTTTCTGCCAAAGGTCACGCGGGATGCACATTTCCAAAAACACGAAAATAGACTGCTTCTGTTTTCAGAAAATTGTATTTGACCCCGATTTATTTTTAGATTCCCGCGCAAATCATGGAAAATTCTAGCACTTTACATAATGCGACTGGGCGATGACCTTGCTTGATCACGCTTGACCCGTATGTTCGATTGGACGCTATTTTTATAAAAACTTTAAATAGTAACACTATGATGTCATGGGTAATTTTACTTGGGGAAATGTTATTTTACACAAATGTAAACTTCCTGTCGCGGAAAATGAAGTTTATGTGTGTTATTTTTGCGATTGAAATACACGGGCGTGAATTGTCGTGATCATGAGGCTATCGATAGAGGCGTGGAAAGTCGTCTCTGAGAGGCTCTCGATACAGGCGTGAAAAGTCGTCTCTGAGAGGCTCTCGATACAGGCGTGGAAAGTCGTCTCTATGAGGCATAGGGTTAAAGCGACACAAAACACCATACAACAATCATGTTAAAAAATTAAGACAAAAAGTTGTTTTTTTTTAAATTTGTAATTTGGATATGGGGAAATCGTTACTCAAAAGAATTGAAAAAGAAACACTGATGCACATGATTAATTTTCAATTAAGGCCATTATAAATTAATTGCTAAATTAACATCCAAATTTTTTTTTAAAAAAAGGGTCGAGAAGGCATGAAAATCAGGGGATGGGCATGGATGATAATCTAGCAATTAATCTATTATGGCCTAAACTATGAGTGAGTTCAATTTCATTTATTTGTGGTCATTTATCTTTTGGCTTGTGGTCAGAATTCTTTATAAATTTTACGTTAAAACTTTGATAAGAAAAACAATTAAATTGAGCCTGACTCCCGAGGAGAGAGTTAACACATACACAATAGTCACTATTTTAAGATTAGATATGTTTCCGAGTGTCTGTGTATGACACTCGGGGGGGGGGGGGGGGGGGGGGGGTAACCAAATATGCACCAAGCAACTGATCCTTTATTTCTTGTAAATTATAATAACTGTTTTACAGGGACTCTTTTGTTAGTTTAATCTTCAGGAAATTGCAAATTTACAAAACCACATGGTAAGGATGTATTTGCGATAGGTAGACTCCATTGGTCTTGGTCTTATTTCCGAAAGGATTATGGTAACCAGGGCAGGCCTGGTTTGTTTAAATTTCTAATTATAACTCTTGCAGTTGATTTCATGTACTCAATGTTGAAATTTTATGCAGATGCAAAATAAAAATAAAATGGCTGGCATCAATAGATGCAATGTGGAATATCTAAAAGGTACTTTAAATGAATCAAATTTTCCTCATGTTCGAATACATTTACATATTCTGTGGTAGTTCCATCTCCATAATATCTTAGCCATATTTCTATTGAAAAAAAAAGTTTATAACAAAAGGCGCAACTAAAATTTTATTAGTTAAAAATAGGTATTGCGTTACGTTACGTCGATGCGGCGTAGGATCATTGCATGCATTCATGCAAATGTTGGCCACACTCGGTACTAACGAGATTTTCTGGATGTGCCACATTTCTTATTGAAATTCCATTTTCTAAACATTCAATAACACCTTTCTGAGTTTTTGGGATTTTTGAATTTGACCCCTACCTCTCTTGACCGGTTATCTCTCGAAAAGTTAACAAGATAGCCGGATGTTATTAATTGGTTTTGATACAGAAATGAATGAACCTGTTTTTCTATTTTGATTCATAAAAGTAACCCTTTTGGTTTTCGATAAATCTTTCCTGAAATATGGAGGGACGTTTCTATTTTTGCTGAGTATAGCTAAAATACTGTAGAACAAAGCAAATATATTCACAAACAATTTGTCTAGATGCCATGAAAAAATACATGTTTCCTCCATTATATTTTACAGGAATCTGTATAACAACATACTGGCAACATGGCCGCTGGTTGGGAGCCGTCAGATGTCCCGTATGCAGACAGACAGTAAGCCAAGTTTTATATTAAACATTTGGATCATGGTGTTTAATTTATTTATTTTCGATTAATTATTTTTGGTTCATTGAAAAACTAATTTGAGGAAAACAACATTTTGAACCTTTGGCTAATTAAAACCTATTGTAGAAAGACCTTGACCTGTATGAATTAATTAAATTAGCCTACAAAATGTTATGTTTTTGTGTAAACCTCTGTAAATCAGAAAAGTGCATACTTATATAGTAACCACAGTTTAACTTAATCCATGTTCTCTAAAATTCATTATTAAAATTGGACTTTTATTTTTAAAAAATCAAATTAACAAAATACATATGTTAAATAGAAATATTTGATAGCTGATGGATAAGGGAATGTAGTCCAAGATTCTTGGTACAGATGAATTTTATAAACATAACAAAGTATGCCTGTGATTATTTCAGAGGGATTTAATCGATTTCAACATCCGAGGCTCCCCACATAATAAATGAAAGTTACTCACCTATAAAAAAGTAATGACTTCACAGTAGATCAAATAATGATATACTAGTACCTGTATAACAATTCTGTCTCTCTCTGTATATATATATACATGTATAACACTCTATTTGTCTTTTTGTCTGGTCTTTGTAAGTCGATAGACATAATTATGATAACTGAAACAATTTTGATAATTTCAATACCGATACATTGTCATTGTTTAAATATGTGAATATATTTGGGAAGTTAAAGGGATTGTCAAATAGTTCATCACTGCCACAGTTGAATGATGTTCCTTTCAAGTTCAACTCTACCCATTGTTAATACTTTATACCTGCCTGCAGTTGACTTTACTGCTGGTTAACTTTAAAGTTCAACTCTACCCATTGTTAATATTTATGTCTGCCTGCAGTTGACTTTACTGCTGGTTAACTTTAAAGTTCAACTCTACCCATTGTTAATACTTTATACCTGCCTGCAGTTGACTTTACTGCTGGTTAACTTTAAAGTTCAACTCTACCCATTGTTAATACTTTAGGCCTGCCTGCAGTTGACTTTACTGCAGGTTAACTTTAAAGTTCAACTCTACCCATTGTTAATACTTTATGTCTGCCTGCAGTTGGCTTTACTGCTGGTTAACTTTCAAGTTCAACTCTACCCATTGTTAATACTTTATGCTTGCCTGCAGTTGACTTTACTGCTAGTTAACTTTAAACTTCAACTCTATCCATTGTTAATATTTATGTCTGCATGCAGTTGACTTTACTGCTGGTTAACTTTAAACTTCAGTTCTACCCATTGTTAATATTTATGCCTGCCTGCAGTTGACTTCACTGCTGGTTTATTTTAAACTTCAACTCTACCCATTGTTAATACTTTATGTCTGCCTGCAGTTGGCTTTACTGCTGGTTTACTTTAAACTTCAACTCTACCCATTGTTAATACTTATGTATGCCTGCAGTTGACTTTACTGCTGGTTTACTTTAAACTTCAACTCTTCCCATTGTTAATATTTATGTCTGCCTGCAGTTGACTTTACTGCTGGTTAACTTTAAACTTCAACTCTACCCATTGTTAATATTTATGTCTGCATGCAGTTGACTTTACTGCTGATTAACTTTAAACTTCAACTCTACCCATTGTTAATATTTATATCTGCTTGCAGTTGACTTTACTGCTGGTTTACTTTAAACTTCAACTCTACCCATTGTTAATACTTATGTCTGCCTGCAGTTGATTTTACTGCTGGTTAACTTTAAACTTCAACTCTACCCATTGTTAATACTTTATGTCTGCCTGCAGATGACTTTACTGCTGGTTTACTTCAAACTTCAACTCTACCAATTGTTAATATTAATGCCTGCCTGCAGTTGGCTTTACTGCTGGTTTACTTTAAACTTCAACTCTATCCATTGTTAATATTTATGTCTGCCTGCAGTTGGCTTTATTGCTGGTTTACTTTAAACTTCAACTCTACCCATTTTTAATACTTATGTCTGCCTGCAGTTGACTTTATTGCTGGTTTACTTTAAACTTCAACTCTACCCATTGTTAATATTTATGTCTGCCTGCAGTTGACTTTACTGCTGGTTAACTTTAAACTTCAGCTCTACCCATTGTTAATATTTATGTCTGCCTGCAGTTCACTTTACTGCTGGTTTACTTTAAATTCAACTCTACTCATTGTTAATACTTATATCTGCCTGCAGGTGACTTTACTGCTGTTTAACTTTAAACTTCAACACTACCCATTGTTAATATTTATGTCTGCCTGCAGTTGACTTTACTGCTCGTTTACTTTAAACTTCAACTCTACCTATTGTTAATATTTATGTCTGCCTGCAGTTGACTTTACTGCTGGTTTGCTTTAAACTTCAACTCTAACCATTGTTAATATTTATGTCTGCCTGCAGTTGACTTAACTGCTGGTTTACTTTATACTTCAACTCTACCAATTGTTAATACTTTATGCCTGCCTGCAGTTGGCTTTACTGCTGGTTTACTTTAAACTTCAACTCTACTCATTGTTAATACTTATGTCTGCCTGCAGATGACTTTACTGCTGGTTAACTTTAAACTTCAACTCTACCCATTGTTAATATTTATGTCTGCCTGCAGTTGACTTTACTGCTGTTTAATTTTAAACTTCAACTCTACCCATTGTTAATATTTATGTCTGCCTGCAGTTGACTTTACTGCTGGTTTACTTTAGACTTCAACTCTACCCATTGTTAATACTTATGTCTGCCTGCAGTTGACTTTACTGGTTGTTAACTTTAAACTTCAACTCTACCCATTGTTAATACTTTATGTCTGCCTGCAGATGACTTTACTGCTGGTTTACTTTAAATTTCAACTCTACTCATTGTTAATACTTTATGTCTGCCTGCAGTTGGCTTTACTGCTGGTTTACTTTAAACTTCAACTCTACCCATTTTTAATACTTTATGTCTGCCTGCAGTTGACTTTACTGCTGGTTAACTTTTAACTTCAACTCTACCCATTGTTAATATTTATGTCTGCCTGCAGTTGACTTTACTGCTGGTTAACTTTAAACTTCAGCTTTACCCATTGTTAATATTTATGTCTGCCTGCAGTTGACTTTACTGCTCGTTTACTTTAAACTTCAACTCTACTTATTTTTAATATTTATGTCTGCCTGCAGTTGACTTTACTGCTGGTTTGCTTTAAACTTCAACTCTAACCATTGTTAATATTTATGTCTGCCTGCAGTTGACTTAACTGCTGGTTTACTTTAAACTTCAACTCTACTCATTGTTAATACTTATGTCTGCCTGCAGATGACTTTACTGCTGGTTAACTTTCAAGTTCAACTCTACCCATTGTTAATATTTATGTCTGCATGCAGTTGACTTTACTGCTGATTAACTTTAAACTTCAACTCTACCCATTGTTAATATTTATATCTGCTTGCAGTTGACTTTACTGCTGGTTTACTTTAAACTTCAACTCTACCCATTGTTAATACTTATGTCTGCCCGCAGTTGATTTTACTGCTGGTTAACTTTAAACTTCAACTCTACCAATTGTTAATATTAATGCCTGCCTGCAGTTGGCTTTACTGCTGGTTTACTTTAAACTTCAACTCTATCCATTGTTAATATTTATGTCTGCCTGCAGTTGGCTTTACTGCTGGTTTACTTTAAACTTCAACTCTACCCATTTTTAATACTTATGTCTGCCTGCAGTTGACTTTATTGCTGGTTAACTTTAAACTTCAACTCTACCCATTGTTAATATTTATGTCTGCCTGCAGTTGACTTTACTGCTGGTTAACTTTAAATTCAACTCTACTCATTGTTAATACTTATGTCTGCCTGCAGTTGACTTTACTGCTGTTTAACTTTAAACTTCAACTTTACCCATTGTTAATATTTATGTCTGCCTGCAGTTGACTTTACTGCTCGTTTACTTTAAACTTCAAATCTACTTATTTTTAATATTTATGTCTGCCTGCAGTTGACTTTACTGCTGGTTTGCTTTAAACTTCAACTCTAACCATTGTTAATATTTATGTCTGCCTGCAGTTGACTTAACTGCTGGTTTACTTTAAACTTCAACTCTACCAATTGTTAATACTTTATGCTTGCCTGCAGTTGGCTTTACTGCTGGTTTACTTTAAACTTCAACTCTACTCATTGTTAATACTTATGTCTGCCTGCAGATGACTTTACTGCTGGTTAACTTTAAACTTCAACTCTACCCATTGTTAATATTTATGTCTGCCTGCAGTTGACTTTACTGCTGGTTTACTTTAAACTTCAACTCTACCCATTGTTAATACTTATGTCTGCCTGCAGTTGACTTTACTGCTTGTTAACTTTAAACTTCAACTCTACCCATTGTTAATACTTTATGTCTGCCTGCAGATGACTTTACTGCTGGTTTACTTTAAACTTCAACTCTACTCATTGTTAATACTTTATGTCTGCCTGCAGTTGGCTTTACTGCTGGTTTACTTTAAACTTCAACTCTACCCATTTTTAATACTTTATGTCTGCCTGCAGTTGACTTTACTGCTGGTTAACTTTTAACTTCAACTCTACCCATTGTTAATATTTATGTCTGCCTGCAGTTGACCTTACTGCTGGTTAACTTTAAACTTCAGCTCTACCCATTGTTAATATTTTGTCTGCCTGCAGTTGACTTTACTGCTGGTTAACTTTAAACTTCAACTCTACCCATTGTTAATATTTATGTCTGCCTGCAGTTGGCTTTACTGCTGGTTAACTTTAAACTTCAACTCTACTCATTGGTAATATTTATGTCTGCCTGCAGTTGACTTTACTGCTGGTTAACTTTAAACTTCAACTCTACTCATTGTTAATATTTATGTCTGCCTGCAGTTGACTTAACTGCTGGTTTACTTTAAACTTCAACTCTACCCATTGTTAATATTTATGTCTGCCTGCAGTTGACTTCACTGCTGGTTTACTTTAAACTTCAACTCTACCCATTGTTAATACTTTATGTCTGCCTGCAGTTGGCTTTACTGCTGGTTTACTTTAAACTTCAACTCTACCCATTGTTAATACTTATGTCTGCCTTCAGGTGACAATACTGTTGGTTAACTTCACTCATGATGAGCACAATAGCAATTCTGAGGAAAAAAGAACTATTGTGGATTCCATATACGAGTATAACAGAAGATTTTCTGGGGAACCAAGATCGGTGAGTACCATTTTTATGCCCCCCCCCCCCCCCCCCCCCCCCCCCCAAATTTTTGGGTGGCATATAGTAATCAAAGCATCCGTCCGTCCTTCCGTCCCACCGGGCAAACAAATGGGTAGTTAAGTGTCTAGGGTTTAGGGTTAGTAATTTTTATGGACAGTTGAAAAGCTGTTGAAAAATAATTACATGGCTGTTTCTAGACACTTAAAAAACAGCATTTATGTGGCTTTTTTCTCTTACGTGGCTAAAATGTCGCGTGTAAGACCCACACCCGTACCTCAAAGGTTAAAGTCACAATTTGAGTTTGTTTGACAACACTTTGAGTTTGTGTGAGATTTCGTTTCAGGCCTGTAACTTTGTCATGCTTATTGTTTGACAACACTTTGAGTTTGTGTGAGATTTGTTTCTGGCCTGTTACTTTGTCATGCTTAGATGAATTTTAATGATACTTGCTACAAATGATCAACATAACATCATGATATGTTGCTAGTAAGACCCACACCTGTACTTCAAAGGTCAAGGTCACAATTTGACAACACTTTGAGTTTGTGTGAGATTTCGTGTCCGGTCTGTGACTTTTGTCACGTATAGATGGGTTTTTTAAATACTTGCTACAAATGATCAGCATAACATGACAACGTGTCACGAGTAAGACCCATACCCATACCTCAAAGGTCAAGGTCACACTTTGAGTTTGTTTGACAACACTTTCAGTCTGTTTGAGATTTCGTGTCTGGCCTGTAACTTTGTCATGTAAGATTGATTTGTTAATACTAGCTACAAATGACCAACATAACATGACGATGTGTCGCGCGTTACACCCAGAATCCCACTACAAAGGTCAAGGTCACAATTTAACTTTGTTTGATAACACTTTCAGTCTGATTGAGATTTCGTGTCCAGTCTGAAACTTTGTCACCTATGGATAAAAACACTCAATTCATCAGCATGACATTTTAAAGTGTCACGTGTAAGACCCACATGTGTACCTCAAAGGTCAATTGTGAGATTTCTTGTCCGATCTATAACTTTATCATCTATCGAGATATTTTAAAAACACTTGGCTCAGTTGATAAACATGACATAATTAAGTGTCGCATGTAAGACCCAGAACCTTTCCTCAAAGGTCAAGGTCACGCTTTCAATTTGTTTGATATTGCATGTCTGGTCTAACTTGGCTCAATTTATCAAGATGACATGACGACGTGTCATAAGTAAAACCTAGACACGGTCACACTTTGAGTATGTATGACAACACTTTGAATCAATTTAAGATTTCAAGTCTGTCCTTTAACATTATCATACATGGATGGATTTCACACTTGGCTCAATTCATCAATTGATCAACAATTGATCTGTAACTTACATTTAGGGATTTTAAAATAGCTTGAAACAATGTTTCACCTGTATTTAACTGTTGAAATACCGAGACCATTACATCAGATGTCAAGGTCAAGGTTACACAAAGGTCAAGGTCATGCTTTAATGTAAAATAAAAAAATGAAATTGCATGTTTAGTCTGAAACATTAGTCCATTGTTCTTGATATTCATAGATACATCGCTACCTATTATATCATATATTGTTATTTTTCACAGACCATTTTGGGGGCATGTGACACTTAACAGTGATATTTCTTTTTTTTTTCTTTTTTTTTTTTTCTTTTTTTTTTTTTCTTTTTTTAAATTTTTGATTTTACATAAATTTGTTTTAATAATTAATGTTAAAAGGAAGCTGCATAATTTACCATAAACAAGTTCAGGATGGCACTGATTGAAAAGGTATAGGTATATTCCTGATGAAGGTGAGAAGGTCAGTAACCTCACATGTCAAAATGATGATTTTATTCAGAGTGGGGTCTCAGTTTCAGAGACCGCGGCGTGGTCTAGTGGTAGAGCGTCCGCCTCGCATGCAGAAGGTCGTGGGTTCAGTCCCCGGTCGGGTCATACCAAAGACTTTAAAAATGGTTCTAGAAGCTTCCTCGCTTGACGCTCAACATTTACAGGAGAGTTCTAGGTCTGGTCGGCCCGGTGTCAGTATAATGTAACTGGGTGGGGTATCATACCATGTGTCTGCGGCATGATACTCCAGTGTGACAGCGCTTAGAATACTGTCTCAAGTAGACACCGTCACGATATGACTGAAAAATTGTTGAAAGCGACCCTAAACACCATACAACAACAACTCAGTTTCAGAGTAGTATATTGGCAGTGGAAGACCTCAGGATTAATTTTAGTAAAAATAGCATCCTTCTGCAAGTAACTGGAAAACCTTCTCACATAAAGCATTTGATCCAAGAAGTGATAGGTGAGTGATCTATGGTGAGCACTCCCACCTACAATGCAAACCAAGAACACAAAACTATGGAATCAAATGCCTCAATAGAAATGATTTCAACCATAGATTGTATATCAAGGTTTAACAACTAGACATAACTCATATAAGCTACCAGTACATTATGTAAATTGTAATAGTATTGTGTACTCTGGTCTGTAGAATATAATTATGTCTGGTTGTTCACAAATAACTATCCCCACATACATGTATATATATATATCAATTATGTGTCTGACTATTAATCCAGGGGTCATGAGTTTGAATCCCCACCCAGCAACAGTCTCAGTGATGATTGATATACGACACTGTCTCTCATTATCATTCATCTCTCACTGCTGATTCAAGTGGGGAATTTATCAGTTACTTGCGGAGATGGAGTGTGCTTGAATACTGGTAAACTTTTCAGGATCCCAGGAAACAGTGGTTAGGCTAACTGATCATCTGTTAGCCCTTGATGGCATAAAAATGACGTTAAATATTCAATCAATCAAACATTATGAACATGCATCTAAAAAATTGAACCACGTTGGAACTGTATTGATGGTTCTATCAAGAAATGATTTTGAAACATGCTGTATAATGATGTGAAGGGATCGCCAAGTTTGATGGTGCTGCCAATGATGTCTTAACTCTGATTACTCACCAAGTTTGTTTGTTTTTGCCCAGTGAGCCCAGCTTAGTCCCAGCATTTCAAATATGAATGCTAAATGTGGAAGGATATTGTTTTACTCAAATTCATGTATCGCTGCCTTTATTATTGTATATGCGGTTATATGTCTTTATATGGACATAGCCCTTTGACTGCTAATGGGACAAAATATGGGTGTGAGATCTTCCTTCAACAATAAACTGGGATACCATATACATTTATAAGTTTAATACTTTAGAAAAAAAAATGAATATGGTTTAATGCCATTTTCAACTAATAGCAGGTTTTATATTGCATATCCAGAAAGTGGTTTTAGGAAAAACCACTTACTGGCAAAATTTCTCACATAAGTTTTCGCTTGAGCTCCTACAACCTCAGAGGTCAATGATCACAAGATGACAGTGTCTTAGACCACTCAGCCACGGAAGACCCTTTTTTGTCAAACCCCAATTCATATAAATGTATGATTCCTCACAAACATTTTCATTCAAGATATTGAGGTGGCATTTTATGAAACTTGTTTCTGTTTCAGTGGAGGGAGCATTTGCGAGATTTACCAACATTGTTACGCCATGCAGTTGGTGAGTTTTTCACTGTGGGTGGCCTCATTTGGATGTTCCGTTTTCGAGTACTTCTGTGTTTCTTAGCAGCAGCACTGTATTTTGTGTCACCATTCGACATCATACCCGAGGCAGTATTTGGTCTTATAGGATTCTTAGATGACATATTTGTTGTATTGCTATTACTCATATATGTAAGTCTCATCTACAGACGAGTAGTAGAGCAGAGGGCTGCCATGCCTCAGTGACGCCTCAGTGACTCTCAATACTTAGTAAACGTGAGATTTGTATCTGTGATTGTGACTTTTTCTCTGCCTTATAACCAAAGGTTAACATTATTTTTATATCAAAACCTGAAGTCTGTACGTGATTCTGCTACACATATGTCTCATATAAAGATCTAATGAAGAGTGTTTTAAAGGGACATTCGTCAATCTTGAAATAAAATTTACACCTGTTCATACACAGAGTCAGTCTTTAAATAGAAGAATGTTTAACCATTGGAAATCTTAACCTCAAGCATCGTCAGATACCCATGGGTAATCCATTCCGATACTCTCCATTTATCACCTGTGGGATATTACACTAGCTTTGCATCGTTTCTACCAAGCCACGATGAAACTATATGATTGGTTCCTTCACGGTTCCATGAAGGGAACGTTATCCAATCGCAATACTAGTTTCATGCATACGCTGTTTTGATAAGACATTGTTAACATAAGCTGTATTTTGTTCTGTTCTATCCTAATAAAACGACGCAGATCTAGCATAATTTCCCACGGGTGATAAATGGAGAGGATCGGAATGGATTACACATGGGTATCTGACAATGAACCTCAAGTAGAATTTCATATTTTATGAAAGTCAAAATAATTTCAATTTTTGTTTTGAAATAGTAGTGTTTATTGTCAGCTCTACTTCTCCTAAACTTCACTACAGATTTTCACCAAACTTGCTAGGAAGTATCAGTTTGATGTTTAGTAGATGTGCTTATCATCATTGCATTCATGTCCATTGACAACTCTGTAGCTCTTTATTTGTTTTTAATGGTAACTCTTACCAGCTCTGCTTCTTTTAAACTTCTCAACAAGTATTCATCAAACAGTAAGGAATGGCAGTAGGAAGTGACGTTGTACAGTCATACTGCCAATGTTTTCTAGTCCGTCGGTTTTAGATGAAGTTCTTCATCTAAGAATCTTTGATAATTTTAATTGTAAATCTTGTCAGCAATATTTCTCCTAAACTTCTCAACTGATCTTGACCAAACTTACCATGGAATATAAGTATGAAATCTGATTGGTATCATCACTTCCTCCATCGACTGATGGTGGAGTTGCAGCCCTTTGATTAATTTTTATTGTAATTCTTCTTGTCAATACTACTTCTCCCGAACTTCTCAACTGGTTATGGCCACATGACTTGGTACGGCCGTGTGAGCAACTGTTAGCAAGTATAAGTACACTGTTCAGTTGTCCATGTTGCCGTCTGTGGAAGTACCACTGTCATCAGTCGACAGTCACATTTCTAGTTTCTATCATAGTGATAAACATTAACTTCTGTTAATAACCTAAGTTATTAATTTCAGGCATTAAACAGAGTTATGGCCCTTTTTTAAACATAAACAAAATTTACTGACTTCATCAATTATATTGTATTTCATTATTATTTCAACATCAATTTATGACGTTTTTTCTGTTTTTTAATTGATGTGATTTAAGTAAACTTTTATCAAGATTGTCGTTTTTCCCTTTAACATAAATGTTATTAAAATCAATTTAACATCTCTTATGTTTGATAGTTGCCATATTTTGTTTTAGACTAATGTTATATATGTGAATTGCATTGTGTGGATGTTCATAATATGATGTTTATTGACCAATTGAATACTACATAGATGTATTTGAATAATCTTTGGTTATTTTAAAAATGTTTTCACAATAATATTTTGACTAAGGACATTAAAACAGTATTAATATTTTTGATATCTAATCAGACTTTTTTTCGTTATCTATTGTAAAAACTAAGTGTTTATACTATCATGTATAAAGATTTGGACAAATATTAAGTTCATCAGCTCAGTCTAAGTATTTATTACTGGTAGGTTGAAGAAACTATTGGGTCATCATCTATTTCGATATTGAATTCATAGAAAATATATATTTGGACAAAACTGTAACAGCCCATAAAGATGGCATTCATTTGAATTAACATTTGTACATCAGGGCTGCGTTTCACAAAATAACTTACAATAAAAATCAACGTAAGTCAATTTGACAATTTCTCCGTTGTATGTTCAAATTTTGATCAATATTTAAAATGATGGAATTTTCAGAAATCTTTTTCAGAAAACATGTTATTTCTGCATGATTTGAGCCAACTTGGCTTCATTTGGATGAAAATTAAAAATATTACGAATAATTGTTGGTTTACATTTACGACGCAAGTTTTTTTGTGAAACGCATTCCAGGTTCCTAACAGGTTCTAATTGAATAAATTGTCATAATAAAATGTAAGTATTTATACTCATATACATGTATAAAGCAGGGTGGAAGTTGTTATGTGTACATGATAGCAATATTTGTTTTAGATATTTGATATTTCATTGATTGTGAAACAAGGTTTTTACAAGTGTATTTAAGTCACTGTCTAGTTTCTCTCTAGTTAGAACTTGTGTGGTTCCAGTTGAGAGTAGAGTTGGCTACTGTGTCATGTCCATTTCATCATTTTTGTCATGTTCATTATTGTGGTTAAATTAGCATCTCCAGGGTGCCAAATGAATGATGGCAAGAAAAACACTGTGGCTTATAGCCTTATACATGTTAGATGAAGGTCATTGTGCGTTTTTGTTATATTTTTTTATATTTTTGTTTATTTGTTGTTTTTGTACCCACATGTGTTGGTTTATTATTCCTTCTCCGTCATTAGAATACATACTTAGCATGATATTTATATATACAATGCCTTGCTCAAAATGATATACCGGTATAGTTCTGAATTGACATTTAACCAATGATTTACCGATCTAGTGGCCGATTCTCAACCAGCAGACCACATGTTACATACGAAAATTATTTGGCAAAACTGAATAATAGTATTTGAAAGCATGATGAAGTGTTTGTTATGATGTTTTATATTGTATTTATATTTGCAGGACTTTTGCTCGCACTTTTGGGAATGGGGTTGGGGGCCCCTGACTTTGGGAAAATTAGTGTTATTTTCAAAAAAATTGGGAAAATTACATATCACAAAACAATGTATTTGTAACATATATCGAATGTATAAAAATTGTGATATTCTTGTAAAAGACTAAAATCATTAGAGTCATAAAATTAAAAAATCTTCAAACTTTTCGAAATATTTCTTTTGGTATTTTTGCATTTTGAAATTAGGAATTTTGTGACTTAGGATTGGGTAAAAAAGATACTTGAAATTGGTTTCTTTTTATTACATTAGTGATACCATTAGCGATATGCTTGCAAGTTACTTTGTCAGATCGATGTCATCATTATTATTACAAATCAAACTTTTGTACAAAAAACAAAATCCTCCTGCCCTCCCCATTTATAAGAAAAATTTGGATGATAATCTAGCAATTAATTTATAATGACTGAAAATAGCCAATACAAATCTTCCAAAATTCTTGCCGAGTGAGCCCGTGTGGTTCCGGCTAAGAATAGAATCACTGTCGATCTCTGCAGAGGGGTAGGAATCCTCCGAATGGGTGTCATGTTCATTTTATCATTTTTTGTCATGTTCACTATGGTGGTTAAATTATCAACCCCTGTGTGGTTCCAGGGAGCCATAAGTGATGGCAAGAATAGGATCACTGTGGCTTATGCATGTCGTAAGAAGCGACAAATTGAGTTATACAATAGAATTTGCTGAAACTCTGCAGTTATGCAGGTATCAAGGTTTAGGTTCATTCTGCATATTCATTTGTTGATGTATTTTTTTTTAATCTGTATGTTTATTTGTTGTTTTTGTACATGTAGAGTGAACCTGGAATCTTCCTTCCTGTTGGCGTCGAATAACCTATAATGTGTTGGTACGCCGTAAAACCCTATTCATTCATTCATTCATTCATTCTTGCCGAGTGTTTAGAAGTCTTTTGTTAGAGACTACTACCATACCTTTTCTTTTGTTAAATATCAAAGTGTTTTGGCTTTGTTTCTGTCATTCCTCTATTTCATTTGCTGTTATTATTTTGAGATTAAAAACCAGAAATGTATACCAACTTTTTAATGTTATTTGTAAGGTTATAAAATAAAAAATAGAAGCTAGAATAAATCTACATTTTTTAATAACACCAATGCTAATATTTTATTAAAATTACATGTTTGGCGGTGCTTTGAGAAATGGAAACAGTTTTCAAAATAAATTTTGATAAGGCTTTTATAAATTAATTGCTAGATTATCATCCAAATTTTTCTTAAAAAGTCGGGAGGGCGTGAGGATTTTATTTCTTATATTTTATTTTCATTTTTGAAATTTTTGATGTTTTTTTGTGTGTGTTTTTTTTTTATTATTATTATTTTATTTTTTGTAAAAATAAAAAGGTTCGTAGCAGCATGAAAATTAGAGGGCGGGCGAGGATGATAATCTAGCCATGAATTTATTATGACCTAAGTACAAAATAACATTTCCTATTATTTCTCAACCCCTGTGTGATTCCAGGGAACCATATGAGTGATGGCAAGAATAGGATCACTGTGGCTTATGCATGTCCTAAGAAACGACAATTTGAGTAATATGGTAGAATTTGCTGAAACTCTGCAGTTCTGCAGGTATCAAGGCTCTAGGTTCATTCTGCATATTCATTTTGTTGATGTATTTTTTTAATCTGTATATAAATTTGTTGTTTTTGTACATGTGGAGTGAATCTGGAATCTTCCTTCCTGTTGGCGTCAAATAACCTATAACGGTACGGCGTAAAACCCTATCCATTCATTCATTCATTCATTCATTCATTCATTCATTCATTCATTTGTAAGGGAAATAATTTATATAGAAATATAATGATATTTTGTCACGATTGCCAGTAAATGGTTAAGATCTCAAAATACCATGATTCAAAATTTCATCTTAACGCGGTGTTAAACTAATAGTGCTTTAAACAACTGGGTCCACCCTATAAACACTTTGGGTATGATTGAAATAAATAATATACAACTATAAATATGTACCTGGTAATCTGTATGAAGAGCAAATGATTACTCAAAGTCCAAGGAGAGCTATTGCCATGACCCGGGCATCGGCGTCGCCTGTAGACGCCTAGGTTTAACTTTTGTGTTTAAGATATCTATGCAACCACTCATTGGATATGAATGAAACTTTGCATGTGTGTTCACCATCATCAATGGAACACATACAGACAAGAACCATAACTCTGGATTGCATTTCGGCACAGTTATGGCCCTTTTTTTACTTTATTTTTCAGGTTAAAGTTTTTTATCAGGTTAGATATCTATGCAACCACTTATTGGATATGAATGAAACTTCACATGTGTGTTCACCATCATCGATGGAACACACACACAGACAAGAACCATAACTCAGGATTGCATTTTGGCAGAGTTATGGCCCTTTTTGGACTTAATATTTTGTCTGTAGACACCCAGGTTAAACATTTGCATTTAGTTGCGTTTAAGTTTTGGTGTTTGCCTCCAATCTCAGTCTTTGCATGGGTGGTGAGTTTTATCCTGTCGGTGAGCTTTGTTGTCATCTGACAACTCTTGTTTATCCAATAACAGCAAAGGATTTTCACCATGTACATAACTTTTTATAAAAGGACTCTGCTTGAGTAAGAACACCACATGTGCACAAAACTCTGCCAGAGCCTACACTAAGTCGATAAAGGTATAAAATGATTATTCTTCTAAAATAAGAAAGCTGGAATGAGGGATCAAAGCAACTGACTGAAGCTCATATTTGCCCTATTCTCTATACTTGTCAATGCTGGAACTAGTTCCTGCAACTTATACAAATGTCACTCCAGTCCTCTTGGTTAAAACCAGTATTAACTGTGACATTACACATGGCTCTTCAATCATGGATCTTATGCTCCACCACTTGGCTATATTATGCATTTGTTTGGCACCTTTTTTTTTAGCTCACCTAACTACACCTGAAGGTGAGCTATACTGATCACGTATGTGTCCGCCATCCGTCCATATGTAAACTCTATTTCCCTTATTTTAGTAAAAATTGCTTTTTAAATAGATCCACTTGACTTTTTGTGTGGCACAGGTGAGCAATTGAGGGATTCTTGATTATTGATATCAGTTGAGAATTATTATAGCACCACCAATATCATTTTATAAATATTTCACTTTCTATCATAAAAAAGTCAATAATAGTATTGAAGGAAATATTTAACATAAAATTAGTAGACAAAATTACCAAGAGTTTAAATGACCCAACCCCCACACCCCCATTTCCAAGTAAGTGTCTACCTAAACATAGCATTGCACTTTTCTGATATTGCTGTAGTAATCACCTTATTCTGCTTGCCAAAATGATAAAGCACTAGGGTAAACCTTGTTCATATATGATACTGCTGTCCGAGTTTTTTTAAATACTAGTATGTAAAGCGTCAGTTAAGTGACAATTAGAGTCCAGTAGGGTGAGTTTCACTTTACATGGAAATGCTATGCTTGTTTAGCGTGGCAAGCATCAAGTAGTGCATTGAACTAGATCATCCTTAGCCAAAGCAATCTGGTTTTGTACATGAACCCAGATTTTGTGCACCAAAGTCATATACCACTAGAGTTGACATTTTGCTGTGTATCCAATTTTTCAAACTTTAACAGTTCTATGTTCATAGGCATAGGAGCTGGGGGTTCAGGTTCAGCATATACTTTGGGGCCTGGAAGTAAATCCTCATACACTCTCTCCTCAGGTTGCCACCCCCACCCTCCCCCTCCCCCTCCCCCATAATTGAAACGCTCCTATGCCCATGATGTTGAAAACAAAATGTTTCTATATTTTTTTTTATTTTGCTACACAGTCTAGTTATCAATTTGAAATAAGGGTTAAATGTTATTTCCTTTGATATAATAATATTCAACTATTTACTTTCCTTGCCATGTTTCGTATTGAAAGCGTAATTGAAAAAGAAACATTCTCTGGAGATTGTTGTTGTCCAGTTATAAAACAGCCCAATTCCCTTTCATGCAAATTCATAGAATGTTTTTTTCTTCAGTTTTCTGCATATTGTCTTTGCATGATGTATGTCGCCACATTAATTAAATGTATCTTTTGCCGATTAATCAGCATTTTTTTTAGCTTAAATTAATTTCATTGTTGTAAAGAATTAGACAGTTGTCTTTTTTATGGTATTACATAAAGCCTGATTAGCTCAGTCCGTTACGCGTCTCACTATAAATCCAGGGGCGTGAGTTCGAATTTTCTATTGCTTTCATCCATACTGTCTTTCTCAACTGTCAAATTGCATCATTTCTTACTATAGTTTTGTTCCCAATATTACATTGATTTCTGTTTTTGAAAATATCAGTTTTCCTTTTGTGAACCAGATTCCGTCAACCAAATCACAAAGACTACACCATTTTAGCAAACTTTTCTAGATATTGTCTTTCTACATATCCCAATATGAATGTTTGTTGTAGTCATTAATACTCTGCCAGGGTAGAACATTAGATACGCCAATCTGCATTTCCCTGAAATTAACGTATATTCTGGTTTATACATTCTTGTAAGCTTTATTTTTTGTGTCAGTCATCACCGGGTCTTGGTGATTCATCCATGTTGTACAGTTTGTATAGGGAATATGTTTAGTGTGGTTACATGTCTTTGAATCTAGTCCTTGTCACTTTAAATGTTCTGACATTTCATTGGCACTCATAGATTTGCCTTGGTATTTATGTATGTATCTGATATATTCAAGTATTCCTTTGTCTTTTTATTCTTTTAAACACCTAAAAATAATGATAAATTAATATTTAAAACATATTTTTCAATATTCTCCATTCTTGATATTTGATCATTTGCCTATTTCCATCAACTAACGAACAGAGACCACATTATCTTTGGCATCCACTTTTGTTGTGATATACATGTAGATGTCTCCAGAATGTGGCTAATCTTGACTGTTGTGCAGATTTATTTCCATTTATGGCAAGCTTTCGCCTTTGGCCAAATGTATAGTCTATTGTCTTTGATGCATATAACACTGGATTTTGTATAATATCATATTGCTGAGCTGACCAGATAGCATATTAATCGTCACATTTATGACCCTCGATACAAAAGCTCTCGTCGCAACAAATGCATCGTTCCGTCGAAGTATTTTACAGACGCCTCCGCATAATTACTCCGAGAATAGTGAGAACACAAGAATATTTTTTGATGTATAGTTTTACCACAAATTTCTTAAATTTCTCCGATGTAAATTGATAACTTTTGTCTGTCATAAATTCTTGATCTCACCTTTGTGCAAATGTGTTTTGTGTTTTTGAATGACTGACTGCATTCGTTCACATAATCTCATTGTTGTTAAGCCCACTTGCGGGGATCTCGACATAGTCGTTACAATGGCGCATGTATCCAATCTTGTCAGAGCTATAGCTTTCTCATTCACTGAGGGATTATAAAATAACACGAAGCATGTTCACCACAGTGAGACGATGATTGTGTTGTGGCCATATTCGTGCCCGCTCCATATCTCCTAAATCACTGGGCACATTTTGAAATATCTGCACAAGACCAATGTCATTAGCTAAAAGTTCAAGGTCACATTTAGAGGTTAAACTTCAGAAATAGCTACAAAATGTAGAGTCTGCTCCATATCTTGTAAACCACATGGCACATTCTGAAATAAAATGGCACAAATGTTCAACATAATCAGACAATGTGTCGAATGCAAGACTTAGCTAAAAGGGTCATGGTCATACTTCAAGGTTAAAGGTCAGAAATACATACAAAACTTTGTGTCCACCCCAAATTTTGTAAACCACCCCGACATAATAACCAATATGGCACAAATGTTCATCATAATCAGATGATGTGTCACACGCTAGACCCAAATGCTTAGGTTAAAAGATACGAAATAGGTACGCTTCTAATATTGTAAACCACTTGACACATTTTGAAATAACATTGCACAAATGGTCACCATATCCAGACGATGGGTTGCGTGCAAGACCAATGCATGTATCTCAGGCCAAGTTCGCACTTAAAGGTCAGAAATACATACAAACTTTTGTGTCTGTTTAAATTCTTGTAATAAACTCACACATTTTGAAACATTATGGTACACATGTTAACCCTAATTAGAAGACGTGTCACACAATAGCCAGGTGCCTATGTCAAAGGTCAAGGTCACACTTTGAAGTAGCATGGCAGAAATGTTCAACAGACAATGTGTCTTGCACAATACATTGTACTTGGTTCTGTAGTTCAAAGGTAAAGGTCACATTTAGAGCTCAAGGGTCAGAAATACAAACACAATTTCTTTTCTGCTCCATATCTTGTAAACCGCTTGATACATTTTGAAATAAAGTGTCACAAATGGTCTCCATAATCAGACGATGCATCTGGGCAAGACCAAGATGCGTAGCTTAAAGGTCACACTTAGAAGTTCAAGGTCCGAAATAGGTACACAATTTTGTGTCTGCTTCATATCTTGTAACGTGCCATAAATGTTCACCAGAATGAGACATTTGATCACATCTCGTTAATTTTGTTACAAGTATCTCTGGAAACCATTGTGCCGGTCTTCTCATTTATTTTGTGCATGAAAGTCAAATTCCGCTAGATTTTGGAATGTTGTTGCCATATATCTGATTTTTAAACTTTATCAGCCTTCTTTTCGGAACAAAATATTCTTGTCTTTCTTCTGTTTGATAATTTGTTAAACACTAAGTCTAATTATTCCTCTTTTTATATCACGTATATAATTTCGTTAAAATTTTTAAAGTTATTTTCTTTGTTAAACTTGTATTCAGTTATATTTTGAATAACTCCAGTGATTGTTGTCGTCTAGTTATAAAACTGGAGCAATTCCCTTACATTCATCGAATAGTTATTTTCATTTCTTTTGCATACTGTCTTTGCATGGTGTTTATCACTGCATATATTTAAGTATATTATTTTTTTGTTCCCACAGATTGGGTTTCGGTTAATGCTGCCTGTAATTAACAAAATTATATATAAAAAAAATTATGAAAATTATGTAATGACGGCATAATCCGTTAAGTTTAAATTCAGAATTTCTTTCATTCTTAAAGAGTGAGAAACATCCTGTTCTGGCAATTACACAATTTTTTATTCAATAAGACATATTTATCTTAAATGAATAATGCTATAATTGAAATTCAGACAAAAATTATAATATTATACATATAATATATTACTCAGTTTCTTCCAAAATGAAATAACGTCATTTATACACAAGAAATAATGCCCTAATATCTCTACAAGTTAGGACTCAGTCCCCTTACATTGTAGGGATAGGGTCATTCATGGAATTGTCTTCCTCATTTTTTCTGCACATTTCTTGGCGTGCTGTGCATCACCGCATACGATTTAAATGTAGTTGGTCTTTCTCTAGTCTCAGTATCCTCGATAAACACATTTTTAACCACCTAACCATACAGCAAAATATGTCCATTTTTTGCACATTACTCTATCTTTTTCCTTAGCTGTTTTGGAAACATTATCTCCTAAAAGTTGTTTTGTATGCAATATGGAATGTGCACATAATTGCCTATATATTTTCTTTTTGAGGTCTTGCTTGAGGAGCGAATGTCTGTGAGTTACAGTATGTTGATTTGGCAATGTGCATGCCCAAACTGAGCCATGCATCGTCACAACCCTCAATAACACCGGTCATATGACACTCTGCTCTTTTCCTTCTGCTGTCAGAAACTTTTCTATAGCAGACACTGTTTATCGTTTTTTTGTAAGACTTGCACCAACTTTCACCACATATGCTTCAATATTCTGCAATATCTTGTCATTTGTCCTGCACTTATTTAACATTACATTCTAAACTAATTTGTTTTGTTTTTTCACTACAGATAAATCCTCACCTCTTCCAGAACGGCGACTTTTGTCCTCCTTGGTCATATTTTCATACAAAAAAATTGTCTGTGTCGCATAAGTTGACAGATTTAAATTTCCTTGCCAAACTAGCAAATCAATCGACTGTCTTATCAGTACTATTATAATCTGATTTGCTCTGCTTTGCAGGAGACCCCTCCCTCTACTGATATTGGTCACATACATCGTAATCAGAAGTCATAGTCATTATTATATTAACTCTCCATGGCATTCATATGTTTAGCCAACGTACTCTGTGAAGACTTGAATACTCCTAAAGCATTTAAGAATTGCCTCAATTATGTCAGACTTGTCACTTGAATTTCCCCCGAATCACTGGTGCTTGTTTGATCGCAGGGGCCTTGCCCTTGCTAGAATTTGTCTTGATCATCTGCGACGCTTGCTTTTCTAAAAGACAAATGTCTTGACAAGCTGTGCAGTAGAAATGTTTGAATTTGGAAGTAAGATATGATTGGCTGAAACTAACGATTATGTTTCAATAAAATTTAAAAATATTTATTCCGACGGAAGTCATTGCAGTGATCTTGTACAAGAAGTTTGTCAAATAGAAATATCTATTAAAAAATGAAAATAAAATAAATCTAAACGATAATCTTTTGAAATTACATGGAAATCTCCGAGTTAGTCCGATTGTTTGAATCAACCAATCAAAAACTTTATCGGTTACTGTTACATTAATTTCCTGGTCGGTCGTACCTTTCAAGATGTTTGTCTTTTAGAAAAACAAGTTGTCGCAGACGATCAAGACTGCTAGAACTCGATTTATTTTTATCTTTATCAGTAGAAACATAGTTTCCTTTTTCACATTCACCGAATCCCCCATTGCGGAAAACTACAATAGCATAAAAATAGGAAAAATACAGGAGTAGTTTACACACTGCACTATTTACTTAACAAGGGGTTCCTGAAAAATTACAAGACTGGAAACAATAAATTTATTTGCTTTTTAACCAGTTGTAATGATTAAAGTGTGGTTTTCTGCAGCAGTTTAATTTTTTTATTTGTTCTATATATATTTCTACATGAACCCTATGTTGATCATTGTCTTTTATTATCAAAGCCCCCTTTTGTGGAGTAAATTGCTTTATTCCCAGTAAAAAGGGTGGAACTTTTAAATCTACTTTTATAGCATTTAATAAACCTTTAATATTAAAACCTCTGGCAGCCATAATTGTGTCCCCTGGGTTTAAACCCTCGATTTGATTTTTTCTATTAGAAATTGAACCTTCAAACACATCAGTGACACACTTGCCGCACCATTAGGAGAAATCCCTACCAAAATTGGGTTTGTAGCGCGGGTCTTGTTATTAGAAAATAGATTACTGGATCATTGTGAAAAAAATTCAGTGCAGTCAATAATACATCTTATATTTTTATGTTTTTAAACACCGTGGCATTGTCTTTCTAATTATTGAACCCTTTGCAAACCTAAATCTTTTCAGTTGTTGAAATTGAATATATAAAACTGATATAAACTAAATATCTGATACATTAGTGCCAAATTTGTATGCAATGTCTTGGCGTACATATCCATTCTAAGAAGTTTCATCAGAGAAAATAGTTTTTAAAGTTTCTCTTAAAATGTGCTTATAAGCCCTGTGGCGCCGGCATTTGTGATCAAATCACGCTGGTTCAAGAACTTGTGGTTATGTAACTGTTGTGCAAGTTTGGTTACGATTTAATGAAAATTAAAGGTGCTATTGTGTCTGCAACATTTTCCCTATATTATGTAACTCTTAGATTATTGAACACTTTTTAAATACATATTCGTATATTTAACACATTGGCCTGTTTTTTATTAAACATGAAAAGTTAATATTAACCGATGCAGTTATGGTTTATCCATAAATATGGGTTAAGTAATAACTGATCAATTCTTACGCGTTATCAGTATATGAATATAAGAGAGAACATATTCTATTCTTTCAATATTACTATTTTCTTAAAGAGCAAAACATGCCTTAGCTTAAAACATTTTTGCTACTTGAAATATTGTTGCCGTTTGATCCGTTTAATATCGCCCGAAGCTTAACTGGAAACTTACGAAAGATAATTTGTTGAAACTGTGTATACTTATTTCTGTTAAAATGATTCAAGGGTTATAATATACAACTGCTGATTTAGAACATTCTATATCCACATTGGCCTTTAACTCTGCTTCGTCTGCTTCCTTCTTTCATGTATACATATTGTTAATTTTCATTTGTAAAACTGTGCATCATTAGTTGTAATTTGATTAAGTTCTTTATGCGCTACTTGAAGTTAACTTTTGACGTTTTTGCTAGATATTCTAAATTTCCTGATCACAAAAGGGATGTAAAGATTGTATGCCTTTTATATCATTGAAATGACCTTGGGTGGTATAAATAAATATTATGTTTTTCTTTTTCATTCAATCTGACTTGCAGTTAATAAAATAATAACAACGTTGGTCTACATATCTGTATATTTTGAGTATACCAAATGTCCCTTCATTTGAAAAGTATTTATTAATGTTGTTTTTTTCTCCAGAAATTCCATGCTGATAAATGTACAAAATAAGATGTGTTTTGATTTCGTATTGTTAATAAAACTGTGTAATATTTTGTACTATTTCATAATATTGCAAAATTGTATTTTGTTAATTAAATGCTTTATATATTAAAACTGCATAATAAAATAAACTAACTAAATCATGTATTGTTGTAGTTTAACTTTATTTACCATTATGTAACGTTACATCACTTACAAATAAAGATTCGAAGAAAGGATATTTTAGTTACCATCATTTCGACTTTCAGATGATTATTCACCATAAGCAGGCACGTAACATGGCATACACTATTACTCTGCCGATTAAAATTTAAAAGTTAAGTCTAAAAAAATAAAAAGGTTAAAAAATCGATAGAAGCAGTAGACATTTAACAGGAGGGGTGTACAAATAGGTACTTAAAGTTACAGTATAAACTTTTTCATACATAAATCAACAGTGTCCTTTATTTAAAATATCTACCTAATTTAGACTGCAGTCCGAGAAACTATATCTGGGTCGACTGATAGTTTGTTTAAGTAATGCTTTCTAGCCCAAAGAAGCATAGAAAGATTTAAAAGTTTCACCATTGCAGGCGATCTCAGACCCAATCATGGGACGTGGGAACCCTAATCTCCCTCCCGAGTAACTTCAAAATTTGTCACGCTACGCCCCTGATAAGGTAGACTAATATATACAATATTTGGTGAAAGTAGACTTTATATTCCATTATGTAGACTTGATATCCAAAGATTAAAATAAGGCTTACTAAAGTTCAAAACTAATTGAAAACTTATTTTATGTCGTTGTATTGCCTTATATAAACAACACGTGTGTCATGCAGGTATAGTCACTATTTATTATCATCTTTAACATTATATACATTGATGTTAAACTTTTGTTGTAGCTTTGTTCTTCTCTGTGTTTTTCATTTGATTTCTTGCCTCAGCTTTATCTGCATCGTCTAGATATCGCTGAAATGGAACAGTTGGATAAAATACAGATGGCATTGATAACTATTCATTACCAAATCATTAAAATTTTGTAACAAAATACAAACACAAGTAAACACATTAATCATTCGATGTAATATCAAAGGATGTTTAACTTAGTATAATTGTTTTATTTTAACCTTCCAATGGTGTTGCCGGGCCCAACCAGCTCGGCCGGTATCACGTTGTGACGGTCAATCCATGGGTCTAGTGTTTAAATCCCCATGTGACCATTCGCTGATGATTGGTCAGGTTTTGTTCTACAGTCATGAGTCTCCCACCTCTGAACAAGTGGGGAAATGGCTTTCACACATAAGGTGGGTAAAGTACTGGTTAACCGACAAGCAAAAACCCAGGTACCACAGCTAGGTATGCTGGCAGCTGGTAAAAAACTGAAATGCTGTTGGAAAAAAATAGTGCTGGAAAACATTCATCAAAAAGGTGGTATAATTAATGTCACTTCAATGTCCATTCCAAACATATGTAACATAAAAGTTAATGATACAGACAACAACAATATGAATTCCATGATCTGGTAATCCTTAGGTTGAAATGAATACTACAATAATTGCCCATGAGTGTATCCCCTTTCATTTACTAGAAAAAACAAAATATGTCACTGTTAAGTGTCACATGCCCCACAAATGGTCTGTGAAAAATAACAATATATGATATAATAGGTAGCGATGAATATCAAGAGTAATGGACTCATGTTTCAGACTAGACATGCAATTTTTTACATTAAAGCATGACCTTGACCTTTGTGTAACCTTGACCTTGACATCTGATGTAATGGTCTGGGTATTTCAACAGTTAAATGCAGGTGAAACATTATCATGACATGCTGATCACTTGTGTCAAGCTATTTTAAAACCCTGTAAATGTAAGTTACAGATCAATTGTTGATCAATTGATAAATTGAACCAAGTGTTTTGTAAATCCATCTATGTATGATAAAGTTAAAGGACAAACTTGAAATCTCAAACAGATTGAAAGTGTTCATACTCAAAGTGTGACCGTGTCTAGGTTTTACTTATGACATGTCCTCATGTCATCTTGATCAATTGAGTCAAGTTAAAGACAAGTCACAGACCAGACACGCACTATCAAACAAATTGAAAGTGTGACTTTGACCTTTGGGGAAAGGTTCTGGGTCTTACATGTCACACTTAATTATGTCATGTTTAACAACTGAGCCAAGTGTTTTTAAACTATATCCCTAGATGACAAAGCTAAAGATCGGACAAGAAATCTCACACAGTCTGAAAGTGTTGTCAAACAAACTCAAAGTGTGACCTTGACCTTTGAGGTACGCATATGGGTCTTACACGTGACACTTTGTAATGTCATGCTGATGAATTGAGCCAAGTGTTTTTGAAATTTATCCATAGGTGACAAAGTTTCAGACCGGATACGAAATCTCAATCAGACTGAAAGTGTCATCAACATAAGTTAAATTGTGACCTTGACCTTTGAAGTGGGATTCTGGGTGTAAAGCGCGACACATCGTCATGTTATGTTTGTCATTGGTAGCTAGTATTAACATAATCCATCTATGCATGACAAAGTAACAGGCCAGACACGAAATCTCAAACAGACTGAAAGTGTTGTCGAACAAACTCAGTGTGACCTTTACCTTTAAGGTATGGGTATGGGTCTTACTCGTGACACGTCGTCATGTTATGTTGATCATTTGTAGCAAGTATTTATAAAACCCATCTATGCGTGACAAAGTTACAGACCGGACATGAAATCTCACAGAAACTCGAAGTGTTGTCAAACAAACTCAAATTGTGACCTTGATCTTTGAGGTATGGGTGTGGGTCTTACTCATGACATGTCATGATGTTATGTTGATCATTTGTAGCAAGTATCATTAAAATTCATCTATGCATGACAAAGTTACAGGACGGACATGAAATCTCACACAAACTCAAAGTGTTGTCAAACAAACTCAAATTATGACCTTGACCTTTGAGTTAAGGGTGTGGGTCTTATTGCGAAACGTCATCATATTATGTTGATCATTTGTAGCAAGTATCAACAAAATCCATCTATGCATGACAAAGTTACAGGCTGGAATCGTAATACCGTATGGAAGGACTGACGGACGGACGCTGCGATTACTATATGCCACCCCCCCCACCCCCCGAAACAAAAGGGGGGTGGGGGACATTAAAAACACATTTAATATCAGGCCACTCATGTGCCGGACAATATGAAGTAACTTATGAACATGTGTTTTGTATATCGATCATACAATAACCAAATAAGTCAATAACAGGCAGTAATATATATATAATATTACATATACTAACCATAAGGTTTTTGCTCATGAAGTAAGGTCTGCTGACGCCGTCATTACGTTCACAATCCTCGCAGAAACAGAGGAATATTGTGTCTATCGTGATCTGTAAACAATAAATACACTTTTGTCAATGGCAGTTTATTTAGTAATTTCATAACAGTTTCCTATCAACACCTCAAACCTCCAAGATTTATTTCTAAGTAATGCCATCAGATAAAGTATATATAGGAAATATTATTATTATTTGTATTGAATCTATACACAAGAGGTATTGAAACATGTTACACACCTCATGTTCTACTACACGGTATATTCTATTGTCAAGCAACACACATCATGGTTAAACCAGTCATACATCAAGCAAGACAATTATTTCGCGTGTATTTTAAGTATGCAATGTTTCCAATCCAGACCGCGATATTCATTTAAATACTTTTATGAAACAACTGTTTTTCTGCCAATCAAATAGTTATTATATGCATTTCAGAAAACTAACTAATAGTACCCTGCATGCTAATCCGCAAGGACATGCGTAAGAATATTAAAAATGTAACAATACTACCTCATACACTAGGAGAAAGCAGTGGGAGATGGCAAATGAAAACGCACAAGCTACAGAGATGGGCACCCAGATGTAGTTGATGTCATCACGAATCTGAAAAGTACACAATTATCTTAGGCTAGGTAGGACACCACTGTTTATGTTTGTCGTATAACCAGGACGATTGACAGCCTTGTGCTTCCGCTACACTGTGTTAAGGACTATTCTGTTAAATAAAGTTTAAGCTACTAATTGAATCCATACAGCAGCATCTTGCACACAGCATGATGTGATTTTATTTTAGAGAAAGAGAAGTCAAAATATGTGAAATCAATCGTCTCGAATACTTAACAACAAAATGAAACATGTATTTTTAACTATTAGGGTCGTGTTGCTTTAATAGGATGAAAGTGTATCTGGTTCAATCATTTAACCAGTTACTATTTTAATGTGTTTGAAAGAAGGTTAATTTATGTAGTGTTTTCACCATGAAATATATACATGTATACTCATACCTTTTTTTTTGCTGTTTGATTAAAACGAAAACAAATAGGAGAAGGTAATGCTAGAAAAGGGTGATATCTTTCTTTTGGAGAAGAAAATGTAATTGCTCAAAAGATAAGAAAAAGAAGATAAAAGATGCAAATAAACAGACGAAAGCAAAAAGGAATGGTATCCATAGACTATATGCATATGTATTCATATCTACATGTACACATACATATATTTGTATGCATATTGCATACTCATTTAATCAGTTTTGCATTTATGTAAAACAACATGTGCTTATGAGTACATCATATTACAGTGTTATTAATCAAGTTCCCCATTTTCACTTTAACTTTAAAACATAGACACAGAAATATGACATCATTAAACTGAATTAAACTACGATGTACATACTTATTACTAGAAAAAAGTAATACAAATTTAAATACACTGAATCATTTTTTATCAAATCACTGAAATATATTTTACTGTTGACTTTACCTTGAAGAATTCATTACCAATCACCATGACGATAGCTACCGTGCAAATCTTGCCAAGGAAAAGGACAAAATCTCCGATGGAGTTGATTGCAGCGACTCGGAGAGCATTAGCGACTATTAGAAGAAATGCTTTCTTGGCTGACGTGCAAAAATTGGACCCGTATATTGCTGCAAGATACAAAAACAACAATTCTGTTCTTGCTAAGGTGACAATTGCAAGTCAAACGCTAATTAAAAATAACTAAACAGCACTGGCCTACAAAAATGGTTTGTCATAAAATTTACAATACACAGGCTAATTGTTATAATACGCTGAAATATTTTATTTTTAAAAAAAACAAACTATGTACATTTAGCAGATACTTTACATTCATCAGGCTTTAGAAAATATTTTTGCACACACCATAACATTTATAAATAAACAAATAAAAGCGTATTCCAATAATAGACAGTGTTCAAAATATATAGACATAACAAAAACAGGAATACAAACAATGGCATTGAATCATAAAGTCTTTTTCTGTTTCTATATAGTTTTTTTTTCCTTCTAAAAAGACCCGCCCATTTAATATTTGTAGTACATGCAGTTATTTTACCTTTTTGGTTTATTTGTATCGAAATTATGAATGGAACGTGTACCGTGAATGTGTTAATAAACATGTTATGCGCTATTCTTGTAACATCAAGAGATTGAAACTTAAGGAGCTTGGATGTATAAGCCTGAACAAAGTTTAGTTTTATGTGATGAATATTGAGTAGGAACATTCAATTCTGCAATTACAAACATACGTAGAAAATTGCATTGTATTTAACACCTATGTAATTCAAGGATTTGCAAACCAGAATAAACTATAGATATCCTACCTATCTCGATGTAAGCATTTCTGTTGAGATATTTGAGGAATTTCTCAAAACACCAAAGACAGAACTGTAGGCACTTGAGAATGAAATCTACAACTTTACTCATCTTCCCCTGTAACCTGTACGTTAAACCAGAGGATCTCATTATTAATATGAAAGATAGCAGTAACGAATGTTATCAATATAATCATATGTACTCTGGATGTGCTACTGTCCTAGAGAACAATGCGTCTATATGTGCTAGTTAAATCATAATTTCAAAATTGTTACTAAGCATTTGTCATTAAAACTGTTACAAACAACAATATATTTACACACTTGTACTAAAACACAGATGAAAGAGA
The DNA here is from genome assembly GCA_029582155.1 of Panopea generosa. Taxonomy (NCBI): domain Eukaryota; kingdom Metazoa; phylum Mollusca; class Bivalvia; order Adapedonta; family Hiatellidae; genus Panopea; species Panopea generosa. Next base: position 25,904,776 of record CM055901.1, on the reverse strand, counting down.
AAAGAGTTAAACCTATCTATAACATTAAAACTAAAATATAAAAAATAGTTTAAATTTATTATCCAGAACAATAAAACTAAAGTTCAAATTATCTAGTTCATTAAAACCAGTATTATTTAATATGGTGTACCATTGGGACCTTCATTTTACTGCTTTATCAACAAGTATACACACTGGCATGGCACTTACGATGGTGTGATGGGTGTGACATGAAAGTACAACAGCACGCTGGTGATGGAGTGATGACACGATGGTGGAGGTGTGAAGGCACAATGGTGATGGAATGAAGACGTGATAGTAATGGAATGAAGGCACTATGGTGATGGTGTGAAGGCACAATGGTGATGACATGAAGGCCTGATGGTGATGGAATGAAGATATGATGGTGATGGAATGAAGACGTGATGGTGATGGAATGAAGGCACTATGGTGATGGTGTGAAGGCACGATGGTGATTGAATGAAGGCGTGATGGTGATGGAATGAAGGCACCATGGTGATGGAGTGAAGGCACGATGGTGATTGAATGAAGGCGTGATGGTGATGGAATGAAGGCACCATGGTGATGGAGTGAAGGCACGATGGTGATGGAATGAAGGCACAAGGGTGACAAATTAAGGCAATAAGGGTGATTTAGTAAAGGCACGATGGTGTAGGAGTAAAGGTACAATGGTGATGGATTAACGGCACGATGGTGATGGAGTAAAGGTACAATTGTGATGGAGTAAAGCAACGATGGTGATGGAGTAAAGGCATAATGATGATGGAATGAAGGCACGAAGGTGATGGAGTAAAGGCACGATGGTGATGGAGTAAAGGCACGATGGTGATGGAGTAAAGGCACGATCGCGATGGAGTAAAGGCACGATGGCGATGGAGTAAAGGCATGATGGTGATGGAGTAAAGGCACGATGGTGATGGATTAAGGCACGATGGTGATGGAGTAAAGTTTCCTTCCAAACATGTTTATAATGAGAACTGATTTGATTATCATTAACATTATTTGGATCATCGCTGCAACATCTACTTATTTTTCAAATGAGTACTTGGTATGCATGTATATACCCTACATTTGTATACAGATATTCAGAGATAAATGCATTTTTTATGTTCAAAAATGTAAAATTGTTTGGTGGTTGGAACATCATTTGCTTCATTTAGAAACAATTACAGCTTCCCAATTTTGTAAGTAGTATTTGCTTTTCTTTGAAAGGAAGATGTTTTGTAATATTAGTGTGTCAGGGAGTCATAATATTATTTACCCATTCCCAGGAATGTTATTGAAACAGTCTGGGTAGAGAGACTCGTATATTACAGTACCAACATTAACGTTAAATAGATTAGAACAGTTTTTATATGTTTATAAAATTGCATGATCAAGAATCATGGCCAGAAATGAAAGGGATTTGTCAAAACACAAAGGACTCTAATTCAGAACACCCAGACAGATATATTATTATATCATATAAATCATTGAACAGAATACTTTGATTTTTTTTTTCCATGTGAAAATGGTTGATTTCTTATATTCAGAACAATAGCAAAGATGACGAGGACGTTCGTTTTTCTTGTTTGATATATTCAAAGGGAATTCATCATGTGACGATAAACGACGAAATAAAAAAAAAAATTGGAAATTTGACTCTGTAAAGAAACATCATTCGTGAAAGGACAACATTTCATTCAAGAAACCAAAAAACAAAGAAAATTGAAGACTTATTGTAATTCAACAACAAAGCTACGAATTTTCACAATCATATCTCAATGAAAGGTAAAACATTAAGCCAAAATTAATGCACCATGCATGACATATGTACTAAGAAGCGTAAACTGTGAAAATATGATAGAGAAATATTTCTATAATAGACATATTTCTATGTGTGTTCTTCCTTTGAAATGAGAGCTATTTGAGAATTAAGGTAGAAGAATGGGGGAATTGTCAATAAAGCGAATGGGTCTTATATTACTAATTGAAAGCAAATACTGATAGTCATTCCTAATGAACACGTGGGCCCAATAATCAATAAATGAAATCACATAAAACCCCTACAAAACTGGTATGATTCCCCCCACCAAAAAATAAAACCATTAACTGGACCAAGTACATGTACAACGATGTCGGAATCTATAAACATAACTGTCACAACATCAGGTAGTCATTAATTAACCCATTTGATTCCATAAATACGTCTCTGAAACTGTTTGCTTTTCTAAACACAGCTTAATATTATTGTTTAGTTAAAGTTTGCTGAACTATGAAACCCGTCAAATGAATAAAATGTTTCATGTGCATGGAAGCAAGGACTTGTACAGATGGTTTGGAATCTTGCATCTCCTGACTAAATGTTGATGAAACAGCACACGGGGGGGGGAGGGGGGGGGGGGAACTGATTTCTTGTAAATTGTATGTAGTCTTAGATGTTTAAACATGTTTCAATCATGCAAAATGCTCTTGAATTAAAGATATTGAGGTTTGAAGGAAAATTGATCGTAAATTGTCTTTATTTTAGCTGCAGTATACACATTTTGTAATCACAAGTACTTCAACAATTTTAAACACAAATATCTGGGAATGGTATTGTTTTGATGACAATTTCATTCTGCAGTGTAAGAATTTTGATTTGTGTTCCTGAGATGAATGGAAGTGAAGATAAATAAAAACAAGATTATGCGAGATTTTGCGTGAATATGCGAGCGTTCACAAAATCTCAATCAGTTTCCATTCCTTCTCTATATAATTCGTTGATGGAAGCTATTATTTGTTCATTTTAAGCAGTTGTTCATTTAGAAGTAATTGCAGCTGTTTAGCATTGTGTGTGTGTGTATTTGTTTTATTTTGTATGGGAGAAATATGATACCTGTGTGGGTAGGTGCAGCCAGGCAGTCAGTCAGGGTTATACTTACCATCATTAAAGTTAAGTAGATTAGAGCTGTTGTATGTGTTTATTTAATTCAAGTGCCCAGAATCATGACAATGTGTGATTTCATTATTATTATCATTATTATTATATTTATTATTACTACTACAGGTTTAATGGACATGTGTCATGGTGGGCATGGGTTTAGAGCACAAGTCAACTCATATGTTCATTAGATTCCTTAGCACCCATCCAAAAAGGTCAAGGCCTTTTAAAAAAAACTATTGTATTGTTGAAGTAGATTTCGATGATAAAGTTAAATGATGAAATGATGGTGATGCAGCGAGTAAACGTTGACCATGTCGTGGCATTGTTTCATCACATATTCGAGTTTTCATCGTCGTGCCTTCACTCTATCACCATCTTGCTTCATCACAATCATGCTACCATACTGTCGTGGCATAATCACCAGCGTACTGGTCTGTCATCGTGTGTGCCTGTTGTCAAAGCGAATTTATAAACGATATCCGGTATGTTAAAGTTCACGTTCTTTCATTGATATGAACATATTCAAATACGTTCTATTTACTTTTTCTGTACATATCCCAGTATGAGCCTGGCCAGTCTAACCACAGCAATAATGAAGGATCCAAACGCCACAGAACCCAGGTGATAGCTAAATGACAAATGATGAAAACAACATAAATAAATAGCTGGCAATGGTGCGGCAAACACTGGGGTCACGACTGAACACAATGAAATGGAACAGATTATAAACTGCCTGGCACAGTTGATAACACATCATTGCTGTGGTATTTGTACGTTTTATATAACTACCCTTATAATGCTTCCAACATTTAGCAGTGATGCCTTCGTATTTGAATGATTTCTGTACGAGAGAATTCGCTTTATGGTGCTGTAATGCCACATCTTACATTTACAATGCTACCCTCTTATTTACCGATAGCTCTTAAACGTTCGATTCTAAGTAACTGTTCTTAAACACGTCTATGCCATTTCCATCTTCGCTTACACAAACCTTATATGATATTTACCCATTAATACTATCCTCGAAGTCGGTAACATGTCTGACTATCATTCAATGGGTTGCCGGTTCGAAACCCTGCAGGCAACAGTCTCTGTAATGATTGATATACGACACTGCGTCTCATCATTTGTCTCTCAACCCTGATTCAAGTGGGAAAGTTATCAATGACTTGCCGAAATGGGTGTTCTCGAGTATTGGTTAACCTTTCAGGATCCCAGGAAAAAGTGGTTAAGTAAACCGATCGTCTGTTAGCCCTTGATGGCAATAAAATTATATTAAATATTCAATCAGTGAATGAATCTAACTTCTGATTGACATGCTCATACAAACAATTATATAGTCATTGGGGTACGCACTGTTAAATCAGTTATAGCATTAGTACGCCAAAATCGTCGGACCGATGTCAGTATAATATTGGTACAAACAAACTTAATTCAAAGCTATTTTTAAATATGAATATCAACTGTTGCAATGGTTCTCCTACTATAAATTGAGGTACTTATCTTCTAACTGGTATTGCATTTTATAATGCTACATTACCGTATCAGCCGTTTCATTGACTTCAAGATTGGACAACCCATATTTTTCTTGTCCCTGAAAATAGCACAACATAATTATAATTATTGGACAAATATCTTTCATTATATTATGTATAAACAGTAAATTACAAAAATACTCGCACTTTTCTAAAACACCTGTGCGACTTTCTGTAAATCCATATATATTATGATAGGTTCGAATCCCCCACCCAGCAACAGTCTCCGTGATGATTGAAATACGACATTGTGTCTCATTATCATTTGACTCTCACCACTGATTCAAGTGGAAAAGTTATCAGTTACTTGTGGAGACAGGGTGTGCTTGAGTACTGATTAATACCAGGAAACAGTGGTTAGGTTAACTGATCATCTGTTAGCCCTCGATGACATAAAATGACGCTAAATATTCAATCAATCAATATTATGATAGTGATTAAGTTAAATCATTTCAAGTTGTTGCATAGATTTGTTCATTCTGCTCATTAAAAGTTAAGTTTATGTGTAGTATGTGTGTTTGTAAACAAGAAAAAAAAAATTGTAGATGTTGTATTTATACTTGTACCATTTTCCACAGCTGTCCTATTGGTGCAAGTTAATCAACAACTCATTCCACGTTTAAGAAAACTATTATATATTAGACAAGCGTATTATTCCAACTACACATTGATTACATTTTTATCCACACCAACAAGAGTGATTTGCTAAATTCTGTAGGTCATTTCATAAAATATGTTAAATAGCTACAAAAGTTTGTTTTTAACATTAACTTATTCATGTTATATATATTTACATATATTAGCCGTATTACATCAATCACTGACATTCCAATGTAACTGTGTTGTATTAGAATAATACGCACCGGTTGAAGTACCACATGGCGACGGCCCCAGCGATAACCATATCCTGACAGGCGATGATGAAGGCGGAGATCCACAGTATGGCGAACAGGTTGTACCATCTTAAATACTGGTAATTAACAGATAAGTGTATAATACATGATACATAAGGGAAATAACATGTCAAACAGCCTAGGTCCGATGTTATAAATATTTTTTCCATGCTCAACTCAAAGATGAAACAACTTGTTATAACAAAATAAATGTAAATACGTATAATTTTCTACCTCAAATCTGCATTAAAACTCTAAAATTCGAGACATAGTCAAGTGTTTGAGCTTTAAATTGAGTTTGTATGTGACTCCTTGAAATCGTGTTTTGAGTACGAATTTGAGCTGAGCATGAAACATGTTTTATAACCTCAAGGCCAGGAGTAAGTGGTTCAAAGAATGCATTCAGTACAACAGCATTAAACTGTGAGCTGCATATGTTAACAATACTAGTATATAAATTATATCAGTTTAATTATAAAATGGTAATTACCTTTTACTTCTGAAAAATATAAACAATTTCCTTAATACAGATACGTCAAATCTTAACAGCCAAACCTGTGTAAGCGGTCACCTCTATTAAGCAGACACTTGTCTTAAACAGCCACATTTGTTATTTTCGCTTTCTATACTTTAAGAGCAAATTAACCTGTATTAAGCAACAACCTGTCCTAAAAGGCCACTTTTGCCTCTTCCTTTGACTGGCTGCTTAAGACAGGTTTGACTGTATATTGATATAGCAAAAGTTTTCTCTCAAACTTCCATTGACACTTTAAAGGTGTAACGATCATACAAGGTATAAGTTGACTACTGAAACAATGACAAAACCGGTCGAGATATGTATAATATATCCAGAGCACTTTGAGTCAATTAATGCACAAATTAGAAATACACTGTTATAACAGATTAACGTCTCAGTACACAGATGTAATTTGATTGAAATATTTTCCAAATGGTTCATAGTGATTGAGATTTCTTTCTGCAGATGAATAGAGTAAAAAGCCAACATAACATATACTGCAATAAGACATCACTGGGGCTAGAAAGGTGATTTTTATGGGATTTTAACAGATGTGTGTATTTATGAGCATTTGAGGTCTTCTTTTCTTAGGGTGTCACTTCACCCTCTTTAAAAAATCAAGTTATTCAACCTATCAGTTATTGTGTATTTTTATGTGGGGATACGTTCCTGCTATAGAAGAAATACTTAAAATTATATGAGGAATTTTTTTTTTTACCGTAGAAATCTTAGACTTATTTTATACAAAACAAAGAACAAAATTAAACCGTGTGGTGACGTGTGGTGACCTAGATGGGTTTGACTGAGTATGTCTATGCAGCTTTCGGATAGTACGTTGTATATCACTTAATCACTTAATCATAATGAAACTTACTGTTATGTGTATGCTTATATTTATGTCAGGACATGATTAACGTTTGATAGTTGTTCATAGTTTCATGAAAAATACAGAATATTGTATAATGGTGCAATTTATGTTTACTCATATAACTCACATCGTACAGCATATAATTTTTATATATACAAAACTGATATATTTTTGGTGACATATATGTGTAATTTAAGGTAGTTTGCAGAGTTCCCATCTGATTTATTAACATCTGGCATAAAATTATAAAAAAAACTGTACACTTGTACTATGATGTCTCAGCTTTCGTTTTATTTTTTTTTACTATAGTACCGCAGTTTTCTCGTTAATGGCGTCTCCTAGCGCTACATACTTTTCGGACGTTTTTTCCGCTTTCCCTTTATAAAATAATCAATAATTATTATATAGTAATACTCAACACTAGTTTAAGTGTTGTGTGGTTTAAATGGTGCAATTTTAATTTAAATTTGATTTTATGGAAAAAAAACAAGCGTGAAAATGGTGAAATCGTCCGAAAAATACGCACCGCCAAGAGTTGCTGTTAAAGAGAAGCTGCGGTACTATATTTAAAAACAAAACAAAGCTATAACAAAAACTTAGACTTCATAGTAAAAGTGTACAAATTTATGATTATTTCCGACATATATCAAAAAAACACCGCAAACTATCTGAAATGTGTATTAACGACGTTTGCTAGATGAACATAAACTTGAATGTTAAATGTTTGAATCTTACCGTCCAAAAGTCTTGCATAACATATTTGACATGACCGTTGGTAGGACTAACTTCTGGCAGGCCTTAAAAATAAAGGTCAGTCTATCCTTAAGTAAATCTGTATCAGAGACTCCAAGAACTACCAATATCTCAGAGTAAGGTATTTGCTTATTTAAAATATTTGTATATTGAAACTGTCTCCTGATAACACAATTTACTTTTTTTTGGTTAAAATATTTGGTATTGTGTATTTCAAAAAGAACATATTTGAAGATGTGGCAGTGTTCATGTTTAAGTTCTATAAATAGAGGAAAATGTACAATTAAAAGCGATTTAAATTACAGCGACAATGTTTCTTTTATTTACATTAACTGTTTTGTAATACAGCATGTGATGTTTTTCAATATAGTTACTCCAAAGACAAATGTCAGAGATTATATTTTACATATGTATAAGCATTAGGATATAGAGAGTTGATGCAGTTTTTATTAGTTTGTTACGATACACAAAGTACAGAATTTAGAAACTGTTTCATATCCTGTTTATATACATGTTAACTAATAGTATGTATATTGTTTAAACGTTTCTAATTAGCTGAGTAAATGTAATATGTATATAAAAACAGTATAATAATGGTTTAGTTTATACTAATTTATTTTAGCTCGATTGCGATGAAAGCTTAGAGCTTATTTGAAACGCTCTCGAATCCGCTTCCTGGGTAGAACCAGTACTTAGTGTTGTTTAATGAGAGGCATCAGGTCAATCGGGGATTCGTACCCGCAGCCTCTGGCGTGAGCAGCATATAATAATGGCTTGAACGTGAACGTACCTGAAGTTTCTATGAACGTTTGTACCAGACACAGGGCAGCGACACTGATGACCAGCACAATAAGGGTCTACAATACCGGTTATCACATTATGCAATATGCAATACACAAAGAAGGCAATCATACATTTAACGTTTACAATACAAGAAAATAAAAATTATAATGCTTGAAATTGTCACTGAACATTACTATTATAAAGGTATGGGTTTTTTTTCCATTTAAATGTTAGCATTTGTTTTCTAAATAATATTTAAATGGTGTTTGGTCACGAACGCTAGTCATTAAGTATTTAATACATACAATTTACATGTTATATCGCATCCTCTTACATTTTAATCATGTTTAAGTATAATGATTACAAATAGGGAATACACTCTATATTAATTATAATGCTTAAAAGCAATATGAAAGTGTTCAACTTAATACTTTTTAAAGGATATGGGAACTAATTTAGTGCTGAACAAATTCCCATTTTATGTATAATATCAGTATAAAAAAATTTAGAAAGTTTACTGTTCTATAAAACACATTATTATACCATATTAAACATTTTTCTAATAGGGAAACATTTTCTCAAAATTTGAAGTCCAGTCAAACCAGTATAAGTGGTCCCCTCTATTAAGCAGCCACATTTGCTATTTCCCATTTCTATGTTTTCAGAGCAAATTTGCCTGTATTAAGCAACAACCTGTCTTAAAAGGCCATTTTTGCTCCTTCCCTTGACTGGCTGCTTAAGACAGGTTTGACTGTACATACAGTTTCAGATTGTATAACAATAGGGCTGTGTGCTAAATTTGTCTAACTCAATATAGACACAAAGGTAGATAATTCAAACTAATCCTAGTTTGCTTTAAGCCCTTAGTTGGCTGTGTTTGAATTCTAGACAGAAACGTTGTTAATACAAGAAGACACTATAAAATGTTGAAATAGAAGCAAATAATTATTTCATCTTTATATAATTTAGCATTAGAATGAACAATGTTACTCAATGTCACAATATTTACATACCCAAATGGGTTGAATCAGGAGAAATGGAATACTGCCTATAGCCCTGCCAGCTTCCACGTACAGCTGAACAACCTAGTAGAAACAATGGTTTCACTTGTGAATGGCATCAATCAAACTGGCATCAGATATTATTTGAGGATGTTAACCAAACTTTCCAGATTTTCATGTTTATGATTTTTTTTTATCTTAAAATGAAGTAGACGTATTTTTGAGAAAAAAAACAAACTTTTCAACAAAGCAACAAATACGAAATGTTTGTGAAGATTAGCCAATGAGTTTCTTTCGAAAAAAAATGTAAGAGAAAAAATTATGGTTATATGTGTAATTTTTCAAAGATTTATTAACATATATCTTACCAATTTTTATTTTAATACTTATTTAATAACATATAAAAACGATATTTAAATGATCTCATATTCATGAAAAAAATAATTAAATATTACACTTGATGCCGGTATCATCTTAAAGATTAAACAACACTTAAACAAGCACGGTAACATACACTAAAACAAGCTCGCTAACAAACACTAAAACAAGCACGGTAACAAACACTAAAACAAGAACAGTAACGTACACTAAAACAGACATGGTAACGTACACTAAAACAAGCAAGGTAGCAAATACTATTATAAGCTTGGAAACGTACACAACATCAAGAACAGTAACATACACTAAAACAAGCATGGTAACATACACTAAAACAGGCACGATAACGTACACTAAAACAAGCACGTAACGTACACTAAACAAGCACGGTAACTTACACTAAAACAAGCATGATAACGTACACTTAAACAAGTATGGAAACGTACACTAAAACAAGCACAATAACATACACTAAAACAGGCACGGTAAGGTACACTTAAACAAGCATGATAACATACACTAAAATAGGCATGGTAACGTACACTAAAACAGGCACGGTAACATACACTAAAACAGGCATGGTAACATACACTAAAACAGGCACGGTAACATACACTAAAACAGGCACGGTAACGTACACTAAAATAGGCATGGTAACATACACTAAAACAGGCATGGTAACATACTCTTAAATAAGTAGGTAACGTACACTAAAACAGGCATGATAACGTACACTAAACAAGCACGGTAACTTACACTAAAACAAGCATGATAACAGACACTTAAACAAGTATGGAAACGTACACTAAAACAAGCACAATAACATACACTAAAACAGGCATGATAACAGACACTTAAACAAGCATGATAACATACACTAAAATAGGCATGGTAACATACACTAAAACAGGCACGATAACATACTCTTAAATAAGTAGGTAACGTACACTAAAACAGGCATGATAACGTACACTTAATCAAGCATGGTAATGTACACTAAAACTAGCATGGTGACGTACACTAAATCAAAAACAGGCACAGTAGCGTACACTAAATCAACTAGAACTATCACTGAAGGTGATGAATACCCCCCGAACACCACAATGTCACAGTACATAAAATATAATGTAATATTTTATGATGAAATGGGGAAAGAGAGCTTAATGCAGTTGGTCTTTCTTCTGTTTTAAGTAAGAAAGCAATTGATTTTAAAGTTTTGGAGGAAAGTGGACCTGGACAAACAAAGGTTTACCAAGGTATATTTTCAATGTAGATGCCAATGCAAGCAAGAGTAAGAAAGACAATATTAAACTTACAGAAATTTCTTTTATTATAATATATTGCACAACATATAAAAATAATTTGTCAGTTATGATTGTTGGGGAACATACATGGGAAATATAATATATATAACATATGTTCATATAATGTATAACATAAAATACAGATATGAAGTTTGTAGATCTATGCAGATGTTTGTGAATAATAAAGATGGAATCTACAGTGTCCATTGCCTCATGAAATAGACAACTTAACTCTCGGAATCATGGTGAAAATGTTTATACATGGAATTTGATTAGCAGGAAGTCATCCTATTGATGTCTATTTTATCTGTTTGTTTCCTGGCTTGTTAGTTGTGTGTGACATCAGTCACATACAACTTATATACCAGCTTTTCACCACAAATTCTCTCAACCTTTACATGTGCTTTGTTTGAAATCAGCGACGAAATCCGAGGACACCGAATGCAGTTTAATCAAGTTCATTTCGCGGCTTTAGGATAGATACGCGGTGAATCCAGTTTACGATTTTTCCTTGTTGCTTCTGAATGGGAATGTTTTAGTCAGATTGTGAAAAAAACACGTATATATTGCTTTGGGAACAGGTAAGATAGTGAGACACTTGGAAATATGGAAAACAGGCATGTAATTAATATTAAAATTTAATCATGAATACAATTTAAATACATGCCTAGTTGTGCTTGGTCCATTGGTTGGGTTACTGGGCCACTAACTCAAGCTCCTGTGTCCCAGATGTTAAACCTATTGACCAGAAACATGGACCATGCACAAGAAGACATGGTACTTATCACTTATGTGAAGAATCATGAAATTCTGACCAGTTTTTTTTAGATTTAAATCAACAAGATTTTACTATTTCAAGACCCTGTGACCTTGACCTTGGACGTGAAACATAGACCATGCACAACTAGGCATGGTACTTATCATTTGTGTGAAGTATCATTTAATTCTGACCAGGGATTATTGAGATTTAGCATCCACAAGATTTTACTATCTCGAGCCCCTGTGACCTTGACCTTTGACGTATTGACAAGAGTCATGGACCATGCACAACTAGGCATGGTACTTATCACTTACCTGAAGCATCATTAAATTCTGACCAGGGGTTATTGAGATTTAGCATCCACAAGATTCCCTCTACAATTTACTATCTCCAGCCCGTGTTACCTTGACCTTTGACCCGAAACATGGACCATGCACAACTAGGCATGGTACTTATCACTTCTGTGAAGTTTCATTAAATTCCTAGCAGGGGTTACTGAAATTTAGCGTCCACAAGATTCCGTCTACAGACAGACAGACAGATGGACAGACAGACGGACAAGCTGAATCCAGTATACCACTTTGTGTTCGGGGGGTATAAAAACAGGCACGGTAACGTACACTAAAACAAGCACAGTAACATACACTAAAACAAGCACGGTAACGTACACTAAAACAGGCACGATAACGTACACTTAAACAAGCACTGTAACATACACTAAATCAATCATGGTAACATACACTAAAACAGGCACGATAACATACACTTAAACAAGCATGGTAACGTACACTTTAACAAGCACGGTAACATACACTAAAACAGGCACGATAACGTACACTTAAACAAGCACGGTAACGTACACTAAAACAAGCATGGTAATGTACACTAAAACAAGCATGGTAATGTACACTTAAACAGGCACGATAACGTACACTAAATCAAGCATGGTAACATACACTAAAACAGGCAAGATAACGTACACATAAACAAGCACGGTAATGTACACTAAAACAAGCATGATAACGTACACTAAAATAGACATGATAACATACACTTAACAAGCGCGGTAACGTACACCAAAACAAGCATGGTAATGTACACTAAAACAAGCATGGTAATGTACACTAAAACAGGCACAATAACATACACATAAACAGGCACTGTAACGTACACTAAATCAAGCATGGTAACGTACACTAAAACAGGCACAATAACGTACACTTAAACAAGCATGGTAATGTACACTAAAACAGGAACGATAACGTACACTTAACAGGCACGATACATACACTTAAACAGGCATGGTAACTTACACTAAATCAAACATGGTAACATACACTAAAATAGGCAAGGTAACGTACACTAAATCAAGCATGGGAACGTACACTAAAACAGGCACGATAATGTACACTGAAACAAGCATGGTTATGTACACTAAAACAAGCATGGTAATGTACACTAAAACAAGCATGGTAATGTACACTAAAACAAGCACTGTAACATACACTAAAACAAGCACGGTAACATAAACTAAAACAAGCATGGTAACATACACAAAACAAGCATGGTAATGTACACTTAAACAAGCATGGTAACGTACACTAAAACAGGCACGATAACGTACACTTAAACAAGCATGGTAATGTACACTAAAATAGGCACGATAACGTACACTTAAACAGGCACAGTAACGTACGCTAAATCAAGCATGGTAACGTACACTAAAACAGGCACGATAACATACTCTTAAACAAGCATGGTAATGTACACTAAAACAAGCATGATAATGTACACTAAAACAAGCATGGTAACATACACTAAAACAAGCACGGTAACATACACTAATACAAGCATGGTAACATACACTAAAACAAGCATGGTAATGTACACTAAAACATGGTAACATACACTAAAACAAGCATGGTAATGTACACTAAAAGCATAGTTACGTACACTAAAACAGACATGGTATGGTACACTAAAATAAGCATGGTAATGTTCACTAAAACAGGCATGGTAGCATACACTAAAACAAGCATGGTATAGTACACTAAAACAGGCATGGTATCGTACACTAAAAAAAGCATGGTAACGTACACTAAAACAGACACGGTATCTTACACTAAAACAAGCATGGTATCGTACACTAAAACAAGCACGATAACTTACACTACAACAGGCACGGTATCGTACACTAAAACAATCATGGTAACTTACACTACAACAGGCACGGTATCGTACACTAAAACAAGCATGATAACTTACACTACAACAGGCATGGTATTGTACACTAAAACAATCATGGTAACTTACACTACAACAGGCACAGTATCGTACACTAAAACAAGCACAGTATCATACAATAAAACAAGCATGGTAACGTACACTAAAACAGGCATGGTATAATACACTAAAACAAGCGTGGTAACTTACACTACAACAAACACGGTAACGTGCAATTTAAAAAGCATGGTAATGTACACTAAAACAAGCTTGGTAACTTACACTACAACAAACATGGTAACATGCAATTTAAAAAGCACAGTAACATATACTAAAACAAGCACAGTAATGTACACTTAAACAAGCATGGTTACTTACACTACAACAAACACGGTAATGTGCAATTTAAAAAGCACGGTAACGTACACTAAAACAAGCACAGTAATGTACACTTAAACAAGCATGGTAACTTACACTACAACAAACACGGTAACATGCAATTTAAAAAGCACGGTAACGTACACTTAAACAAGCACAGTAACGTACACTAAAACAAGCATGGTAACTTACACTTCAACAAACATGATAACGTGCAATTTAAAAAGCACGGTAACGTACACTAAAACAAGCACAGTAACGTACACTAAAACAAGCATGGTAACTAACACTACAACAAACACGGTAACGTGCAATTTAAAAAGCATGGTAATGTACACTAAAACAAGCACAGTAACATACACTAAAACAAGCATGGTAACTTACACTACAACAAACACGGTAATGTGCAATTTAAAAAGCATGGTAACATACACTAAAACAAGCACAGTAACATACACTAAAACAAGCATGGTAACATACACAAAACAAGCATGGTAATGTACACTTAAACAAGCATGGTAACGTACACTAAAACAGGCACGATAACGTACACTTAAACAAGCATGGTAATGTACACTAAAATAGGCACGATAACGTACACTTAAACAGGCACAGTAACGTACACTAAATCAAGCATGGTAACGTACACTAAAACAGGCACGATAACATACTCTTAAACAAGCATGGTAATGTACACTAAAACAAGCATGATAATGTACACTAAAACAAGCATGGTAACATACACTAAAACAAGCACGGTAACATACACTAATACAAGCATGGTAACATACACTAAAACAAGCATGGTAATGTACACTAAAACATGGTAACATACACTAAAACAAGCATGGTAATGTACACTAAAAGCATAGTTACGTACACTAAAACAGACATGGTATGGTACACTAAAATAAGCATGGTAATGTTCACTAAAACAGGCACGGTAGCATACACTAAAACAAGCATGGTATAGTACACTAAAACAGGCATGGTATCGTACACTAAAAAAAGCATGGTAACGTACACTAAAACAGACACGGTATCTTACACTAAAACAAGCATGGTATCGTACACTAAAACAAGCACGATAACTTACACTACAACAGGCACGGTATCGTACACTAAAACAATCATGGTAACTTACACTACAACAGGCACGGTATCGTACACTAAAACAAGCATGATAACTTACACTACAACAGGCATGGTATTGTACACTTAAACAATCATGGTAACTTACACTACAACAGGCACAGTATCGTACACTAAAACAAGCACAGTATCATACAATAAAACAAGCATGGTAACGTACACTAAAACAGGCATGGTATAATACACTAAAACAAGCGTGGTAACTTACACTACAACAAACACGGTAACGTGCAATTTAAAAAGCATGGTAATGTACACTAAAACAAGCTTGGTAACTTACACTACAACAAACATGGTAACATGCAATTTAAAAAGCACGGTAACATATACTAAAACAAGCACAGTAATGTACACTTAAACAAGCATGGTTACTTACACTACAACAAACACGGTAATGTGCAATTTAAAAAGCAAGGTAACGTACACTAAAACAAGCACAGTAATGTACACTTAAACAAGCATGGTAACTTACACTACAACAAACACGGTAACATGCAATTTAAAAAGCACGGTAACGTACACTTAAACAAGCACAGTAACGTACACTAAAACAAGCATGGTAACTTACACTTCAACAAACATGATAACGTGCAATTTAAAAAGCACGGTAACGTACACTAAAACAAGCACAGTAACGTACACTAAAACAAGCATGGTAACTAACACTACAACAAACACGGTAACGTGCAATTTAAAAAGCACGGTAACGTACACTTAAACAAGCACAGTACCATACACTAAAACAAGCATGGTAACTTACACTACAACAAACACGGTAACGTGCAATTTAAAAAGCACGGTAACATACACTAAAACAAGCACAGTAACATACACTAAAACAAGCATGGTAACTTACACTACAACAAACACGGTAACGTGCAATTTAAAAAGCACGGTAACGTACACTAAAACAAGCACAGTAACGTACACTAAAACAAGCATGGTAATGTACATTTTTCGTGACCATTTTTATTTTATATCATGATGATAATTTGGGAATTAAACTATTCTAATTCTTTTCATATACGAACCAACATTCTTTCACGAGTTTATTTTTACAAAAAATGTTAAAATATTATAATAATCTTAACTTTCTTTATATTATTTGGTATGCCGAAATATAAAAATAATCACGAATGACGTCATTACAAAACAGATACACAAATGAATATCAACTAATTATTATTTAATACTATACGGGTAAAATACAAGGGAACAACGTACATAAAACGGTATATACACGACATTCAATAAGTTCAAAAAGAATGCAGTAGGCATTGTATAGCTGTATTTCCTCCTAAAACAAGAAAGTACAAATACGAATACAACTTTACTCTGGGGCTTGTCATTATTTACAATTAAACTGACAAAACTTTCAGAATACAAATAAAAAGATCATTTCAACGTGCAATCTCTTCTGAAATTTTGTTAAGATAAAATTAGGTATTATCTTCTGTCAATATTCCTGTTTGCACAACAAAGTTATGTTGGCATCTATATTCAAATACCCGAATAACAGCATCATTTAAACTTACCAGCGCTATTCGTTTTCGCAGGACAAGCAAAACAAGGAGGATAATGACCTAAAATAAAATAAAAGATGCTATATTAAACATAAAATGAGCCAATAACATATAAAGTACTAATACTATCTGTTAAATACAGCGTATTAGAATAAATCGCAATTCATGTTTAAACAGATAAAATTAAGTTTAAAGCACCTTTGTCCTATATTAGGTATCCAAAATATGAATGATTTTGGAATTCAGGTGTGACAAAACGTCTCAAAAAGCGATATTTTCATCAGTGTGTTGAAATCAAAGTGGAATTCTAATTCCAAAAGTAAGGTATACATCATGTACACTGCTTAACGACCTTGCACGTGCTATTCGGAATCTTTCTAAGAACAAAATGCAACCCGTTAGTCTGGTATCATACTTACTAACTTCCTCTCGTGCTTTATTGGTAACGTGCGCAGGTAATGAGGCTGGGCACACACGTGACTCATTTGATACGCCACCAAAAATATTATAATTTTAAATTTTATTTTGGTCTAACCTGCCAATTATAAAATTAAAAACAACAACTGATATATCATTTGAAAACACACAACACAACCAAGAAAAGTAGTGTACTCGATTTAGTCACTTTATGAGGGTCATTTAATATGTAATTTGTATCAATAAGTAAATACTGAACAATTAAAGAAAACATGAAAAGTCTTCCCACATATCTTCATCTCGTAATTCCAAAATATAGTTATTAAATTAGTGTTTAAACTGATTAATTAAGATGTGGATGAGCAGATGTTTCATTTGGATATTCGACTTGCTGTCCATAACGTTTCAGCAGATAACCACATGAAGTTAGCAACATGTCGCACTGATGCGCTGGACTATTTTGTCACCATAAAGAATATAGCTTAACTAGTATAAGGTTATTTTACCGTGTTTCTTACAATATAGGAATATATTGTACGAGTATGTTTTATTGTGAAAACAATGATTTACACGCAATAGTACAAGTACAATTTATTCCGATTTTTTATTCTTTACCCCAATCTGAAAGAATTTATCAAAAATTAAAAAAAAATAAGATCATTTTAAATCAATAAACTGTGAGTTCAAAGCGGCAGACCAATGAAGTTTGGATTTTCTCACAGTCTCGATGGTCATGCGGAACATTTTGTCAGTTGTTTGTTTTATCGTAATTTCTACTAAATTTATTTCCTTTTTTTTTAAATCACCATCTTGAATTTTGAACTGTACAATTTAAAATATATTGGATCGAATGATCTTCTACATATTGTGTGCTCACGTGGTAACATCTGGAGTAAGTGATTGGCTTTACACGTACAGGTATGGAATAACTAGTCATACATACCGTTATGCCGGTTGTAATGCACGAGTAGATGAGCCATGATTTAACACTCTGTGATGCCTCGTCTGTTTGCTGATTGTCTGGGAGTACTTGGAAGGCTGTATTTAGTGAATGCCAGGAATACCTAATGAAAACGAGATTGAATAGTAGTACAGGATGTAATTCTCCCTTTATCACTATCACAATAGCAGAGCTGCCTGAGGTGTATACAGCTAGTAAGTGGTATTAATAATTAATGCTTATAACAATAAACACAATGCATGAACTTTTAAACTTAACAGTACATGACATGGCAAAAGAAAAATTTAGATATAGTAACAGTAAACATTCTGATCCAACACTCTCGTTTGTTGTTGTGTTTTTTTTTCTCCAAATATGTCGTGGTCGTTGCTAATCAATTTTTTTCTGTTTGTGTGAGTTGACCTAGTATATTCATTTAAACACGTCGTAAATCCTACAGTTTATGCTGACCGATTTTTTTGGGGAAACAATGTAAAACGAAACTATTTACAGAACACGTGAACAAGGTTAAAAACGACAAAAGAAACAGTCAAAATGATATATGTTCTGGGTTCTGAACCTGAAATATTTATTCTAGTAGCAACTCATCCTAATCAATTTATCAACTAGAACTGTGTCAACCGATTCTCGTAAAATCATTAACTTCATAATGTTCTTTAAACAAAAACCTCTTTGAAATATTATCATAATAGCTGATCGCGCATCCGAGTGCGTCAATGACATAATGGAACTAACAAACAATGGTATGTCGATAGGGTAATCACGTCTCTAAATGAAATGTTTTAATTAATGGTGGTAATGTCAATACACTTGATGATATTCAATAATCTGAGCTCAACTCTTTTAAAACATCAATGATAATCAGGACATCACATAATTTAGCGAGACTTGTGAACAATACAAACCACGTAATAGTGCTTTGCCTCGTGGGATAAAAAGTTGTTTCCATTTTCATGGGCTATTCACGGATGAGAATAACAATGTGGCTTGAAGGGTATGTTCTGTTTGCTTCATTGTTTGGAATTGCACGTACATCTCTTGTTTTAAACAAAACCATGGACTTACACGAGGTTTTACTATCAAACTATGCAAAATATATTCGCCCTTGCATCGGTTGTTCTAGTCCACTAACTGTAAATTTAACATTCCATCTGACTAATCTAAATGATCTAGATGAACTGAAAGGTGAAATGAATACTGTGGGTTACTTAACAGCTGTTTGGATGGAAGACAAAATGTCTTGGAAACCTGACGATTATGCTGGAATCACAAGCATGCTGCTTACAACTGATGAGGTAATATTATTTTAACCACATGTTTATTGAAAAGGCTGTTACTAGTACTATTTTTTTGATAAAGTCATAAGATCATTAATATAAGCTCGTAGTATTTGAGAAAGCGTGTTTTTTTAGTTTTTTTACTTTAATTCATTTACATTGATTGTTTCAATTATGGGCGCCAATCCCTTCGTATTGTTTATGATAGTATATCAAGTCACATCAGTCTTATATGTTATGTCGTTATATTGACAATATTGATAATGATAATCCCTTATTTCATAATGGAAACCGTCCATCTCTGTTAAATATTTCATAATAAGACACAATCCATATCGATGATACATATTTCAAAATTTTATATCGTCTATACAGATAAACACATTCAAATATATACCACGTATATGACATACCAACACTATATTTTATATTTCGATATCACCCTTCAATAAGTAACCTCAAATACGTATCTCATGTTTGCATACTATTTATTCACCATTGTATACAATCTCAAATACATATTTTATATTTGGATGCCATTCATTTTAGCGGGTAATTCCAACAATGTAAACGTTATATTTCATATACTGCTTCGATGAACCTCAATATACAAATACCTTTCAGATCGGTCTACAGTTCATGTATTTCATGTTTGGATACCACACATCTCTGTTTGTGATTTAAGATACATATGTCATGTTTGATTACCAGTCTTTTCCCTGGAAATTGGGAAGAGGTTCAAGTCTTCGATATTAGGGGGAAACAGCCAGATTGAGAGGCATTTGGGATATTTAAGGCTTTAACGAACTGGAAAATAAAGAGTAACACTGTCAGGATAATGTTCTAACCATTTTATATCAGATATTTACTTTAACATTATGTCCAGTGTTTTATCCACTGAATTAATATAACAAAATTGTACCTTTTTGGGCCTTGATTTGGAAAACACAATATATTTTAATTATGCGGTAGCCGAATTTCGGCTCCTTTTAAACAAGGTAACAGAAGCCCTGGATGCATCATGTCTTGATACATGTTATTGGACCATCAATTTTGGTGAATGGTCTCAATAAAAATAATCCTTTATCCAAGACGGTTTTTAAAGAATTCTTTGGTCATGTTTTCCTATGAATAGAATTTAACGAAGCCAGTATTTAAACTATTCGAGCTTAAGGCAATATCAGAAATAAATATTACAAGTTACCGTTCATGTTTTTATTACCTCACCAATAACACACGCCTTTGATTGGAGTCGTAAAAATGTGGATTTAACAGATAACACTAAATAAATCAAGATTAAAAACACATTTTTAGAGCGTTGTTGTTTATCAGTATATGTATTAGTTTTAATTATATACTATTCATAAACAATCTCATTCTTGTATAACCATCATTTTAGACAGATATTGTCTGTCGGACAATCGTAAAAAAAATCTCATATTTCATGTTTGGAACTAAAATCTATTGTCCGTCATTCGTTCAATAACACTTATTCACTATTTTAGATATGGATACCCTCATTTTTGCTTGGAAATCCTTCGGAGACGTTTATCAAGTTCACCACTAATGTACCCTTTGTTCGAGTTCTCTACGACGGCAAGGTTATCTGGAGTCCTGGGGATGTTTTCAGGACCACATGTATGTTCAATATATACAAATTCCCATTTGACACACAAAACTGCACCGTAACGTTCTTGTCATGGTCAAACACTGCAGACGAAATACACCTGCAAACACCTGACGACACCATACAAAACGATTTCTTCGGAGGTAATGGGGAATGGAAACTGGAAACAACGGCTGCAGCAGCACATGAAAGCAATCAGCTTTCTTTTGCACATTTCCATCTTATTTTCAAAAGGCGGTCAGACTATTTTGTCATAAACATTATTATACCGATGGTGTTTCTGAGTTTTCTCAACTGTATGGTCTACATTATACCACCTGAAAGCGGAGAGCGCATATCGTATGCAATTACTGTTCTGCTTTCATTTGCTGTATTTACCACCCTTGTTAATGACAATATACCAAAAACTTCAGCTCCGATATCTTTATTGTGCTACTATCTTCTATACATTTTCATTGGAAGTGTTCTCATTGTCATGAGTACTATCTTTAACATGAAATTATTCCACAGGGACCAATCTCTACCCGTACCATTTATATACAGAAAATTAACAGGTCTTGTTTTTCCATGTCGATATGGCCAATTAAAAGATCAAAAGTGCATGCGGGAACACGTCGTCAAGGTACAACCGATAGATGTCGCCGGTGATGATAGTATACAAGGAAAAATTGTTGATCAAATCAAGGAAGTGAAAATAAACGAAGAGAGTACCACTAAAGATTTAACCTGGGTGAAAGTAGCCTCTGCAATAGATACACTGTGCTTCGTTGGATGTAGTATATATTATTTAGCGGTTTCTTTGAGGTGTTTTTTAGAATTAACCAACTAGAAAACTGTTTTGAAACTTGGTATGTCGAATTTTATCGCGTTTCTATAGATCACTGACCTTTACCGACTGGACGTCTAAATAAGAATGCTTTTCAGACAAATCACTTGAAAAATAATTTTAAATACCCAGAACATTACATAATTACAGTGTTACACATGTAATTAATTGTTACATTTAGCCATTATAATTATAACTTGTTAAAGAACACAGTGAACTACATTACTCCTTGCTTTTCTATCAAAGGTTTTTCCATTTTGAAGGGGTACGTATATATTGAAAACAATTCAATATTTCTATAACGTTTTACTTGTTCGTTGAAATTGAATATTTTGGGAGATATATTTTCAAACAAGAAAGTATACTTTTTAGAGATAAGCATTAAATCATATCAAATGCAATCAATACATAAAGAGGCATTTCGTAGAATTGACCAACTAGTAAACTGTTTTGAAACGTGCACTGTAAATTATTATCAAAGTTTCAAGTTTCAAAGTTTGTTAGCAACTCGGCAAGACATTTGCCTTAGGCCATTTACAATGACTACACTAATATGGTAAAGACAATAATATACAGTTAAATACAATGCAAATAAATATATGATGAAAGTAAAATATAAATTAAGAAACAGTCAAAGTTTCAAGAGTAGTTTTTCTAATGATGAGTTTTGAAAGTTTAAACATCTTTTTTTTTTGATGACATTAAAGTATTGAATTTATGTACTGAAGGCCATGATATATACCCTAAATATGTTTTCCTAGTATCAGTATACGTTGTACAACACAAGATGAAATGATACTCAGATTCAATTACATTTTGAATACACAATTTACATAAACGGTTTTCTCTATCGATTCTGTTGAATCTACTAAATTCAATTTCTAATGAGTGTGAACTTGACCTAAGCTATGAAAACTGTTTTCTCAATGCATCATTATCTTTATTACTAATTCAATCTTCGTAACAAAAAGAGGTCTTAAATTTTGTATAGAAATCAAGTTTAGACATATTATGTATACAGGCATTGCGTTCTTGGATGAATTGGTCACGTAATCGTCCCTTTAATAATGGCAAATATTTAATCGAAAGGTTTCGATTTGATACTTGTACGTGTTATGGTACGTGTAGCCACATATAGTGTGTTAACGTCATTGATGACGTTAGCAGTTTTTAACCTTTCGCGCTCTTATCTACCAGTATACAACTTGTAGCGAGTGTTTTACACGTAAGTAGAAAACTTTAACTTTAAACGTATTTTATTACTCAAATAAAGAAGTTAAATCATTTATGACGCTGAGACACCGTTTCAATGGAGCTTTGACTAATTCATATATAAGATATAACAAATTAACTACACGTCGAAAATCAGTTGACTCATCTTGAATTCTCCGCCTAGAAAACGGTACAAATAGCACCTGCCAAATATATAATATGCAGTTAAGTGCCAAATGAAGTTTGTAGATCGAGTCGAAAGTGGCACCGTCATTGATCATAGCCTTATACCATAATGGGAGACTCGTGGTACAAGAGTAGAACGCCGGAATGAGGACTCAAAGGTCTCAGGTTCAAACCCCGCACCATCCAGCTATCCAGGGGCGGATTTTTGGTGCAGTGGTAGAACGCCGGACTTCTGACCTGAAGGTCCAGGGTTCGAATCCTGTCAGAGACGGATGTTTGTTGCGGATCATAAATAATCATGACGTTGACATTTACCCGTATAAGTACGCGTAGATATATTTCGAAACCAAAACAATCTGAATACGTTTACCTGTACGCGTACTTGTAGCCACACGTACCAGTACACGTACAAGTATAAAATCGAAACCTATCTAATATTATAATCAAAGTCATTAAGTACATTTAGGAACCCCAAGTGCTCAATTATTGAATTCATGCGAAAAGCCCAGCAGCTACCATTATTATTTTAACATTGATCTATATACACTGTATGTAAAGGTGAGCTGACATTTTTTCATAATTTTTAACCAGAACTTTATCGAACGTTCCTTACTTATATTGATAATGGTAGTCTATCGAATTCGCCACAGACGGCCATGTTAGGTGTTTGTTGACGGACACCCAATATGTCTTTACATAATTTAATATGTAGTTTATCAACGTCCTTGTAATTACAGACTCCCCACACTTCGGAACCATATAAAATAATAGGTACCACCATACTATCAAATAAAGATAATTTGTTTTTTACATTTAATTAAACTCTGTCAAAAAAGATAAAAGATTATAATATGCCCTAAGGACTTGATCAGCTAATGTTTTAACAGCCCAAGACATATTACCTGTATGAACAAACTTGACTCCTAGATAGATAAAGCTATCTACTATTTCAATGCTTTCATTATCGATAAAGAAGGTAACATTATGCAATTGTTTCCTGTTTTCAAAAATGCAAACTTTTGTTTTATCAATATTAATTTTTAACCCCTCTCTGATGAATAACGAGCAATATTTTCAATTTGAGCTTGTGAGCTATTGGGATCAGTTGTGAAGAGCACGATACCATTAGCAAATAAAACTTAATACATTGAATATATTTAAGTCATTTTCAGTCAGTGTATTAAAATGTATTGTTGTGTGTATATCATTAATAAATAAAATTAATAGTAAAGATGAGAGTGGTTCCCCTTGTTTTAATCCAAGCGGAACCTTGATAAACTCAGACATATGCTTTTCTGAAGATAGTTTGACATATGACTTTACAACAGTAAATATATATATATATATATATAATCATAGTAACCATTTTACAGCTAATACCAGACTCCAACAGTTTAATCCATAAAACATCAAGTATAACAGTGTCAAAAGCTTTTTCATAATCTATAAATATACACCATAGCTTTGAATTTATAGACAAAACCTTCTGTATAATAGTGTAATAAAAATATTGCATCAGTTGCAGAACTTGTAGAACGATGAGCACGAAAACCGTATTGCGAATCATTAAAAACGTTTTCCGATTCGCACCATTGGTTTATTATATTTCATAAAGTTAAAGAAGTTTTTTTAGCAATAACATTTATAACGGTTTTGCCGCTGTGATAAGAGGGAATGTTTGTGTCACCTTTCTTGTGAATGGGGACACTTATTCCTTTAAACCATGACTCGGGGTAAATACTTGTATCATAAATATAATATTGTTAAAAATTGAGACCGGGTGATACATTTGATCGTGCTAACAGATTATGTAAACTTTGTAACCAAATTGTTATTGAGTCAGAATACCATTTCTTGCTATGTTGTACTAGATACAACGATATTCGAACCAAATATTTAGGCCGCATATATTGGCCAACACTCAATAATTTACACATATCATGTCGTCTGTAAATGGAAAGATGTTAAAAATTTCAAAATTACCCTTGAAAATATGATTGTTTCGTAAGAATAATATTCATGTTATGTGTTGTTAAATGTGTTATGTACGCTGTGTAATGTTTATTATATGTATAATTGTCTTTGTCATATTTCTTTGTAAAACTATGTAATCGGCCAAAGGCAAAATTTGCCAATTGCTGAATAAACTTGAAGTTGAAATGCTCACCCGTTTAAAATTGTACACAGATACGGACTCATACATGTTTTAGCATTAATAAAGAAATCGACTACGTTATTATTAATATCACAACTTTTATTTCTCTTCAGCGACGATAATGTTTTCTTTATTTCATCTTCAGTAAATTGATTGATTGATTGATTGATTGATTGAATATTTAGCGTCATTTTTATGCCATCGAGGGCTAACAGACGATCAGTTAACCTAACCCCTGTTTCCTGGTATAACCAGTACTCGAGCACACCACATCTCTGCAAGTAACTGATAACTTTCCCAATTGAATCAGGGGTGAGAGACGAATGATAATTAGACACAATGTCGTACATCAATCATCACGGAGACTTTTGCCAGGCGGGGTATTCGAACTCACGACCCCTGGATTGATAGTCAGACGCGTAACCGACTGAGCTAATCGGGCTCGGCCCCTAATCTTCAGAAAAGAGTGCATTTAAGAGCAAAATATTAGCTTTTATCCCTGACATTAGTTTAGGCATTTGCGTTAAATTGACTATGGGGGTGTATTTGATACATCTGTAAGATGTTGCACAACTTTTCCCATGCTAATATTGTTATTTGATGTGTTTAAATTATTTTTAAATTTATCAATGTATTTCCAGAATTTGCGCGGAAACGTTTTGCTCATATGAGAAATCTTATTTTTCTCTTTAGAATAAAATGTAAACTTGGCATATCGTTTTATCTTGGCAAAAGAATTACGACAAGATAAAAAGTTAACCTTATTTTCATCCTTAGAATTTAAAGCATATGCTCGCTTAACATTCATGAATTTGGCTTTCGCTTCGCGACATTTATCATTAAGCCATACGGCTCTACCTTCCTATGCTTCGGACGCGTTGAGGATATGTCGTAAACAACGTTGGCTAGGGATTCTATACATTTATTAATATCATATTCACCGAATAGCAGTTTACCTGTTATGTCATCAAAAATCTTCTTCTTATTTTTTGTTATCAAGTTTGTTTAAGAAACTTTCAGATTCCGTCGAATCAGAAATAATTTTATCATACGTAGTATTGTTATTATTTCTTCCACATGTATCATAACATGACAGTGTAAAAGTGACTGGACTATGATGTGAAAACTCAGATATATCAAGAACACAAATGTGTAATACAGACATCAGATTGATATAACTTGTTATTAAATAATCCATCGTACTAGCAATGGGTATATTCCTATGAACAGAATGATAGGTAAAATCGGCCCGCTCACTATCGCATTTTTATAATAAATCACTGACCTCTACCGACTTAAAACGATTAAAAATGTGAACAGAGTTTTAATTACTCTTTGTTAAAGAAATAAATGAGCCTATAGTAACTGTCTATTTTAGAAAACAAAATATAATAATCAATTGCATTAAATGTAAATATTTGTTAGCAGTTTCAATTTGAATGGTTTATTTCTGTCGATTACATTTCACAAGCACACTTTTTCAATATTTAGATCCCAGAATGGCATGTCCTTAATATTTACATGTAAACACGTAATTAATTAGCATATTTACTCATTTGTCGAATGAGTGAAATTAAATTGTTAACAAAGACACCATCAGGAAACTAATTATGGAAATAATTAAAATGAGCTGTCATTAAAATTGATGTCAATACATCAATACATGTGCATGCATAGAAAAACAAAACATGAACATTGAAATACAGGTTATATAAACGAGAGTGACTATGACAATTAAATGATCAAATCATAGTATTTATGTCCTTTCTTGAGAAGCTTTTATTATGTATTTTGCTAAGATTCAAACTTTATTATAGTTCGGTAACTGGATGAATTTAAAAATACTTGGAATATTATAATAATATTTTGGTACAAATTGTCTCCCTTAAGTTTGAATACTGGTCACATATTATGATAAAGTGGAACTCATCCTCAATATCTTGCCTATTGCCTATAATGGAAAGTTATAGTCCTGGCGATACAAGGTTTTATCCTTTTTCTTTATTGAAGTCTCATCATAGTAATACATAGTATATACACCATATCTAACAAATAACTATGTTATCCTCTATAAATAATTATAAGAGATAATATTTAAAACATGTCAAAATATGTTTTGTTGTTTTAACATTTTATCACACATCCGTTTATATATCTGCATAAACATACATAAACTATTTAACAATACAAGAGTTAACGACTATATACACAGTAACAATTGAGAGGCCGGTACTATGTACAATGTTTCCATCTGAGACTCTATCCACAAGTCATGTTAGAATTAGTACTGTATTAAGTTGAGAAATAAACTCGGATTCAGCCCAAAAATAAACATACGAATGTCGTTAAGCCAGGTGACAATTTTTTTTAAAATAATGAAAATAAAATATATACAAATGGATGCAACTAATGGCACAACCAGCACAGCAGCTTTATCTAATATATAGACAAGTAAAAACTATAATGAATTCAACACAAATGGCAGTAGGAGATAACGGTTCTATATGATCAGTAACAAAACCAATACTGGGGTGCTTACCACCAACACCTCATCCCCAATCATGACAACGAAAATGCAGACGGTGGTAAATAAAAGTAGCCCCGCAAGACGGCATACATATAATTATGGTGTAAAACCTTATTGTGCAAAGATATGAGTATGCTATAAAATATAAACGTGTGATGCTGCATACAGTTAACGTTGTACTAATGCGGGACAAGAAAATAACACCATCACGTGATATGATTTCAATACGTCATCAATATTATGGCACGGGTCATAGTGAATTTTCATTTCTAACAATATTTTCAAATTTCGAGGTCCTGTCATGAATATTAATTTGCCCTTAATGTTCTTAATCCAAGCCGCTGTAGCGTAATGAGGGTAGAAATATAAATTCACAAATTAGTTGAGATTACAAATATTTAATTTTAAGCTCAATCTAAAGTTATTACAAGTACAACAAGTCCTATTTCTAAAGTTACAGTAAGTTCAATTTCTAAAGTTATCACCATTACGAATTCCCAAAGTTGTTTCAGTTCTTAAAGTAATCACAAGTTTTATTTCTTAACTTAAGGAGGAATATACCTTTAAAATATTTTCGAAATCAGTGGAATATGTGGTATGTAATGAAACTAGAAGTAATTTCCAATTTGAGTATGCTTTTTTTTCTGCGGTAAATATAACACTTCTTTACCTATGACGTCGTAAACATGGTCATGTTTTGGTCTTTTTGACGTCCCGATTTACAGCAGCAAAATCGCGTATTTGTCGACCTCAGATAAGTTATACCGAATGTACAGAATCGAAACACATATCACCACGTACACATTCAATGGATATATGAATTTACATATGCAATAATTACGACGAACGCCAAATTCTGATATATTAGCGAAAAACGGAAATCATTATTTTCTCGATTTTTTCGAAGAACATGCTTCAAATCATCAAAATTACCAAAAAACAAACCGAGCGATTTTGGAATAATTTTTATTTGATTTCTAACAATATGCTTCACAGTGAATGTGAGATTTTTAGAACAATTGACAAACAGTGTTAGCCACTGATTTCTAGAAGAAATAGTAGTGAGACATTACAAAAAAAATTGTTGTTTAAGCAACATCAAATAAAAATTTACGCAACAACAGAATGCTACATTTGCTCACCGCTCAAAAATGGCCCAAACTTATAGTCAACAAAATTGACCCAATTTTATCTCAAAGGACAAATGGCCTGGAAATAGTCCGGATATAAATCCGATAGAAAACTTGTTATGCATTCTTGATGATACTATATACTCTGATCCAAAGCCAAACACAATAAAATAACTGAAAAAAAGTTTAATGAGATCTTGAAATTCAAACAGTATATAAGAAATCGTAGGCAATTAACTGGTTGTACTTAACAACTGCGGGCATAGTGATTATTGGAGAATACATTCAAAACTCAAATACTACATCCTACATCATCCAAAAAGTGTGTGTCGTATTTTATCCTAAAATGTTAAATTTCGTTAACAATGAACACGTTATGCGACGACTTTTCCTAGGCCCACGTTTTTTGGGACACCTTGTACACAAGTTATATTCGTAAAAAAAGGTTTAGTCTTGATAAACTGTTTTACTATGCGATCGTTTAATGTTTGTGTATCAATTATAGCTTCGGGGATATTCTCTTGACCTTTATAAACATTAATAATTCATACTCCACTGACCTCCTGTCAACTCCCATTTGAATGCAGTGACAAATACGGATATCGACTATATCAATTCAATAAAATAATTTTAGATAGACGGCGCTGTTCTTTCGGAATCGTAACTATTTCTCACAGATGTAAAACAGAGAATTTACTTTCTATTCGTTTGTGCAGATGCCATGTTACTGACTGATTGCCTTCGCGTGTTATTAATTAACGTCGTTATATTCATCTAAATCTGGATTCGTTTTACGATTTGCTAAACAAAGTGAAGTCTTTGAGAAAATATAGAATGAATTCCGTAAATAATTTTGTTTTATAATCATATTTCACTGGTAATTACGTGGCAATATGATTCTGTTAAACGCGATTTTCACTGCAGCAATTCTGTATACGTGCGAGGCCTCTATTGTTTTGAACAAAACCATGGAGTTACACAATGGCTTGTTGACGAATTATGCAAAATACATCCGCCCATGCATCGGCTGCACAGGTCCGCTAAAGATAAATTTGACATTTTATCTGACGTCATTGAATGAATTGGATGAACTTCAGGGTGAAATGAACACGGTTGGTTTCATCAAGGTTGTCTGGATGGAAGACAGAATGATGTGGAATCCATTGAATTACGCAGGAATAACAAGTCTCTTAATTGACCCAGCTAAAGTAAGTGGTTTGATTTGTCATTTAAAAAAAAGTACCTTAATGAAAATTGATATAAAAACTAAGTTTGTGTAAAGAATAGGCATTTGCCAAAAGTTTGCATTTAATAAAATTTGACAATATTACCACATAAACTAAACTACTCCAAAGACATACATGCAAAGTCCACTCTACAAGTTATATATGAATATAAAAAATACTTGTCATAACTTACTTCAGTAATTCAAGACGAAATCTTATAAATACATACATAAAAAATATATACTATGTGAAGGAATGTTCGTGAATATTTAGATATGAGATTATCCCTTCTTCGCATAGCGCACAGAATATAGGAAATTGCCATAGGGCTGGTATGCCCAAAACAGACAGTCGCCTTCAAATCATTAAATAATTAATTAAAATTTTTACTTCTTTGTTTTTAGATATGGATACCACCAATAATGGTTGGCAATCCGTCATTAAAAATAAGTGATTTAAATGCAGAATTGGCCCTTGTTCGAATCCTTTACAATGGAATGGCGATATGGAGTCCAGGTGATGTGTTTCGCACCAAATGTGACTACGATATTTACAAATATCCCTTTGACAAACACACGTGTTACATTGCAGTCCTACCTTGGGCATACGCAGAACACGAGATAGTATTACAGACCCCCGAGAAGGAAATATTCAAGCCCTTCTATACAGACAATGGTGAATGGAGCCTTATAAACACTGCTACAAAGGCATATACAGCCAACAGTATGTCAGTCGTCAGCTTCTATCTCACATTCCAACGAAAGCCGGAGTTCCTTGTCGTCAATGTTGTTCTGCCAATAATTTTGTTGGGTTTTCTCAACTGCATGGTGTATATAATACCTACAGAGAGCGGCGAGCGAGTATCCTACGCAATTACAGTGTTGCTTTCATTTGCTGTGTTTATGACTCTTGTTAATGACAACATACCGAAAACATCATCGCCGATGTCTATTCTTTGCTATTATCTCATATCTATATTCAGTGGGAGTGTTTTAGTTATGGCCAGTACAGTATTTAACATGAGCTTGTTCTACAAAGATCCCTCCATACCGATACCAAAGGTGTACAAAAAGTTGGCATGGCTCTCATATCCAAACTTTTGTCTCCGAACACCAAATAAAAAGATTTCACCAGACAAACAGGCGGACGATATTCAGGTGGTTGAATTAAAAGATACTGAATTCAACTGCGAGAAAGTGCATGTTGATAACGAAACTGAAAACGGTATGGAAGTCGAAAATGAGACAGAGACAAGTAACCTTAAGTTGACATGGCGAATTGTCAGTGCAGCTTTAGACAAGCTCAGCTTCATTGTGTTTAACATCTATTTCTTGGCCGTTTCATTCGGACTGTTTGCCGTTGTTATGAGATCGTGAAATAGTTGTTACTTTGAGACTTTTGTTCGCAAAATCCAAGGAAATATACAAAAAAAATATGAATAGTAACAGGCTTCAAATTGTATTGAAGCTGATATAAAATCAATTACAAAAATCAAAATCCTCCCAGGGTGAATTGAATTGATCAATTGAAATTCTGAACACAGACTTAAGCCAGTGTAAAAAGCAATAAATCCAAGATCGAGAAAGTTACAAAACCACAAGAATTACAACATGCTAACATTTTTCCTACGAAAACAGTAACGCGGCGATCCATTGTTCAAATTGCCGGTGTGCAACAAAGTGTCTCCGCCTTAATAAAAATACATTGTCTTCAAATCAAAATACTTTACAATCCTTCGACGGTGAAATGACATTAAAACGTAGTAAACAGCTGGAAGAAGATCTTCCCTACGCTTTATCTCAACTAAAGCATGCTAGAGAACATTGCAACATACAATAGCGATTCTCACGTCAGAGCAAGCTGCGTCTGCTTAATTTCAATCTTCCAACGAGAACCTGTTAGATATTGTGTGACATGTTGCGGCTAAAATCGGTATATCAAATACGGAATGCACGCAAAATTGGTAAAAAAACATAAATTGATAGCAGAACCATGCTCCGGCAGATAATCTTCAAGTGTCTTCGTCAATCCGAGAAGCCTTTCTTGATTACCAATCAAGAGAGACACTATCCGACAGGCCATTCTTTTTAAAAGACGATCTAATACCAGTACATACAAACAAAAAGATTACTGAAATATGCCATTGGTCAGACAAAAAAGATCACTGAAATATGCCATTGACCAGGCAAACAAGAAGATCATTGAAATATGTCATTGACCAGAAAAACAAGCAGATCACTGAAAGATGACATTGACCAGACAAAGACGAAGATCACCGAAATATGCCATTGACCAGACAAACAAGAATAACATTGAAAAATGTAATTGACCATACAAACAAGAAGATCATTAAAAGATGACATTGACCACACAAATAAGAAGATCAAGATTGAAAAATAACGCTCCGTTAAAAATTATAGAATGTCTTTTTTAAATAAGTATTATAAATTATAAGTCTTATTTTCAACGAAAATTTATAAAAACATAAAAAAGAATCGTAATAATAAACTCTGTCGACTAGTGCAAAATTTTTCATGATGATATGCACAGAAGAAGATAATACCGAAGAACAAGATAATTTGCTGGAGAGGGTCGGTGTTGGCGATTCAGAAAAAAGTGCCAATATTTCGACAGAAGGTCGCTGCTACGAAATTAATGAGGTGAAATCTATGAAAAAGAAACTAGCAGCACTAGAGAACGCAAGCAATCACCTCACCTTAACAGATGTGGGCACCAGGTAGAGACTAGATACAAAGTCTCTTCGGTTAAATCTGGACACTATACAATGAATATGTGTCATACTAGGTCATCCTGTTTGATAAATG
Organism: Panopea generosa; assembly: GCA_029582155.1. Lineage (NCBI taxonomy): Eukaryota > Metazoa > Mollusca > Bivalvia > Adapedonta > Hiatellidae > Panopea > Panopea generosa. Next base: position 25,871,434 of record CM055901.1, on the reverse strand, counting down.
GAAGAAACACGACTCCGTTCTTACATGATGATTTTCCAAGAAATATTCACTGCTATTGAACGAAATGTATCACGTGAAAATTGTTCAATTGATGATTTTAACTTAAACGTGCGTACTATGATTGTTAAATATTTCAACACACGAAATACATCAGAAATGCATACTGAATAATCGTAGCCCCTGTGCATACATGGACCGGAAAAACATCTGATTTATGTTCAGACTAGTGAAATTGAGTCAGTGAAAACGTATGATACTACATGCATCAACATCAACTGTATCGACGCAAGTTCTCAAACTGAAAGAAATGAACTAAGCAGTTCAGTGGATCAAACAGATAAGTCATCGCAAACTTAAGAAAACTACATCGTTGACATTTTAAGGTTAGTACATACTGAAATTTCCGAAATGAAAGACCAAATGTCTTGTCACATTATTTTCACAATCAACAAATTTTCACAGATTAGTGATGAAATCGTAAGCATGAAAAGACTTTTTTTGACACAACATGCATCAACAGTTCAAACTATGGAGGAGATATCGGAAAAACAAACTGCTATTAAAACGGAAGTACAGAGAGAAAATGTAAATCTCCAACAGCGACTTCAGGGAATATTTGATCATTTGAAAACTCTTCATGAAAAAAGCAACTCTGATCGCATATCAATGTCAATGCCGGATGAGATTACAGGTCCTACTTCCGATAACGACACACAATGCAGCATCTCACAAACCGAAAGCAATGCCAGTTTTCAAATCAAAGCGACAAGAACCGTTAACGTAGCAAGTGGCAAACAACAGTCGCCTCGTTCTAACATGTCAAGGGGCAATAGAAAACTGATAAATAATAGCCAGACATATGCCTTTTCACAAATAAAAACAACTTGAAATGATACAAAATCACGCGTCCCGAATAGAGATAAGACTTTAATTTAGGGGATTCCATCTTAAAAGGGATCAAGCGTCCTGGACTAAATAGAAATGTCGACTATACATGCAGTGAGCCATTATTATATATATTGCATATGAACTAAATAAAATGGACATACAACAATATGAAAAAGTCCGCGGAAATGACGTCAATGGCGGCAAATGAGCTGATGCGTCGCGCACGTACCTGATGAAACTTGCAGGATATTTATATGCACAGTGTCTCCCAGGCAGGACGCAAATGTATATATGTACAACAACAACGTCAGGGAAAGATGTGTTGAGACTGGTCATTTATCAATCCTTTATCTACGGTGATGGGAGTAGGGTGCGGCACTACTTTGTTCCAGATGGTATACATCTCAACAGGTTTGGCACTAGAACGTTGGTTGCAATAAACAATGTCGTCGAAATAATAAAAAGCCGACGCATGGATGAAACTCACAATGGAAACAATTATCGCGCTAGTGATACTAGGCGACGAAGACAATTAAACTTCCGTCAGAGAAATGTACAGCGAACCGAAAGCGGACGTGACATAGATAATCCAATGCAAAGTGGCTGCCATAATTTCACACGGACCGATGGAGAGCAAACTGGAAGTAATATGCACATAATACACCCTATAAGACGAAACCACATCGACTGGAACAGCCAAGCTGGATTCGGAAGGCAGTTGTACTGTGAAAATTGTGGTCGCTATAACCATACGATTGCAGATTGAAGACTACAAAGACGCCGATAGGGAAGCAATGACAAACACTCACATTCGCTGATATGTAGTAACAGATATAACATTTTAAACTATATCTGCTTTAATTGTAATAGTGTAGAACCTACGTGCAAAGACAACAAATTTGAATCAACCTTAAATACATGTTTACAAAAGAATGTGGGCCAATTTACGAATCAAAGTGAGTATGTCAAATTAAAAACTATAAGTACTTATTCATCTGATAAAGTTTGCTAATTAATGAAAAACAGATCACCCATAGTACTGTATGTCAAAACACATGCGAGGTTGATAATTATTGATGTAAGGATTCGTTATATTGTCCAGAATCTTGTTTATCATCTTTAAATGAATATATGCAAAATAACGCTATTTATACTTCTATAAGAACCATACCAGTCAATATATCTGCAGGATCAGATACTGTTAAATTGAATTGGCCGAGTCAGAACGATAATACGGTGGAAAATGAAACTATCAGCCCAAATACTTATACTAATGATTATGTTGATTTCATAACCGGATATGATAATAGTGTATCTTCATATGCTCATTTGCATACATCAAACATGTTTAATTATACTACTAAGGGATTGCACATTGCAAATATAAAAAAAACAGCATATACTTCCAAAACTTGATGAAATCAAATACCACCTAACTCAATGTAACTCAACTGATATCTTGGGAATTGTTACATTTTTATCACCAAGTATTGAAGACAATAACGTACAGATACCCAACTTTCAAATCGAACGTAAGGACAGGGTTATTAAAAGAGGTGGAAGTGTTTTAGTATTTGAAAGTCTTACATTCCATATCGAAGACGTTGCTATTGAGAGTGCGATGACATAGAATCAATATGTATAGATATAAAATATCCAAATAGTAAACCGTCTCTACTACACTTCATATATAGAGCGCCAAATGAAATTCAATCATGGATCGTGTCTTTTGAATCAATATTAGATAAAGTCGATCACTTCGATCTAGAAAACCTATATGCTTGGGGATTTCAATATCAACTGTTTATTGGATACTAATGTTAAAAACTATAGTATAAAAAGATGGAATGGCACTATTGTGAAATTTGGTCTTACACAAATGATTAAATCACCAACTAGAATATGTAAATCAAGTTCTAATATTTTAGATCACATATATACAATTATGTCTTATTTAATATCAGAGGTTATAGTGCCCGTATACAGCATTAGCGATCACTATCCTGTTTAATTTACACGGCACATGGGTAGTATACAATCGAAAGGAAATTTCCATGACACAATTAAGTACAGATGTTTCAAGAAATTCACTGCAACTATATTGTTGAGTGACTTAGCCAACTATTCACTTGATGTTATTGAATATATTGATAATCCAAACCGATCTCTAACTATATTATATTCTATAATCAATTCTGTTCTTAATAAGCATGCTCCTATGAAAGAAAAAAAGAGTTAAATATGACACCCAACCTGGTTGGTTTACGAATGAGATTAAGGAAGCAATAAGTATGAGGGATAAAGTACACAATAACAAAAGGTTTGATGAATACAAACAAATACGAAATAAAATATCATCACTGATTAAGAAGAGTAAAAAAGAATTTCTATAACAATGCTATTAAAGATAATAAAAGTCCAAGTTACTTATGGAAAATTGTTAAAAGTATTGCTAGTACAGGTAAAGGAAATGAACATGGGCTTTTTATGCCAGACACCTTAATGATCAACACACACAATATTACAGGACAGCTACGTATAATGAACAAATTAAATAAACATTTTGTAAATATATTGGATATCATTTTTAGTACATCTCTTGTCAAAGAAAATTTGCAGAATTAGAATATAAACTTGATGCCAAATTACGCAATATTGAATTCAAAATTAAACAAATAACTCCATTCGAAGCGCAAAAACTTATAGATGAACCTAACATAAATAAATCTACAGGCCTGGATGACATTGGACCTTAATCCTAAAATACTGTGGCGATTGTATAACTCCTGCACTTGCATCAATTATAAATAAACCAATAAACCAATGTATATTTCCAGATTCATTGAAGAAAGCATTTATAATTTCCATTTACAAGGGAAGAGATAGAAATAATCCTGATAATTACCGTCCCATATCCATATTGCCGACAATATCAAAAATATTTTAACGACATATAGCAAACCAGATACAAGACTATTTTAAAAAGTATAAAATTATTCATGATACGCAGTCAGGATTTAGGAAAAACCATTCTTGCCAAACTGCTTTGACTCATTTCATATACACATGGCTTAAGATGTAGATTCAGGAAATTATGTTGGTACTGTATTTCTCAATTAACGCAAAACTTTCGATCTTGTTGATCATGATATATTAATTCACAAATTGAAACTTTACCATTTTTCCGAATTAGCTGTCCAATCATATCGCTCGAATAGAAAACAATTAATAAGAGTGAAAAGTCTAAAATCAAATATGCTTCCGATAAAATCTGGCGTACCATAAGGGTCTATCTTAGGACCACTACTTTTTCTTTTGTATATGAACGACATCGCTTTTATTTCTGAAACTGGAAGTACTGATCTCTATGCTGATGATACCACAATTTGTGAAACATCAAATAATTTATTAGAAATACAAATTCAACTCCGGGACAGATTAAATTCAATAACCAGATGGTGTACAACTAATAATATGTCATTACATACAAAATGCATGGTAATTGCTACGAAATACAAGTTAAGAAATAAAAAGGAACTACATTTAATCATTAACAATGTGTTTGTAGAAAATGTTACCACTCAGAAATTATAAGGTGTTTATATAGACAATACCCTATCATGGAAAACTCAGCTTACTAAAATATGTGCGAAATTAAACTAAAAAATAGCCCTTCTTAAAAGAATATTATATTATTTAACATATGATATGAAAGTATTGTTTTACAATGCCTACATAATGCCAACATTTGATTATTGTTGTTTGGGGAAAGGGTAAACATATACAAAATACAATATATAAATCTCAGTAAAGAGCAGCGAGAATAATACTAAATAAGCCATTGTAAACAAATTCTCAAGAAATGTTCAATAAATTGCAATGGCTTCCATTTCCCAAAAGATGTTTTAACCGCACAGCTGTTATAGTTTTTAAAGCTATTAAAAATATAGCACCACCCAATATATCAAACCTTTTGACAGTTTCAAATAATACATCATATAACTAACGATCTGTTGATAGAAAAGATCTCGTTACTCAAAAGGCTTGCACCAATTATATAAAAAATAGCTTTAATTATACTAGTATACTAATATGGAATGCTATACCAGTATCTATAGGACATATTTCAAATATTCACTCATTTAAATGTCAATATAGAAATTACCTTCTCCAATCACCTAATAAATGATTTTTGTTATTGTTTGAATGAAATAGTGTAAAGGTACACATATATAAAGGTAAATTTGCATGCTTTGCTAAATTGAGTGTTGTATTTATACATTGTAATTTGTAATATTACATTGTATTGTTTTAAACGATGTTGCAGAAGGCCATATTGAAAATATGTGTACCTTGAATTCGATTGTATAATGTCATAATGTGTTACCTTCTATAAATAACTATATTATTATTATTATTATTATTAGCATTAAATATGACATTGACCAGACAAACAAGAAGAACGTTGAAAGATACCATTAACCAGAAAAACAAAAAGATCACTGAAAGATGACATTGACCAGATAAAGACGAAGATCGCCGAAATATGTCATTGACTAGAGAAATAAGAAAATCACTGAAATATGCCATCGACCAGACAAACAAGAATAACATTGAAAAATGGCATTAACCAGACAATCAAGAAGATCAATAAAAGATGACATTTGCCACACAAACAAGAAGATCATGAAAGGATGGCATTGACTAGACAAATAAGACGATCGTTGAAAGATGCCTTTAACCAAAAAAAAAACAAGAATAACATTGAAAAATGTCATTGATCACATAAACAAAATAAATACATGACAATATATTATTTACGGCTGTTTGGAAAGTTATTGGATATGTATAGTACTTCTTCTTCTCATATAAGCCTTTACAATATATTTAGATACTTTTTTGGGAACGTTTATGACAAAGTATACACATTTATCAACATTGTCCATACAATTAAACTACATATTTGAAAATTGCTCAATGAAAATTACTGCTCGAATATCATTGTAAAATGTGTACTGGATCTAAAAATGGTTTTCATCTTCAATCTGAAGTAGATTACAAAATGTGCAAAGTCTTTGCACTCGCGGCTCACCAATATATCGTCATGTTTCTACTCGTAGAGGTAGAATACCACATCTAAATTGGACCAACAATGAACGTTCCTGTTTGTTCAAATTAACAAACACATATTGTTCAAGTAGTTAAAATGTATCTTTGAAAGTTACGTAAGTCCGAAATTTAGACACTACACTGTTGCTACTTCTACTTTCCAGATATTTGAGTATTATTCCGTTATATTAGTCTTAGCGATGTCTATGTGTATAACATATTTATTTTCAAAATAGTTTATCAGATTTCAATTGGACATATCTGTTTTCAGAACACTGCACCAATTATTTTATACTTGTTATAGCCCATGTTAAAATCACGCTTGGTTAGCCGATTGTCATCAAACAATACAAGTCTGTTCCAGTATCGAATCACTGATACCCAACGCCAATAATTGCTAGGAAGTCATCCTGCATTTGCAGTGATCACAAGTTTCTGGACAAATCTGTGTACGCCAAGAAAGTACTGTAAAGCTCGATACTGCACCCTGTCTATTGTCTGGTAACGTTTCAGTCCCCATACTGACGCACAGTAGTCCACTATTGGTATAACACACGATTCAAATAGTTTATTATACTATTTAAATCCAAAGTATTTGTTGTGTTTTTTTTTAAATTATTTTCCCTTTTTGAGAGCGTTAAAGTGGAAGGAGAATTTGTTTTTGTCATTGAAAATAACTCCTAGATACGTATATCTATCAACCGTTTCTAGGATGTTATCATCTTTTTTAAACACATTCCTTTGAGCAGCTCGAATTTATTCGAAATGCATACATGTACCTTTGTTTGTGTTTATCAGTACACGCCATTTTTACATCAGCGTGTCTAGCATAGTCTGTAACTTTTCCTCAGACTCGGTTAAAAGACGAATATCGTTATTTCTTTGACAAGGTCATTGGCGAATATAGAAAATAATGTCGGTGAAATATTGTATCCCTGCTTAACACCAGTATTACAAGAGAACCACTCAATACGTTCATTATTTAAGCGAACACATGACGAAGATTGGGAACATATGTTTCTTATGAAGTAGTATATTTTACCGTCAATATGATTAAGGAATTATTTGTAAAACAACATGTCTCTATCGATAAAATCAAAACATTTTCGTAAGTCAATAAATGCTGTAAAAACTGAACCATTGTTTCGTACTAAACTGTTTAGTGTAAACACATGATCTTCGCATGATCTGTTGCTCCTAAACCCATTTTGTTCATCCGCAAGTATGTTGTTTTGCTCAAAGAATTGAGTTATACGTTTGTTCATAAACGAACTGTAATGTTTACTCACACACAATAATAGACTAATGCCTCTGTAGTTCATATGTATGTGTTTATCCGTGGTGCTGTTCTTTATATATGTCACCGTCTCCGCACAAATAATTTTGAAACATTGTTCTAATTATATGACACTGAAAAGACAAAAACAATAATATGATATTTCTATGTGTGTGTGTGTTTGTGTGTGTGTGTGTGTGTGTGTGTGTGTGTGTGTGCGTTCCAGCGAGTGTGTGTGTCCGATGTATTTATTTGTATATAATTTCATGTAATTATTGCACCATTTGTTATATAAATTGTCACATGACCTTATCCTCACATGTCTTATAGCCTATTAGAAGTTATCAATATGTATTTATATTATGTATGTTCATTCTCGTATTGCTCTATGCATATATTGTAGTGTTTGTGTTAATAACAATAAACTGTATATGCTTAAGTTATACCGAATAAAAGTCTGTTTTGTTCTGATAAATACACGTTAAAACATCGACTTGTAATATTGGAATGTATGGTGAACTTGATAGATATCCAATTTTCATGAACATATATGTGTGTATAAAATATTGGTGTATAAAATATTGGTGTAAAAAAGTCGACAGTGTTTTCTATTTTATAAATGACCTTGTATCCGATAATAAAGCGATAGAATTAGGAATTGTTTTGTATAATGAACTCAAATTAAACATTCTTTTGTTTGCATACGACATAGTATTAATAACTGAATAAGCTATACGACAGTAAAATTGTACCATATTCAAACAATAAGCTATATGACAGTAAAAGTGTACCATATTCAAACACTAAGCTATATGGCATTAAAATTGTACCAAAATCAAACAATAAACTGTATGACAGCAAAATCGTACCATAATCACACACTAAGCTATATGACAGTAAAAATGCACCATAAACAATCACTAAGCTATACGACAATTAAAGTTTATCATAATCATACACTAAACTATATGGCAGTAAAATTGTACCATAATCATACACTAAAGTAAATTATAGTAAACTTGTAACATAATCATACACTAAGCTATATGACAGTAATCTTGTACCATTATCATATACTAAGGTATATGACAGTTAAAGTGTACCATAACCACACACTAGGCTTTAGACGACATAGTATTAATAACTGAATAAACTATACGACAGTAAAATTGTACCATATTCAAACAATAAGCTATATGGCATTAAAATTGTACCATAATCATACACTAAGGTATATGACAGAAAAATGGTACCATAATCATACACTAAGCTAAACGACAGTAAAATAGTACAATAATCATACACTAAGGTATATGACAGTAAAATTGTAACATAATCATACACTAAGGTATATGACAGTAAAATTGTAACATAATCATACACTAAGTTATATGACAGTAAAATTGTACCATAATCATACACTAAGCTGTATGACAGTTAAATTGTACCATAATCATACAATAAGCTTTATGACAGTCAAATTGCACCATAATCATACAATAAGCTTTATGACAGTAAAATTGTACCATAATCATACAATAAGCTTTATGACAGTAAAATTGAACCATAATCATGCACAAAGCTATATGACAGTAAAATTGTACCAGAATCATACACTAAGCTTTATGACAGTTAAATTGTACCATAATCATACAATAAGCTTTATGACAGTAAAATTGTACCATAATCATGCACAAAGCTATATGACAGTAAAATTGTACCAGAATCATACACTAAGCTAGATGACAGTAAAATTGTACCAGAATCATACACTAAGCTAGATGACAGTAAAATTGTACCAATTATTGCTAATGCCTCAAATGTATGGGGGATTCAAGCAATTCAACGTGATATGGGATGGGTATCACCAAAATAAGACAATTTAATATCTACGAATAATAACATATTAACAAAGCGCATGTTTCCATGTTTTATTTTTATTTGATTCTTTATTTTCTCCTATGCCGAGAGCACATACATACAGTAAGACAACTCATTACAATATAAAAAGAGAAAGAAATTAAAATTCATGTAACACAAGACAAAACGAATATCAATTGTACACAATATAATGCAATATTTGTTAAGAGCAAAACATATGTTGTTCTAAAATGATTAAATTATACTTCATTAAACATATGTGTTAGCCCTCATACATATGATGACATGATACCTGATCAACCAATCTTGTCGAAACAAAATACAAGATATTAGAAAGAAATCAGTTCTACACATAACATATCAATATTGATAGTGTTACGGCCTTTGACAACCATTCACTGCACGGGTTTAGTCCTGGAAATTTTATAAATGAAATACGCTTCACTTTGACGGCAAACTAAAAAGAAAAAATGATTAAAAGAGTGTACGTTTTCAAAGTAAATTAAGTAATTATAGGTCTTTTAAAACCAACTATATGTGAAAATTATGTCAAAAATATATATCCGTTCAGTTCTAGCCTACTCAATTTACGGCAGGTGCATTATCCATTGAAACAGAGTAAGGAAGGTATCAACAAATTCCAAGAGACGAAAGAATGTGTAGACAATGTCAGTCTCACTGTGTCGAAACCAAAATACACTTCCTACTCTATTGTGAGATATATGATGTATATCGTTTAGACATGCTTTATGATTAATGAAACTAATGATGATTATGAAACTAAAAAAATGCAATAAACGTATACAACTTAATGTTCATTTCAGAAACCAGTGTTGTTGATGTTGACCTTTACAATTAAAATATGTCTGAAACTACTCATTTTCAAATGTATTGTGTATTATGGGTCAGTAGCCTTTATTTACTATAAATAAACTTGATATGATTTGATTTGAAACATTAACAACACTGTGTAAGAAGAACACAGAAGAAATAAAAATACAATTAACCATCCTAAACAGGATACTTTATTATAAATGCATTGGAAATCGTATAACATGATATTATAGAAATTTTGTTTAATACTGGTCAAATACTACTTAAATATATTTTTGATATAAATGTAGCAGCTGGTATATTTTTTACGACTGATTGTAGTTCTTCTTTTTATAACTTATAAATGAATTTACATATTGTGTTGTAAAAATGATAAGTGGCAGGTTAAGCCTGATCAGGCTCTGTGCAGCATATTATTACAAGTAATATGTTTGTATTATAGCGTAATCAGGTCACATAAATAAATAAATACTGAAAAAGAAAAACACTATCAACCAATAAAAATCTGTTTTTTTTAATTAGAACATTCCATTTACCATAGAATGTCAAGACCTTCAATCTTTACTGATTTACTTCCTCAGCAAATGAAATCGCTCCAGGAACGAAAAAAATAGACTATCATCTAAGCTGGTTACAAGTAACACGGAACTTTATATTGGCGTAGAAAATCCCGTAAGTTTCTAACCTACACATATATAGACAGAGGAAATGTGTTTTAGACATACTCTATTAAATATTGAGTCCTTTATACATCTGTATAATTCATATATGAGTTGCAATATATTTGTATAATTTTTATTGGGTCCGACTCAAAGGTTTGTGTTCAAAATGTTGCGTCCATTATTCATTAATTTATTGGGTCTACCTTTCATCCCCATCCATAATAAATATTTTTGGGTCTGGATCCATTTTTCGATCTCTGAAGCCTACAATCGTCTTTCGATCCAACAATAATTGTAACTTTGAAACTGCATATCAGTCGGCAACAAACAGAATGTAAAAACCGAGTTTAGTATCGGTATCACGTGACTTCAAAATACGATTTGACTTCAAAGTAAAGGATGCCCTTTATTTCCTTACAAACATTCTATACAGGATGCTATCCGAGATCCCTATCTTAACATTAAACATATGTATCTCACAAAATGCTGTTCTTTATAAAAAGGGACACTAACGGTTTAGCCTGTGACTGTAACCATAAATTCAAAAAAATAGATTAATTATCTGATTGATATGTTAGATATTTTTCCAGTACAAAAAATACCTCGATTATAAACTAAAAAATAACATTTCTTAAAATGTCTATTCTGGAAGTGCAATAATCAACAATTGTCCAATTGTTGCAACAGAGAACAATATCAGAAAGGCCATCATGCTGAATTTGTCTGCACATCTTGACACATCTTTCCACGTAATATCATCTTCTAGTTTCAAATTATCGTTGTCATCATCTTCGTCGTCATCTAAATATTTAACGCGATCTACGTAATCTTCTTCGATTTTCGACTTCGATTCTAGGTCGATAACTTGTATTACAGTTGTGTTTGATCTAGAGATAATCTTAGGCAAACCCTGTTTCTTGCTGCAGCAGAGCCTCCGGGACCAAATGACCATCTTTTTGTAAGCAGGGAACACGGGAACGTTGACATCGTGGTAAAACAGTTTCATGTTGAAGATGGTACTGACCATAACTAAAGCACTACCGGAAAATATGGATATTAGATACCAACACAGAAGAGACATGGGTGCCGAGGTTTTAGGTATGTTGTCGCTAACAAGGGTCATGAACACGGCAAAGGAAAGAAGGACGGTAATCGTGTATGAAATACGCTCACCACTTTCAGCTGGTATTATATAAACCATACAATTGAGAAAACTTAAAAATATGATAGGAAGAATGACATTAACGACGAAGAATTGAGGCCGGCGACTGTATGTGAACGTAAACTGTGCAACTGACATTCCGCTTTCAATATACGTACGTGTTCGCGTCTTTAACAGCACCCATTCTCCGTTATCTTTGTAGAATGGTTTGAACACTTCTTTTTCTGGTGTGTTAAACACAACTTCTTCTGAACTACTGGTCCATGGAATCACCGAAATGTAGCAATCTTGGTTATCGTACGGGTAACGATAGATATCGGGATAGCACTTTGTCCTGAACACATCCCCGGGATTCCAGATGGCGACGCCGTTATAATAATATCGAACTGGAGATATATCGCCATTCAAACTGCTGACTTTTATAGAAGGATTGCCTAACAGTAATATTGGAGTCCATACCTGAAACACACAGACGCGTATTAAAATTACATATATTATAAAACATGTTAAAACGGCAAAATTATTCATTCCATCATGTATGTAAGATAATTTTCTGAAAAGGTTAAATTATATAACAAACAGACGAATACCCTAGACAACCCAATACCTTTTTAAATACACAACCGGCTGCAAAGACTTATTTTCAATCAAATGAAACTGGCATCTTCAGAAAACAGACTTCAAGATAAGTTTAAGATTTTCGTATTCTATTCAAACGACTTCTACGTGTACAGTCACGTGCCGGGTCTAACATATTATTTGTATTATTACTATTTACTTAAATAGGTGCAGAAAAATTTCCATTCTCCCAAGTAATATAAAGGAACATTTACCTTATCCATAGGAAACTTTATGTTGGTGACACCGGCATAGTTAAGTGGGTTCCATGTCATCCTTGGGTCTACCCACATTACCCATAAATAACCAACAAGGTTCATTTCACCGTGGACTTCATCAAGATCATTTAGTGATGTCAGGTAGAATGTCAGGTTGACCACTAGAGGATTTGAGCAGCCGACACATGGTTGAATATCCGGATAACTTTTGGCTAATAGATCATCATGTAGGTCTTCTGTCTTGCTATTTATCAACGTATTCCCGTTGGTAGCATGTAATAAACAAACCAGCAGAAACATACCAACACATAGCCTGTGAAGCTGCTGCATTGCGATGCAGACGGTAATGTTCGCGCGTGTTCATGTCAGAAACTTAAATAAGTACCTAACTAATCGATCTAGTCTTGATCATCTTCGCCGTCTGCTTCCCTACAAGGATTTGGATATTTATGGATTTTGATATGTTTTTGATTGGTACAAATAGAAATACGGATTACCTCGACGTTTTCTATAGATTCTAACAATAATTGTTTCAGCTGAATATTCTTTATCAATCTGAACAAATCAACATTTCTTTTAATCGGCCATTGCCGAAGAATGACGGAATTGTCCGAGAATGTATGATTGTATTGTTTATGGTTATCTTAACCAGTCAAACCTTACTGTTTGTTACATTTTCTTCACAAAGTGATAATATGTCTTTTAAAATAAGTTTATCAGTACAACCAATTGATGCTCCCCAAACAAGTGCTTTCCACAGTTTTAAAGATACAATGTACGTTCCAGACACTAAAGTAAACGAAAACAAGGTACAAAATGGGATGTCAATCTGTCATTATATAAGAGTTATTTCAAATAGCTCTATGTCAATGTTGCGAGTCTCATTGGATTCCCATCTATTCTATATTGAAGTTATACTCTGAACAAGGAAATATAACAGAAAATTAAATACAAAGCAGGAGATAATTAGATTATCAATGTCAAGATAGAGATCTATTCACTTTCTTACATTGCACTCTATCCATTCTAATACAATTGGATTATCTCACATACTTTTGAAAGTATACCAAAAATAAAGTATAAAGGGGGAGACAATTTTGTCTTTATTCAAGATAGAATTATCCACTTCAACATATTGCCCTCTATCCCTGTTGTAAGTCATGTTGGATTCCCTTCCATATTTTTGAACTTATGCTCTGGACAAGCAAATATAACCAAAAATAAAGTAGACCATTCTGTCATTATTTTATTCGCTCTAAGCTTCTACACATTGACCTCTGTCGATGTTTCAAGTGGCATGGATTCCCTTTTGTACTTTTGGGAGTTATATTCCGTGCAGACGGACGGACAGAGCGGTAGCTTTGTGCTTGCCGTTCGGGGAATATAAAAAATAAGCGTCGAAGATGATCAAGACTACAACGTAAATAAAAAAAAAGATTCGCATTCAAGCTTATTATGTACCAATATTGACAGATAATCGTTTCCGTTTTGTGGTGACCAGGTACTTTCATAGAGAGTTTTTGTTATTTAGAAACTTGTTTATTGAAAAGATACATTCAAGTCTGCAAACAGACGGAATTCTTTATACCAAGCTGCATTTATTCACATGGACTGCCCTTCACCCAACCACAGATAGTTTTGGTGATATACAATTAATTTATATAATTAACTTCATGAATAATAAACGAAGAGTAATAACGTTAACGAAATAAACAAAAGGTTGCCAGAGCAGCGACTAGAGGATTGGAAAAACAGAAGTTATAAGGAATCCAAGGTAGATGACCTTTCATCTATTTACAGCACACAGTCAAACAAGGAAAGGATTTTAGCAAAATCATACAGGTCCAATAAAGAAGTATCAATGTTAGGCCATATATTTAAGAAGAAAAAAAACATTTGGACAAGCGGAATAAACGTATATTGCATTTAAACACATGCATAAATAACTTTTCTCAAAACATTATATTTGTTAATTTTATATACAAATTAATATCCGTACATTGTGTTAGTAAAAGTTAGTGTGTATTCATTGCTAATACTATAATACACAAGAGGTTGCCACCAACGTGGTTATATCCCCCGCCACCTCATTAACCCTTAGAAGCATTTTTAGAGAAGTGGATTTAAATTATACAAAATGAAAAAGATGACGAATAAAGAAATAACATGTAAAAGCCACAAACTGGAATACTGTAATATGACACATCGTTTTGTCCCAATGAGCACTGGTTTGATGTTCTAAATCGAGCCATAATTATGTTAGTTATAACCCCAAAACAAAACAAAAACTATCTTTGACGAACAGACCCAAATTCGCATCACACATCGTCTTGGGTTGGTAAGCATTTGTGCCAATTTATTTAAAAATCCAATCACAACTAAAGAAGATAAGATACGGACAGCAGCGGAAGGACAGATGGAGCTGTGACCTTGACCTGCGACGAACAGACCCAAGTCAGTCGCATGACACATCGTCTTGTCCTAGTGAACGTTTGAGCCAAGTTATTAAAAATTCCAATCACAACTAAAGAAGATACGGTGAGGATAAGAGAAAACACAGTGTATACATTGGATTTTCAAGCACTTGACCTTGAGCTATGGCCTTGACCTTTGACACATCGTATTGCCTTAGTGAACATTTGTGCAAAGTTATTTAAAATTTCAATCACAACTGACTGAGATACGGTGCAGGGGATGCACGCGCTCACACAGACACGCACAGACGGACGCATGCAGACGGACGCAGCCCATTTCTATATCCCCCGCTCCGCTCCACGAGCGATGGCGGGGATCAAAGGCCACGGAGGAGACCACTTTGTAGAAGAAAAAACTTTAGCAATAGTACTAGCCATTATACAAATATTATGTTTATTTTAACCGAAGGAATATAGCCGATTCGGTTTATTAAGTATGGTAACTGGCGGTAACGAACCTGCCATAGTCTCATGCTCACTGGAAGGGTTTTCAGAGAAAAACTTGTCCTTATTCGAATAAAATCGAAGGAACACCATTATTCCAAGAAGAAGAAATAATGAAAACACAATAACGTTGATGTCAACACCATCGAGTGTGTAGTTATGAGCAACCTTCCAAAACGTGTATAAATAAAAACCAATAATAGAATACAATTCATTCATTGTTATTGTGGGGTATCGTTTGCGGCTATCCTTTTTCTCACTGAGGTGACAACTAAATACATATAGTTCAAGGTGGTGCTAGTGCATTTAAGTAATATCTTATTTATAAATGTTTATATATATCAGTTTACCCCCCACCGTTAAAATAAACAGCTTAAAATTCAATTGCTCACAAATAATTTATTTAGGTAAATAAAGGCCATACACATATATCGACAGAATGTCATATTCCATGGGAAAACACAACAGGTCGGCAAGCATGATCAATGTTTTATTAGGAATAAACATTACAAAAACAGAACAAAATCGATCATGAAAAAAAGATACAAACAGAAATACAACTGTGTGACGTCTAGCTAATTCAAATCAAGAAGACGTTGAATTTTCTGGTGTTGTAAATTATAGAAATAATAAGTCGATTAATTCCCAGGTACTTTTTTTATTTCGTTTGTAAAGGGAATTAGCCCTAATGATATCTTATACAAGTTCAACCTGTTTTGTTGAAAGCTTTCTTCTGGTAATGATATTAATTGAGTTATTTTATCCATATAAAGTAACAATTATATGAATAGTGTTAAGTTGTCGTTTAATTGATATTTTATTACATTAATTAACAAATGAATTGCCGCTAAGACTGTATAATGGTGTAAACTGCATGTGTGCAGTAAGTCGCTCTAATGATTATCGAATTTCTTTTTTTATTTAACTTAAGCGAAATAAAATGCTATACATCCACATTTACAGCTATCGTTAATCGCCAAATAACAAATGATGTACATAGATGTTCTGCACTATAGCCTATTTTAAATCTATGAACTTAAACTTAATGTATCCAATGACCTCAATTCTCCGCCTGTGATGCAGTAATAGGTAGGGTTGTATTTACAAAACTGATGAAAAAGCGATTAGCTTGGATACACTACGTCCATCTAAACTGTCTACATTTTTTTGACATACGGAAAAAAGTGGTATCTAGTGTACTATATATATAGTGGACTGTTTGTTAGATACATGACAGGGGTATGTATTACAGAAAGGTTTAATTCGAGCGTGTGGTGTGCCAGAATGGAAACTAGTATTGTTAATGTTAAGAATATACACATTTGTAAAAAGGGTAGAGCTATTGGAAAAATAAAGTAAATGTTCTTTATTAAGGATGTAAAGGATACTATTTGCCACACGTTTCACCGCACTGCACAACATTCCACATACTTTATGACTATCGTCGATCGAAACATTTTATCGGAGTAATGTTTATCACAATGTATATAGTCTTGGACAGTTCCAATATGCCGTATCATACTCCTATCACGTATAACAGTTTGAGCATTTGGAGTGTAATGTGATCTTTCACATAATTATATTATCCGAATAAATAGGTGTTATTTTGCACTGTATCATGGTTGGGCTACATTGATCACAACTAATACCATTACGTGTTGTATACACAGTTCAATAAGTACATTAAATTATAAACATGTGAGCTTTTTCCTATTATATATGTATTATTTGTAATTATTTAATTTGTCAATTTCATGATATTTCAAAGGCAGCAAAAAATAAATTCTCTTTGAACATAACGAACTTGAACTGTTGTTTTTTTTTCATTCCTTGAAGATATTTTGAAATCCTTTCTGTGATCATGTTTAAAGTTCACGATGTGTTCATGTGATTATCGGGCTTTGATCATGTCGGGGTTTGTGCGTGTGCTTTCCCTGATGGGACAGCTTACAATACCGACCATTTTTAAAACTTTAACGTTTCATTTTCATATTTTACTTCATCCATATGACATCGCACGAAGTGATGTGACAGGCACCAATATCAAATATTATAATGTTAATAAACTAATAATGTGTCCATACTATACGGATTTCTGTACTGTATGTTAGTAAAAGTTACCAAAATTAAATCGAAAAGGGATTACAAATTTGAACTTATCCGTATTTTATAAGAATAGAGTAAATATTAATTAAATATACAAATAGATCTTTTCAGAGTTATTCATCAGAAACCAAGGGCGAATGGACGCATGCACACACAAACGGACGGACACTTAATGTCACTTTACGAGTTATCGAATGGCAGGGCATAAAAAGTAATGTTATTATCATCTTGATAGTTCATGTTTAGTACGAAAGTCATTTCCCAACTAACCATAGTATCAACAATATTATAAATAACTGATAACGACCAACTGATAACATTACACCATGAAATAAGCTCACCAGCAATAGGTTGTTGCTCCTAGTGACAATACTACGACGACAATGACCAGTGTCCAGACAATCACTCCTGCCAGAAATCTCATCATTATGACCACTACTAGCGCCACACCCACTGCAATGGCGGCCAGATAACCAATCTCCCGCCAT
The DNA here is from genome assembly GCA_029582155.1 of Panopea generosa. Lineage (NCBI taxonomy): Eukaryota > Metazoa > Mollusca > Bivalvia > Adapedonta > Hiatellidae > Panopea > Panopea generosa. The sequence continues at coordinate 25,853,274 of CM055901.1, read as the reverse complement.
GTGTTGTTCAGGTCGGAAATTATTTTCTGAAATATTAAATTGATTAATGATAAACAAAGACGGAAATAAGAACAGACAATTGGTGTTTGATTGATTATTTCATTAATCACTTAGCATGTATCAAGTGTAACACAAACTATATAACTGTTTAATACTGTATAAGTAAAACATTTTAATAGTGTCGTCCACAATGGTGATTAATATAAATACAGACTACACAAAACTAAATGCAAAAATAAAACAAATTAATAACACCATGTTTGATTGCATATAGGATTCTAAACCTGATAAAATCAAGCGTAGTATTTTGATATTAGATTATCATGAAATGATTGATATAAGAAAATTTATTTTATCATTAAAAGCCGGTTGGATTAAACGATTACTTGATGAAAATAATACAGGCTTGTGGAAACATTACTATATGACGAAACTTAAAAAATACGGTGGAAAACTGCTTTTTGAATGTAACCTTCATGATAAGGATATTGAAATAATGTTCAGAAATGATTTATTTATTCAACCAATTCTTAAGGCTTGGACAAAGATAAAAGCAGTGAATACTTTCAATAAGTAAAGAAATAATTTGGAACAGTTAAAATGTTAAATTAGAAGGACAAACTATATTTCATAAAACATGATACGATAGAGGATTAAAATACATATAACAGTTATACGATTATAGGAAAATAGATTTTTATAATTTCAATGATTTTAGTAATCTACATGATATACAGACTATCTATTTCCTAAAGTTTAATCAAATCATAACATGTATTCCAAAACAATGGAAAGTGAACAAATAAAAATTAGACAAAACGAAAATATATTAGGAATATTCTTATCTTCCGAAAATACAAATAACTTTTGTCTACAGGTACCTAATAAATAAAGAAATAAAGTACAAAACAATACAGCAAGAAAAATGGGTGATTTAGTTGATAAAATTGATCTTAATTGGAAGAAAATCTACAATGCTCCTTTTAAATCTACAATTGATTCAAAAATAAGAAATTTTCAATACAAATACATCATGGGAATAATACCAACAAATAAATCATTAAAGAAATACAAACTTGTCGGTTCGAATCTCTGTGAATTTTGCAATATGAATGTTGAAACACTTAATCATTTATTCTGAGAGTACATTCACTTACAAGGTTTTTGGAATGAGCTTGAAACATATTTAAATAGCTTAAATTTATTTTAAAATATCTTTTGATCTAGAAATAGTAACCTTCGGAAAAATTGAAATGTGTATTAAAAATTATATAATTTTCTGTGCAAAATATTTCATATTTACAAAAAAATGTCAAAGTGACATTCCAACTTTTACATTATCCAAATGCTATTTTAAAAAACAAATGGAAATAGAAGGAGAAATAGCACTTAAACACAATACATTTGACAAACACGAACAAAAATGGTGATTATTTCTCCAAAACAATTTACATTCTTTTTTTTCCCTTAAAATATATAAAAAAAATCCTGCTGATCCTAATTTCCCCTTGTCTTCTTTCCTCTCCTTTTGTTCTGTTTATGCTTTACTCTACCCTTATTCTGAGTCTCCTTATTATCTATCCAAATAAGGTTATATCTTGTTGGTAAATTCACTATAGATAAAAATATCATTAACTTTGTTGCTGATTGATTGGCTTTTTTTCTCAATTTACTTAGTTGTTTATACAGTTCACTGTAAAGTGTACCACTAAGAATTATATACTTTTTACACATTAATCAACCTATGTATACGCATGCAACAAATTGAATTGTTATATGACTATGTTTATGTTGTGAATAACTTTATGAAATAAAATATTTAATCACAAAAAAACAAACAACAGTGACAAGCTCAAACATAACAATCATTTGTATTTGTTTTGGAATGAATGTTTTTCACATAATATCAAATATTAAAAAACGACAACTTATGGTATTTTTGAATGTGGTTTAACGCCATATTCAACACATAATCAGGTTATATATGCATATCCAGTTTTACTGGTGGATTAAAACCTCAGACAGTAGAACCACCGTCCTTCTGCAAGTGATTATATAAACAGCTATAAATTGCAACTGTCTAAGTAATAAACTTTAATCAATATTAGAAACTGTGCTTTACATATATGGTCTCTATATATAATTCTACATTTATTACAATAGTAACGTAAGTTCTATACACGGAGTAAGTGACATGATTTCCGGTAACAGACGGGTAACTTAACGGCCATTACGCAACACGCGGTTCAGTACGCACATGCAAAATGTTCCGAAAAATAGAAGTCTCGTCAATAATGGTTAAAATGAAGAATAGTTAATACCATATAAAATTATATGTACATATGTTCATTGTTTTGCTATATGGTACTTGATAATGTTTTTCTTATTAAGGCAATTATGAGGTATTACATTTTCCCATAGAGAACAGATGATGTCCAGCAACGTTAACTGAAAGAAATAATTGAAACGTATTTTATCAAATGTAATTATTTTAGAAAAAAAGTAAAATTTCAATGGAACGTGCATATGTTGAATAGAATATATTCAATCTGCTCTGATTGGTTCAGATTTCGTATTTAAAATGTCCTCTATGATTGACCGTCCTCGGCATTTTTATCGGAAAATTACGTCAGTCATCACATTTTGACAATATCAACCATATTTTAATACAGAACATTGTCTTTTACGAGTAAAAATAGTTTCTGTTGATGTCCAAATATATCGAAAAAGTTGGCAAATTATTTACAGCTGGTATGGAGCATCTCTAATGTTCTCTATCAAATATTAACAACGCCAGTTTTACGTTGTTTTAATACAGTGATAAACTTAAGGACGTCGCTTTTTATGTACATGGTATAATGTATTCTAATAGTGCACGTAGATACAAGAATATCATTGGTTTTGATATATCTAATATCCACAAAGTATTATGATTCCATTGAAGTAACCGATATTCGACTATTTTCTTGTAAACTAAATGATTTGAAATCAATACATGAATGAAAAAACGTCAACGTTTAGACGTTACTTTATTCATGTATTGATTTTCATATCATTTAATTTACAAGAAAAAAGTCGAATATCGGTTACTTCAATGGAATCATAAAACTGTGTGGATCAAAACCAAATGAATGATATTCTTTGATTCACATAAACTATTAGAATGCATTATACCTTTTATATGTTTCGGGTATTAATTTTTATAACGTAAGCAATATTACCGTGGGCGACATCCGTATACAGTGGGGTTTTTTTTTTCACCATTTTGGGAAAACTTATGCATTAAATATATTTGTTCAACTTCATAAAAATGTGTACACTTGCTTCTCTGGCTATTTAATTAAAGAATCAATATATTACTCAATACAGAATGGGGAAAACTTTGTCTATTTTATCATGGAATTATGGAAGTTTCAATTTACAATTATTGAAGCTTTCAATTGGGAATGTTTACCGCTCAATTGGGAAATAAAGATACTATTTGCCATTGGGAATATGACCCAATAACGGCTATAAAAATGGTAGGGAAAAAACACTGGTATAATATACACATTTTCTCAAATCAACACGATCATCGCATAAAATACATGATGACCGTACAAAATACACAATCATCATATAAATTATGCACTCAACGTATAAAATTAACACGACCGTCTTATAAAATACATGATCATTGTACCTAAAATACACATTCTTCGTATAATATACACATTTTCTAAAAATAAACATGTTTATCGTATAAAATATATGATTATCTTAAAAAATACGCAATCATCATATACAATAAGCATTCAACGTATAAAATTTACACGATCGTCGTATAAAAAACACATTCATTGTAGAAAATAAACATTGGTTGTATGTAATTATACGATCATAGTATATTTTGTTTTCAAAACACGCCATGTACATTCAATTTATACGGAGATCGTGTATTTTATATGATGAACGTGTAGTTTATACGATGACCGCATCAACTATAATTATGATATTTCAGGGCTGCGTTCAGTTCGGTCAAACCATTGATAACGTTAGCTAACATCATATTAGCACGCAGTACGCGTTAATTTTAGGGAACCAGGCATTAAACGTGTTTGGTGTTTAACGGTGCTGAACACAGCCCAGATGAGATTTTTAAACACACATTACCACTAGCTGATTTATGCTTTTTTTCAACAAATTCATGTTCGATATTGACGCCGAAAGATGAACGATCAAAGCTCACAGGATATTATTTTACAAATTGTTCTTTAAAACAAATGCGAAAATGATCTTTTTGGCCAACATAACATACCATAAGCAGCTTTTTGATAAACTCATTACTGAGCAATAAAAAACGTTAAGTGACATGCTCAATAAAACAGCATTAGGAATAAGACCCGGCACCATGCCATTCCGAGAAGGACCTTCTTCTACTATATTAAAATGTATTTGCCTATGTTGCAATCTTGGATCCAAAATGTAAAACTGCAACGACTGGACTGTAAAACAATTGCGGATATGCATCATATCTTGAACAGCTGTATTAGTTTGTAGTTTAAAGATATTTCATTTCAAATGGGGTTGCGTGACAAGTTCTCTCAATATTAGGCTCGGCCCGTCTACTATATCTTTTTACAATGTTTACATAATGATATATCAATGCAATAGTTTAAACTTATTGTTAGCTCAATTGTATATATTTAGCTCGTATTTTATATAAACTGGTTTCGAGTCCGCCTTCTGGGTAAAACAGTACTGGTGGTTGTTTTAGGGAGACCAATGGGTTGAGCTGAGGACAGAACCCACAACCTCTAATGTAGGCGGTCAACACTCTCTCCACTTCACCATCGCCCCGCTTTATTGAACCTTTATGCAGTACAATATACTACAAACAAATCTGAAATATTGAAACGTTTTGAACACGAACACATAACAAGATCTATATCAAAATTGCGACAATACAATACTTTTATAAGATACTTATGTAAGCAAAAATGACAGTGTGTTCACATGATCAGAAATGCTTACACATTTCTTTTGCATATGGTCCCCACCAATTGCAAATTTACATATGGAGTGAATTAACTCACGTATGTAAATGCATTAACGTGATCATATTTGCTCCTGTCGTAACTGTGAGTAAATTTGCATATATGCAAATAAATACTTCTGTGTACAAACAGTGCATTTGTACTAAAGACCCGTACACATGCGCCTATTTGTACACAGGAGTATTTAATTTACAAATATGCAAATTTGCTCACAGGTGCAAATATGGTCATGTGAACGCATTTACATACGTGAGTAAATTTACTCCGTATGCAAATTTGCATATAGTGGAGACCAAATGGAAATTAACCTTTGTATATATGTAAATGTAAGGCGTGTGTATTTCTCGTCATGTGAACGCTCTATAATTTTTTGCTTAGGTAAGAATTCTATAAAATGATTGCGTAATCGATATTTATAGAACTTGTGTGACTTACAAATGGATATGTGTCACTTATGATCACTCAGATGATTAGTCCACATACAACAGCTTAAAAAACTGCAAGGCTGAAAAAAGGAGGTAATTCATGGTCAGAAGAAAAAATAAAACATCTTTAAGGATATGGAAAGAAAGCAGTATTAAAGAACAATTGGACAATCCTCGTGCCAACACCACTGTAAATATTTATAAAACAATTGCTGTTGAAATGGCTGAGAAAGGACTCAAAAGAACACCTGAGCAATGCAAGATAAGAATTCACACAGAAAAAGCAAAATGATCTTGAAGAAAAGTGGTAAGGGCAGGCAGAAAAACATGTAAGTTTTTTGAAGAGCTAGATACAATCCTCGGATCAAGACCAGCGTCATCTCCAGTAATAACAGTAGAATCCAGAAAACGACGTCTAGCTAGTTCGATGATCTCAAGTTATAATAGTAGAATTCAGAAAACGACGTCTAGCTAGTTCGATGATCTCAAGTTATAATAGTAGAATTCAGAAAACGACGTCTAGCTAGTTCGTTGATTGATAATGATGCAAAAGGTGTGAGTGATGTTGACACAGAAAGTGAAAAGGCATCAACTTACAAATTTGAAGAAAATGAAGTGAAGTTGATGATGCTTCTGAGAAGGAACAGGCAGAAGAACTCGATCAGAAGGAAAAGAAAACACAAGAAATGAACTTTTTTTGGAAAATAAGAAAGACAAAAAAGTAACAAAGTAAAAGAAAGACGAGAATGTTACAGAGAAGTCAATTGAAAAGGCAAAGAAGGTGCGACAAAGCCGACTTGAAGTTGCAATTGGTTTCATCATGGAGGGCTTTGGTAGTGCCATTAAAAAGGCTGAAGATTGATTAATAGATCTTGAACAGCAAAAGATTGATTTGGAAAAAAAGAGACTTGACCTCGAAAAAGCAATGATGGATTCTTACGAACGCCAAAAATGTGAATAGAGAGAACATCAATTTAATATGATGAAAACGATCATGGGTGCTGTCGGACAGAGACCAACAGCTCAACATGGATCCAACGCTCCCTACTACACCGCTTCTGTACCATATGCCCAGCCACTAAACAAGATCAAAATACAAACTCGAGAGACGACGATACAAATTTAATGGAGGCGGGAGTACCACTTTTATAATCTCTAAATCAGAACAGTAACTTCATAGTGATTGGATTTACGCATTTTCAGTTTAATTTTTTTACCGTTTGAAGAAATTACACAATATTGATACCAAGTTTATTATATGTCATGTGTTTCAAGTTAGGAACCTTAATCAGAAAAACAGCTAAAATATGATTGGATTTTTTTTCAGTTGTCTTTTATTTTAAGTATTTGAGCATTTAAAATAATTGCACAACATTGATGCCGAGTTAATTATAGATTGTGTGTTCATGTTCAGAATTTGTCAATATTTCAGAATTGTTTGTAGTAAATTGTACCATAATTAATATAAGCATTCCATAAAGCTGTTCAAGATATGATGCATCTCAATATTCTGAAGTCCAGAACACTTTATTTTTACGTTTTAGGGGTCAAGATTGCAGCACAACAAATGTTCTTGTATTGCCATACTTCTCTCAGTTGTTATATAAGACATGCAAATACTGAAAACAAAACATTACTTTATCTGGATTTTCCGTTCATTTTGATTAAATCTTCAAATTCATGTGAATGCTTAGTAAAATATTTTTGCACACATGAGCAAATTTTGCATATACATATGTATGTATAATGAGTACTTACGTTTTTGTATTTAGTGCATGAGCACGGGGCTTAAATAAACTTTATGCACACACCTGAGTAATGTCGCCGCCTATATTTGCTGAACCAATTATAGAAGCGAATGATGACGTCATGGTCTTAGCCAACAAAACTATGCTTTCAGGCACGCACCTGTTGAACATGCTCACACTGAAATATATATATATTATAGGTGAGTCTACCTCAGTAGCCATATACATGCACATGATATATATATATATATATATATATACATCATCTCAAAACTCAAAATAATCATTGAATATGGTATAGTATATAACATACTAGTATGACAAATTATTTAATTACATCACTTACTCGATGCATCTATTTGTATTATGGGCTGGTGGCCTATGTTATTGAAATGAAAGTTAGTAATTTGTTTTTTATACATACATAATGACAATCAAAAACAGAATGAGGAGTTTCTTTTGGCAGAAAAAGTGCTAGTTTGGTAAACAGCGACTGTTGTCAGCACTAGGAATATTCATGAACTTATATACATGTACATACTGGGTCGATGTGGTTAACATTTTTGGATAACCGGTAAGCATATTTCTCAGATCTTGACACAGCGACCATGTCCGCTAGTTTCTATTAAAGTATCGATGTTTTCAAGTTTCGATCAGTAATGTATGTGATAATAAACATAGTCTTTTTCCTATTTTTTTTTAACATGTTCTAGCAGAATTAAAGATTTCGATTGTTCAAACTTTGTGTTTTAAGTTCTTGTATAGCTAAAATTAAGTAAATTGCGACGTTTGCAATACTCACTGTTTGCTGACTGTTCTCACTGGACACTGTTTCCTGTCGTCAATATAGGGCGTGACGCCATATATACACAGGTTCACATGCTCGTTGTTGTAATAGGTAAGGACATCTACATCTTTGTTGGGACAATTCTCTATACAGATTATAACTTCGTCGTCGTCGGTGAAAGATGGAAACGGATTGTCCGGTAAAAGGGAGGTGAAATGCGTCTGGTCGAAGAAGAACACCTTCCTGTAAAGCAATTAATTATTCAGTCGTATATTTGAACAGCTAAATATTGGTCAAATATTTGAACTGTTTAACTATTTCGTCGAATATTCGAACAGTTGAATATTGGTCAAATAGATAAACAGTTTAATATGTGGTCAAATATTGGTTTTAACTTATTTACTTTACTTCGATTGTGATACGAGTTCTTGCAACTTAGACAAATCACGTACGAAGTCTTCCTACTAAGCATATGCGGAAAAGTGTCTTGCCAAAGGACACCACATATGTCCGTAGCGGAGGTTCGAACCCACGACACTCCGATGATGGGTTCGATGCTCTACCACTGGACAACGCGTCAAATATTATAAAGAAGATTATATTAATATTTGATCGAATCTTCAGACAGTTTGATATTTGGTCAAATATTTGAAAGATGTTTTAAATGTTTGTATTATATTAGTTCAATGGCGAAGTAGGTGGTGACTATTGCACATGCTCATTAAGATTTAAAACAGGTTTTGAAATGTTGTTTTCTTTATTCTGTGTGTTTTTTTTTAAAAGATTGTCAGTAAATTTGTTATCTAATATGACCGCTGTTCGGATATCCTTGATGACCGATCGGTTATTGGTACTGCACGTATTATTTCTTTCTTTGTATAAATGGAGGAAAACCTAAGTTTGAATCTGTGTAAAGTCCTTGTCTTTCCGCAAATAACTGGCAAACATAGATAAAGTGTTTGTACTAAGCTAGGCTGCGTTTCACAAAAATTACGTTCACAAAAATCGACGTAAGTCAATTTGACAATTTTTCCGATTTGTGTCAAAATTTTGATCGTCATTTAAAATGATTGTATGTTCTGAAAATATTTAATTGTCTGCATGATTGGAGACAACTTGGCTTCATTTGGATGGACATTAAAAATATTATGAACATTTTTTGGTTTACGTTTACAACGAATTGTGTCGTATGTTTTTTTGTGAAAAGCATTTCTGGACGCCAACCCACAGCTCAGTGATACGAGGTTAATGTTGCTAAGATGTGAGCTGCGAGTAGCAATTTTTTTTTTGTACGATATGATAATTAATGCAAAATGTGCGATATATATAAATTAATGCAGTACGTAAACGTTCTATTCATACACGTTGTAAATATTATGCATAACCAACTCTTTAAATTAATTACAGTTGTTAAATAAAGTCATCATAATAATTCTAATTATAATATAATAATATTACGGTTTTCCTTCTAGGTTTTGTCCAGATAAGTTGACGTTCGGTATGTCGCTATTTTGTTGGTCACATACGTTGCCCCAGCTGTCGACACCGTTCACTAGTCTCAGTGGATTGCCGTGCTGCACGCCGAGGTAGGTTACCACTCCCTGAATGATTTGAAACATATAGTACGTGTACAGCTTTACTTCACAAAACTGGATAAGTATCTTCATTGGTAAACCAGTATAAGTATGTATTCATGCGACTTCTGACACCGGGACCCCGAAACGATTTAGGCGTTACACGTACTGGCACATGTATTTTATATCAATGAACACCGACTATTATATTGAATGACTTCCACCTCAAAACTTGGCTTCAATAGTATTTTATGATCTTCGAACTTCCCGTGCAAACAATTCCTTCAGAGGCTAGCACAAATGTATGTGATAGTAAAGGGATTATATTGGCAAATTACACATAAAAGCTACAAATGTGGTAAACACATAAAATAGGGCGGCTGGCATACCGATCAAACGAGCGTTTTTAAATCAATATTGAACAATATGGCATGCCAAACGTTGCAATATTCGATATTTTTACATTTGCATTCAATCTTCATAAATGTTTATTGCATATTGTTTCATTTGTATTCTATATTTCTCATGTGTATTTAATAATTGCTGATATGTATTGCTTACTTTTTATTTAAATTCTATATTTATATATTTAAATTGTATCTGTAACATTAGTTTTGTAAATTGTCTTCATTTGTAGAGTTAAGTGCCAATATACTCCCATAAATGTTTTGAATGATTTCTCGATGTTTCTTGCTCAAAGAATCACAGCAGTGGTATATAGGTAGAGCGTTCGCCTCGCATAGGAAGGTCGTCGGTTCGATCCCCGACAGGGTCATACCAAACAGAGTACTAGAAGCATCCTCGTTTGGCTTTCCATATTCAGGGAATGGTTCTAGGTCTGGTCGGTCCGCTGTCAATATATATCATGTATATCAGTATACCATGTGTCTGTGGCATGTTACTCAAGTGTGTCAAGTGTGGCACCGCTTGGGATATAATACGGTCTCAAGTAGACACCGTCGCGATATACCAGACACTAATGACTCTTCGCGGCTGGGTCTGACGCTCTACCACTACAAGTAGATCACGTGTTAATGGGCCTTCTTACCGTTTGGCAGAAGAAATGCGAACTTATACATCTAAAATGTTAAATTATATAGTGGTATGTTATAAAAAAATAAGCAATATGCACAACAGTGTGTGTTTATAGTTAACACACATATAGATACGGACAACGTGCCGTTGTTCAGTTCGTATTGCATGAATATAGCCATCTGAGTTTTATTTTCGTTAAACTGTAAATTTTAAACTTTTTAATATAAAATAAAATGTTCTAGTGTACTGTTACTTTGTATTTACTTTCTGTAATTTTAAAGTTCAATATAAACCAATAAATACACCACATTGACTTACCACGCCTCCAACAAACACAAGGAATATAATGAGAAAGATAACATCTCGACACTCTCTGTTCTCGAGTGGACCTTCGAAGTTAACGGTGTGGTCCGCCTCGCTTGGGTCTTGCTGAAATAATTGATGGTACATGCTGAAAGCTGATCATTATACCAATAGCTTATAGTGAAACAACATACGGTAAGTTTTCCACAAAAGTAATCCGGACCACAGAAATAACAGAAAAATAAATGTCCGGATCACAGAAGCAACTGGACAATGACTGTCCGGACAACAGAAATAACTGGTCAATGACTGTCCGGGCCACAGAAGTAACTGGACAATGACTGGCTGGACCACAGAATCAACTGGACAATGACTGTCCGGACCTCAAAATCAACTGGACAATGACTGTCCGGACCAGAGAAGCCACTTGACAATGACTGTCCGGACCACAGAAGCAACTGGACAATGACTGTCCGGACCACAGAATCAACAGGACAATGACTTTCGAACCACAGAATCAACTGGACAACGACTGTCCGGACCTCAGAATCAATTGGACAATGACTGTCCGGAACAGAGAAGCCACTTGACAATGACTGTCCGGACCACAGATGCAACTGGACAATGACTGTCCGGACCACAGAATCAACTCGACAAAGATTGTTCGGACCAAAGAATCAACAGAAAAATGACTTCCGGACCACAGAATCAACTGAACAATGACTGTCCGGACGACAGAAGTAACTAGACAATGACTGTCCGGACAACAGAAGTAACTGGTCAATGTCAATGACTGTCCGGACCACAGAAATAACTCGACAATGACTGTCCGGACCACAGAATCAACTAGACAATGACTGACCGGACTCAAGAGTAACTGGACAATGACTGTCCGGGCTACAGTAATAACTGGACAATGACTGTCAGGATCACAGAAGCAACTGGACAATGATTGTCCGGACCACAGAAGTAACTAGACAATGACTGTTCAGACCACAGGATCAACTGTACAATGACTGGTCGGTCCACAGAATCAACTGGACAATGACTGTCCGGACCACAGACGCAACTGGACAATGACTGTTCGGATCACAGAATCACTTGGACAATGACTGCCCGGACAACAGAATCAAAAGGAATTATGATATCGATTTTGGCAGGAGACTGGACGTGATATGGCTACTGGACGTGATATGGCTACTTACAAAGCAGAAAATACGACATCGATGTTGCCAAGAGAGACTGGACGTGATATGGCTACTTGCAACTTACAAAGCAGGAAATCGACATCATTGTTGACAATGGATGTGATATGACTACTTACAAAGCAGGAAATACGACATCGATTTTGCCAGGAGACTGGACCTGATATGGCTACTTACAAAGCAGGAAATCGACATCATTGTTGAGACTGGATGTGATATGACTACTTATAAAGCAGGAAATACGACATCAATTTTGCCAGGAGACGGGATATGATATGACTACTTACAAAGTAGGAAATACGACATCGATGTTGACTGGACGTGATATGGCTACTTAAAAAGCAGGAAATACGACATCGATTTTGCCAGGAGACTGGACGTGATATGGCTAATTACAAAGCAGGAAATCGACATCATTGTTGAGACTGGATGTGATATGGCTACTTACAAAGCAGGAAATACGACATCGATTTTGCCAGGAGACTGGACGTGATATGGCTACTTACAAAGCAGGAAATACGACATCGATGTTGACTGGACGTGATATGGCTACTTAAAAAGCAGGAAATACGACATCGATTTTACCAAGAGACTGGGCGTGATATGGCTGCTTACAAAGCAGGAAATACGACATCGATGATAACTGGACGTGATATAGCTACTTAAAAAGCAGGAAATACGACATCGATTTTGCCAAAAGACTGGACGTGATATGGCTGCTTACAAAGCAGGAAATACGACATCGATTTTGCCAGGAGACTGGACGTGATATGGCTGCTTACAAAGCAGGAAATACGACATCGATGTTGCCAGGAGACTGGACGTGATATGGCTACTTAAAAAGCAGGAAATACGACATCGATTTTGCCAAGAGACTGGACGTGATATGGCTGCTTATAAAGCAGGAAATACGACATCGATGATAACCGGACGTGATATGGCTACTTAAAAAAAGCAGGAAATACGACATCGATTTTGCCAAAAGACTGGACGTGATATGGCTGCTTACAAAGCAGGAAATACGACATCGATGTTGCCAGGAGACTGGACGTGATATGGCTCCTGGACGTGATATGGCTACTTACAAAGCAGGAAAACCGACATCGATGTTGCCAGGAGACTGGACGTGATATGGCTACTTGCAAAGCAGGACATATGAAATCAAATTGCCAAGAGACTGGACGTGATATGGCTACTTACAAAGCAGGAAATACGACAACGATGTTACCAGGAGACTGGACGTGATATGGCTACTGGACGTGATATGACTACTTACAAAGCAGGAAATATGAAATCGATGTTGTCAGGAGACTGGACGTGGTATGGCTACTTACAAAGCAGGAAATATGACATCGATGTTGCCAGGAGACTGGACATGATATGGCTATTTACAAAGCAGGAAATACGACATCGATGTTGCCAGGAGACATGACGTGATATGGCTACTTAAAAAGCAGGAAATATGACATCGATGTTGCCAGGAGACATGACGTGATATGGCTACTTTCAAAGCAGGAAATACGACATCGATGTTGCCAGGAGACTGGACGTGATATGGCAACTTACAAAGCAGGAAACACGACATTGATGTTGCCAAGAGAGACTGGACGTGATATGGCTACTTACAACTTACAAAGCAGGAAATCGACACCATTGTTGACACTGGATGTGATATGACTACTTACAAAGCAGGAAATACGACATCGATTTTGCCAGGAGACTGGACGTGATATGGCTACTTACAAAGCAGGAAATACGACATCGATGTTGACTGGACGTGATATGGCTACATTAAAAGCAGAAAATACGCAATCGATTTTGCCAGGAGACTGGACGTCATATGGCTGCTTACAAAGCAGGAAATACGACATCGATGTTGCAAGGAGACTGGACGTGATATGGCTACTTACAAAGCAGGAAATATGAAATCGATGTTGTCAGGAGACTTAACGTGATATGGCTACTTGCAAAGCAGGAAATATGAAATCGATGTTGCCAAGAGACTGGACGTGATATGGCTACTAGACGTGATATGGCTACTTTCAAAGCAGGAAATATGACATCGATGTTGCCAAGAGACTGGACGTGATATGGCTACTAGACGTGATATGGCTACTTTCAAAGCAGGAAATATGACATCGATGTTGCCAGGAGACTGGACGTGATATGGCTACTGGACGTGATATGGCTACTGGACGTGATATGGCTACTTTCAAAGCAGGAAATACGACATCGATGTTGCCAAGAGACTGGATGTGATATGGCTACTCACTCAATTATTTTGATTTTGAAAAGTTTTCACCCTATTCTTTCAATTCTTATCTGGGGCACTGGGAGTCTGCAGGACTGGAGTAGTTGCACCATGTATATAGAATTTAGCAATAGTGTCAATTTCCACGGGTTTCTATCAATTCAATTCAATATGCATATTGAGAACAAACACAAATAATAAGAATATGAAACAATAATACACAACATTAATTTCGACTTCTTTACCGAGAAGTCAGTTACGCGCCTGAATATCAAGCCAGGGGCCGTGAGTTTGAATCCCCGCCCGGCAACAATCTCTATGATGATTGATATACGACATTGTGTTTTATTAGCATTCGTCTCTCACCGCTGATTCAATGGAAAAGTTATCAGTTACTTGCGGAGATGGGGTGTGTACGAGTATTGGTTAACCTTTCAGGATTCCAGAAAACAGTGGTAAGGTTAAATGATCGTCTGTTAGCCCTCCATGGCATAAACATGACGCTAAATATTCAACCAACCAATCAATCTTTACCCAGAAGCTAATTTGTCTTACCATATAAACAGTTACATTTAAATGAAATAATATATAAGCGTGGTATTATTGCTAAGTTTTTAACTGCATGTAATTCATTTCTTAGTTTAAATGCCACATTGCGTTATACCATTCCACATATAATGAATAGCCAATATTAGATGATAGGAATTTGAATTGGCTGGGAATTTCTGTTCTCTTGCTATTGTGACATATATAAAATCATTTTCAGAGCACATGTGGGGGGGGGGGGGGGGGGGGGGGGGGGGTTATATATTGATTATAAATTACTAAATTAGTATTTATTTATAAAATGTAACTTGTTCTAGAGTTTGTGTAGATCTATTACCGTTTAATTAAGTAAACATTACAAATTGATAAAACTGTTAATAATATTTAACTGCGATTCAGCCATTACGGAAGCATAAAAGCCTAATGATATAGGAGCGACATCAACCTGTTTGTCAGACATTGATTGCTTCAGGGCTCTTATATTAATTCCATAGTCCATTTTATAGTATTGTCACAGTGTAAATAAATATCAGGTCACATTCAAAGACACGCAATATAATGCGACATGATGAAACAATGATAATTGTTGAACAGTTAGTTGTTGATTTTTATATTCGTTTGTTGTATATAACAACTTTTTGTTCAGTGTCGGTGGAACGTTTAATACGGCGTTTATTGAATCACAAAGACTGGCGCGCGTGGTTTATACCAAATCCAAGATGGCTTCCCTTTTTACCAATACCGTTTTGCTCACTACTGTAGGTCTGTAGATCTAGGGAATAAAATAAAAATTTATAAACATACCTTCGATGTTGTATTGGTACATACACAATAACGTTACAGTACATGTGATATTGGTTCATACCTTAAATGGTCGTACCTTTGTATCGCGTCCACAACAGTTAAAACACGGCATTTTCAAGTTAATCACGATTTACACGTTTTGAACGACATTTTTATCACTGCGCGTGTGATGATGTCATAAATATGACGTCATTACTGTCAGCCTGAATCAATGCAATCGGAACATTGCTCGGTCATACGTTCGTTCGGCAGAATGTTCTGATTGAAATCAAGCGTTCGGACTGAATGAATGTTCTAAAAGAAGTTTGTACAGTGCAGTTAAAAAACAAATCCGCTTCACTATGGTCTGGTCGGGATGGACTGGATCTGTAGCTTGAAACTGTCTATGGTTGGAGCAGCGACAGCTACTACTGGTAAAGAATTCCATATCCTGATACCATCTGGGAAAAACGATTTCTGGTAAACGTGTGTCCTCGCATACAGCACCAAGACAGTGTTGATATTGCCTCATGGAAATTTGGTCGGCACCAGGTGATTGGGCGATATATCGATCAACTGATATATAACCCTGTACTTCACATGATGTCTTTGGCCTGGACTCTGCGCTCCTGAAGTTTTGGTCATTGGAGTTGATCCAGCATGTTGGATACGCTGCTGGTTGTTCGGAAGTTGGAGAGTAGCCAACCATCCGAGTAGTCGTCCGTTGAACAATCTCCAGCTGGTTTATGTTGTTTGTCGTATGCGGGTCCCAGAAAAGCTCTAGTATATTATGTGAGTGGTTCAATAGGGCTTTGGTCTCACGTGGACATTGATGGATATTGCGCCACAGGAAAGCAAGGGTGGAGTTTGTCTTCTTTGTCACCTGCATGTTGATGCGGTGGTTCCATTGTTGTGGATATTTACCCCAAGATACTTGGCTGAGTCTATGTACTGCATCTAGCGTCTGTCCATGTATGTTTTAAAGGTGCTATATATACTTCTTCTTAATTAGTCACGTGCAGGACTTGGCATTTCTTGGGATGAAATTGCATCAACAAGTCTTTCTCCCATTGTTGAAGATCACCAAGGCCATGTTGTACACTGACGGCATCCTCTATACTTCGTATGTTTCTGTACAGGGCACAGTCATCCACGAACAGTCTCACTGTAGATTTCTCTGAGACGCAGTAAGGTAGGTCATTTATATAGAGGAGGAACAACAATGGACCGAGGACACTGCCTTGTGGACCTCCGGACTGGACAGGGGCTGTAGATGAAAATACGCCCTCCAACGTCCAGTAAGATGACGTCTTATTGTCCCATGGAGTCCATGCGTTTTGCAACACCCTTTGTGGTGAGGATTAGTTGACTCTCACAGGAACGTCTCTTACGGAATCTGTTGAGCGTCGTATTATATGCTATGCTCATCAAGATATCTCATGATGTTACTGCAAAGAACATGTTTCATCATCTTACATGTAACTGATGTTAAGACTGACAGTACGATAATTCTCTGCTCCGTTTTTCTCCCCTTTTTTATAGATGGAAACAACGTTTGACGACTTCCATTCTGGTGGTATTTTGCCCTGGCTAAGAGAAGCCTAAGAGGACCTGTACACAGGGCTGATCTCTGCAGCGAGTTCCTTAAGCAGCCTGCAAGACACTTCGTCAGGGCCAGTTGCCTTGTGGACTTGGAGACCAGCAAGCAGTTTCCTCACTTCTTCAGTGTTTATTGAGAAGGTTGGCATGTCCTTGTAAGGGCTTGAACCTTTATCTGGTAATGACTCCGCAAACTCATCTTTGTTGAAGACTGAGGAGAACTGGTCATTGAGTATATTGGCCTTCCAGCAGTTGTCTGATTATGTCTTGCGTGTACTGTCCTTCAGCGGTGCCACGCCAGTAGAATCGATGTGCATGCTTTTGATAAAACCCCATAATTGTTTAGAATTGGATGTAGATTCAGGACTCATGATGTCGCAGATATATCTGTTGTATGCATCTTTTTTCAGAAGCTCCGTTTTTCCTGCTTTAATTCCGACATGATTTTGCAAATTCTAAATATTGATATTCATTCAAGATCCTCGTCCAACCTACTCCCGACCAAATCACGTGTTATTTTGAAGATCTTTTATATGTTCGAGATAAAAAAAATTGAATAGCCTAGTCTTCCGATAATAATTTTTTTTTAAAAAAATGGCATTTCAGTGAATTATTTCAAAACTTTGTTTTTGAGATGGGTTAAAGCCAAGCTCCAGAGCTCTGGGCAAAAAAAAAAGTTAGTAAACATACTTTCGGTGGAAGTTGTATTGGCACCTACACAATAACATTATGCCTACAGTACACGTGACACTGTTTCCTACCTAGGAAGTATATCAGAAAAAACTGGCTATAAATGTCTTAAAAAATAAAATAATTATTAAAATGGATAAAAAGAATCGCATTATCATTATTTAATAAAATCCCTTTTCAATAATTTTTGTCATGTTTAAATAGATATCTTTATGGCAATTAGGGGTCAGTGGGTATACATAGGCATGATATATATACGAAAATATTTCTAGCCAATTTTAAAAGTTTGAAAAGTCCTGATAAATCCCCTTTATCCCGTGTATACCTAATACCGCGAATGCCCGTATAATAACAATATCCCAGACATGCTCAAAACTCCAACTTCCGTTAGCGTCGATATTTGTTTATTACTCAGCACACTTAAAAGGTAACTTTATGCCTGTTTATTATTGATGCCACAAAATTTTAGACTCGCGGTAATAGGTATCACCAGTATAAATGGTCGTGCATTTGTATCGCGTCCACAGCTGCTTAAAATGTTATATTCAAGTTTACCACAATTTACACCTGTTTTGGACATATTTTTCACCGCGTGTATGATGCTCACAACAGTTAGACCATAACTTACTCCAACATGCATTGTCAAGTCAAAAATATATGTATAATTCATATTCTTGTGCCTTGTGTCATTAAACCATGTATTTGGACGAACCATAACGCCTTTAACAAGCATTGGTAGAAAGTCACCCAAGGAACATTTTTTGCATAAAAAAACAACACAATATTATAATCAGGTAATTCGTTTCAGACGAGACGTTTTTTGAAGTGTTTAGGTTACTATCGGGCTAGTAGTTTTGGACAAGAAAATACCTTTTTATTTTGAAATTTTTACTGTAAAATGCAATACAGAAAAAAGCAGCCTTTAACCTTGGCGTTCATGTTTTTTTTATAAATCGCAACAACTTTAACAATCTTGGTAGAGGGCTACCGAAGAAACATTTCTGCCAAATAATTACGAAACCTGGTCAGCGGTTTCAGACGAGAATATTTATTTAAAGTTTTTACTACATCAATATAAGGAAAACCAGCTCTGCCTGTCGGCGGCAATGATTTTATGAATCAGAACAGCTTGAACAATTTTGGTAGACGGTCATCCAAGAAACAATTCTACGAAATTGGGCCAGTAGTTTCTGACAAGATTGTTTAAATTTTTTTCCCTTTCCGTTGCCATGGCAACCCGAGTTCCGCATGAATCAAGTTCGTTTTAACAATTTTGGTAGAGGACCATCCATGGGTCATTCCTGTGATGTTTGGTTTAAATCGGATGAGCGTATTCAGAGATGTCGTTTGAAGCAATTGTTTACGGACAGACGAAGGAGTTATTACAATAGCTCCCCTGCAGTCTCCGGCCGAAGTGAGCTTAAAGTTGATATACCAGCTCTATTTCAGACAGTGTCAATGTTTGTCTTTTTTATTTTTTGAAAGAGACTTCCGAGAAGAATTTTAATAGTTTTAAAAAAATATTAAACAATATATCTACTTGACATGAAGATTCTTACTTCGTTTTAAAAGAATAATGTTACTGAAAATCTACTCTACGTCCTTGATAAACTATAGCCTAATGTGAAAGTCAACAGGGGCCTAAGCAGATAGCATTTCAATGATACACGATTTCAAAAACATTTTATGAATTTATCAACAACGTTTATAGTGCAAATGATATCCATAGACATATGGAAAAAATATCTAGTCAGTGATCACAAAATTGAAACGACACGACATTATTCGGCGTACAAAGTAATTTATAAATACAGAGGTCTTCTTTAATAGAACACAAAAACAACTCAGGCTTTGCAAATATGATGCAAGTCGTATTGCAAGACTTGTTAGGGTAACCAGGTAAGCAAACCAATGTAATGTAAGCATGTTTGTTTGGTGACTTAACTGCTATCTTATCATCCCCACCCACCCACTAGCTGTCATGCCACCTAAACCTTTATATTCATTAAAATAAAACTTTCCGTACTGGTTCTACCCAGGAAACGGACACAAAGCTATTCTTATCAGCTCTTGGCTTTCCTCGTAAGCATAAAACTAGACATATTACTAAAGGTGATCAACTCTGTATGGTTTAAGATTTTTTTCAATGTTATCATTTGTTAGGGTTGAAACTTACTTTTTCATTCCACGTTATGTGTACGGGAGTTATTTTTTTTCTTGCAGGTTGTCACTTATTAGAGAGTTGCAACTTTACTTTTTTATTGCACGTTATGTGTACGTGAGTTTTTACCTTTCCTTGCATGTTATCACTTATTAGAGAGTTGCAACTTTACTTTTTTATTGCACGTTATGTGTACGGGAGTTGTTACCTTTCCTTGCACGTTATCACTTGTTAGAAAATTGCAACTACTTTTCCATGCCCATTAGTAGAGTCGTTACCTTTTGCTTATGAGAGAACTGTACCTTATGTTACAATTTGTATCCATTTGCCTATGTTATGTATAAATATGTAATATCATGTCCATTATCCGTAACACAAGTTTACACTAAACCTTTAAGATTTTCTTGTATGTTATTACTTGTTGGAGAGTTGTAGTTCTACTATTTCCTTGTACATGGTTCTTTACAAAGTTCTTGCCTTCACTAAAGACTTATATAGAGAATGAATGAAAAGGGTTTTACGGCGTACCAACACATTATAGGTTATTCGACGCCAACAGGAAGGAAGATTCCTGGTTCACTCTACATGTACAAAAATAACAAATTAATATACTGATTAAAACACAGGGTTTAATAATTTAACCACAAAAGTGAACATGACAAAAAATCATAAAATGAACACGACACCCATTCGGAGGATTCCTACCCCTCTGCAGAGATCGGTAGTGATTCTATTCTTAACCGGAACCACACCGGCTTATATAGAGAAGGAAAAGCAACTGGATGAGATGTTATGAACACTTGCATATTCAAGCAAACTCTTGTTTTCAAATATCCTAACTTTACCATTTATCTTGGTGGGGAGGGTGGATCAAAATTCTGTCCTTTCACAATGAACTTCTCTACAAAACGAGACCATTCCACATGTTCCAAGCAAATTGTGTTTTAAATTGTTGAAGAACTTACAATTACAAAATTTGTATACTGCAACTAAAAAATCAAGACAAGTACTTTTAAATTCAAGATTATTTTGCACTTTTAAAACATTGTAAAACATCTACAAAAACCTTCCATTTAATGTAAAAGAAATCACCTGCCTGTGAAATGTGAATGATTAATTGGCCAAATTATTAATTCTTCGCATGCTATTTTATCAACATTTAGTAGACATTATTATTTGTTGCAGAGTTCAATACACATGCTGTTAGATTCAATTCAGTACGTGATGATTTACGTTTCCAATACATGTATTTGGTTAATTCCATTTTTTGCCATCTTGATACTTCTAGACATTATTTATAACCTATATTGTCATATCACTGCTTCAGTACCCATAAAGATGACTTTTATAAAAACGAACAATACTAATTATCCTTTTCTTATTTGCTTTATTCTTAAGATAAGTGTAAACCTATATCAACATATAGAAATTCTCAACACAGCTACAACAATGATTACAAGTCATTAACATTATCCTGGATGACCGACTTTTACCCAAACATTTATATAATGCTAAAATATCAGTCGATCACAAACATTTGTAAACTATTTGTATATTTATATTTTGTATTGAATAAAGTTCATATATTTACAATTTCAGTAACAAAACCAAGACCCACCTGCACACAGGAAATGTTACAGGCTCGTTCTATGTATTCATTTAAAAACGTACATGAAGCGAATGAAGATCTAAATGAAGTTTTATAAAGCTGTGGTTGAACTGTTGAGAACAATGTATATAGAGATTCACGTGTATGTTTTATTCTATAGTAAGAACTTCTCAATCAATTCTCTAATAGACACATAAGTACCATACGTTATTGTTCTATATTTACCCACATTTACAACACATAAACATCTCATCCATGATACATTGTACATAAAATCCCAGTTCCATATACAGAATTTACTTAAAATCATCAATAAAACATTATAATTCCATAACCTATTGATAAACTATGTTGTGCATGAAGGTCTTCTGAAACATTATAATTCCATAACCTATTGATAAACTATGTTGTGCATGAAGGTCTTCCGAAACATTATAATTCCATAACCTATTGATAAACTATGTTGTGCATGAAGGTCTTCCGAAACATTATAATCATATATGTATAATTAGTTTTGTCCTTTTTGACCGAATGAAAAAATATGGATCTACGACACCACAACATAAAGGTTAGATGATGTCAACAGGAGAGAAGATTCCAGGATCACTCTTTGTGTACAAAAACAACGAACTGACGTACAGACTGAAAGACAAATAACACATAAAATGAGTATGTATTCCTCATTTTTATGTGTTGTTTGACTTGGTGGCCTGATGGTTAGCATAGTTGCTCCAACATCCAGAGGCCCCCGGATTGATTCCCAGTGGGGTTTCATCCAGGATTTTTTTTCAAACACGCTCCCAGTGTCTTATTCGCGCAAGGTACTGTGAAAGAATGCAATTCTTTTTAGGGGATTTTAAGCAGTTGGACTGTATACAGAGAGATACCCAGTGCACATAAAAGATCACTGAACTTCTATGAGATGCAAATGCCTGTAAACCTCCCACGGAAACAAGACTTCCTATTAATAATCAGAAATTGATTGCTAGAATTTATGGAAGAACCTAGAACCCTGATGTCTGCAGAATTACAGAATACACTCATCAACTTTTACAATTACTTCAACATGAAATATCAATAAATCCAGGTGATTGATTATAAAAGCTGTGGAGTGTATTTCAGCAAAACTACCCACTACTCGACGTGTCAATTTATAGCATGTACGAACTACAGGTCCTATTCCTGCCAATCTCTCATTTGACACGCCTGAACCATACATGGGATCGTATTTTAACCATATACAGGACTAACAATGATAAAGTGGACACAACACCAATTTGGATCAGTTGATTAGATACGTTACATAAAGTTATATAATGCACAAATATCCATTAAATGTAACTTGTATTACATGCTACTTGAATGATGACTGATGTTTTATGATGTTGTGCAGATAATTACATAATGGACATGTTGGCTCATTTTTGGCTTCCCTCAATAGAGTAGTTTTTAGTGAATGGCTAAATGTTTCCACATATCAAATGAGCATTACTTGCATGAACACTTCATGTGCTGGAATTCAACAACGATAGTTTCACATCAACTTAATAACTCATATTTTTTATATTTCCTAATTACAACTTTCATGTCAATCAACTAGTGTTGAACATTCACCTGCCCTTAAAGACCACTCTTAATCGTTTCTCCTAGTGGATACTTAAGACAGGTTTCACTGTAAATATTAGAATACTAGTTACAATGAAGTAATACAAGCAGACAATTTTATATTTTCAAGATATACATCACTATTGTATACGTAAAATTCATAGCACAGATCGGAAAGCACACCAGCAATGTCAGCTGGACTTTGGTTTGAAGAAGGCAGCAATGGATCGCTGATTTTTGTCTTCTTTTGGCTTCAATTTTGTTAATTTCTTACTGTCCTGAAATTGTAGATTCTATAATACAGAAAGTTGAGAAATCGAGTTACATAATGAATAAAAGCAGTAAAACTACCATCTGTGACTATATCAACATACATGGTCAAGCATCTTGGTAGAACATTAACATTATCATAGTATGTACCCATTATAATATATTTACACCATTATAAATAGGTTAGTTGGAAGATATCAGTCCATAAATAGTATATTATTTCAAACACAGCAGTGTACGTTAGTAACCAAGCATATTAATTCAAAATAAGTACCTTTATAATGAAGGTAAATGTTACAATAAATTCATTTAAATATAAAAAAATTTCATGCCACCCCGACCCTTTTTATTTTTTCCTAAAAAAAAATATAAAAAAAAATTATTTGAAAGACCAAAAGTTTTAAAAATAAAATCCTCTTGTAAACTAAACTTCCCCTTGATAAGTATAAACGTTGAAAAAAAAAAGGAATCACAGAAACATACAGATCAAGAAATTTATAATCATTAAAAGAAAGCTATTTACACCTAACAAGCACCTTACCCCAGAGTTCCCTGTTAGTTTGGTCTCAAAAGCCTTCAATACCTGAAAAAGTTACAAACAAAAATACAAAACTATTCATTCACAAAGCACAATTATTTTTTATACAATAAAAAATTCCTGATTATGAAAATAAACATTTAATAAATCAAAAGCAACTCAATTTTAATCCTATGAATTGATCCATAAAATTTAACAAAGGTATTTTTCAGAAAAAAAAAGCTAATGGGCAGGGATCGTTTTCCTTTATTTAGTAACAATGACCTTGACCCTATAAAGCTCAGAAGCAATCCAAAGATTTCTTTCCCAAAAGAACTTCACTTACTAAGAGCTCAATGTAACATCAGACTAAGTCATATTTTGCAGATAACACAAAAAGTACTGGGAAACATATCGCCAGACTATCTCACTATAAGTTAAAGTACAGTAATTAAAATCACAATTAATATAAAATGATATAAAAAAGGTTCATTAACTAATAAGAATAATGCCAAACCTTCTTCATGGCTGTTGAAACTGCAGCTTCCATGAACTGTTGCTTAGTTACCCAGCGTGTGTTAGGATGGTTCCCCTCCTCTACATTGGACTGGTTGACTGCTATACCCTCTATTACATAAGTCTGATGGATGTGGGAGAATATATGCACAACCTTGACAATCAGGGAAATAACAGTATAAGAACATCTTCCCAAAATAAAGTGTTTCTTTACTACATGTAAAATGTTGTTTTTATTTTAGATTAAAGGCATGTAACTCACCCAATAATCATCAGACTGAACTATGATATTTTTTAAGATTTATTTAATGGTGTTTAATGGCATTTTCAACACATGGCAGGTTATATAGGATATATCTAGTTGTACTGTTGGAGTGGAGAAAGACCTCAGAATAATTGAGTATTTAGCATCATTTTTAAGCCATCGAGGGCTAACAGACGATCAGTTAGCCTAACCACTGTTTTCTGGGATCCTGAAAGGTTAACCAGTTCTCAAACATACCTTATCTCCACAAGTAACTGATAAATTTCCCATTTTAATCTGCGGTGAGAGATGGATGATAATGAGACACAATGTTGCATATCAATCATCAAAGAGACTGGCCGGGCGGGGATTTGAACTCAACCCCTGGATTGATAGTCAGCGCATACTTCAGAATAAATCTAAGAAGAACCACTGTCCTTCCATAGGTGAAAAGTAAACTTTCTCACATAAAGTTTTTGGGATAGTTTTGGCTCAAACCCATGACCTCAGCAGTGAGAAGTCATTAGACAACAATGCCTCAGCTGCCACAGAGACCATGGAGGCCTCCACTACAAACTTATCCTAGACATTTTGTATAATCATTTCATATTGATCAGATTGAAAATGAAAGTGTGTATATACATAACAAGAGTTATCAGAAGACCAACAAAGCTCGCTTCTGGGTGTCTAAGTCCAAAAAGGGCCATAACTGTGCCAAAATGAAATCCAGAGTTATGGTTCTTGTCTCTGTGTGTTCCATTGATGAAGGTGAACACACATGCAAAGTTTCATTCACATCCAATGAGTGGTTGCATAGATATCTTAAACTTAAACGCAGAAGTTTAACCTGGGTGTCTACAGACCATGCCGACGCCGGGGTCATGACAATAGCTCTCCTTGGACTTAGTCTGGCAAGCTAAAAACGTGACGTGAATTTTAAAATATATAGCTTAATACATTACTAAAATCAATATTTTAATCCAACAAAGACATCCATCATAATTACCTCCCCAGCATCCACCTGTCGAGCAGCCTGGCCCACATTTACCCCGTATTTACTGAGAACATCTGTATAAGGTACCCTGTCTGAAGTATCAGATTCCAGAATTTGACTCGGAAACTCCCACATACCAGCCAATAAACCTGTAACAATTTTTTTATAATCATGTAATCAAAAGTTTACCAAGTGTAAATTTGATGAAAATAACATAATTCTGAATGGAATTTTTAACAAATAGGCCATTGTAAAGTAATTAACCCTTTACTCCATAGATACGCATTTTCCCACACCAATCACAGAAGACCTTTGAAAACAGTGCAGGAAGAGTTCAGATTGCTTGTAACGAGCAATGTGAACACTTCCTGCACTGTTTTCCATTCTGTCAGTTAATATAAACATAATTCACCCAATAATTCAAAAGCCTTCTATATTAGAGGTGTCCAAAGGCGTCTATATGAAGTAAAGGGTTAAGTTGAAATAAGTTTTTCTTATTATTTCATATTATCTTAATATTTAGTTTCTGCTGAAATTGTCTGGTTGTATCATACAATGTCACAGAATACTGAACATCACAATGAGGGTTCCTCATGACTAATTGTCTATTAAAGGTTGTTTACCTATTACACCACCGGCGTCCGAATACTGAATGAAGCGGAAAGTTTACCAGTTACTTAAGAAGGGTGGTGGCTCTTCTCAGATTTATTTTAAATTCTTCCTCCATCAATACAACTTGTAGGCATATGTAATTTGTAACCCTCCCTCAACAATATGGGAGTAAGTTATTAAAGAAGAAATCATTCAATTCAAAATGGATACTAAACAATAATGGCCATTTTAGTTCAAATTGCTAGCTTATATTAAATTAGTTATTTGTTTGAAAAGGTAAAGTATATTTTATGTTGTCTTGACATTAAGTGTAACCAGACCCTGAAAATTCCTACTGTCCGCTTGGGGATCTGGGTCAATTTTATGGGAAATCATGGTACTATCAATTACAACTACTGGACATTTAATGTTAACCTGTTTTGGGTCTCTGTACAATGAAATATTCATCCTCTGTCTGGCACTTCCTGCATAATACACACACTGATGTCCTCTCTTCCCGTGCCGCCTTCTTCTTCCCTTTACGTGGATAATTCATCACACCTAAACTACATACATAAATATTAAAAAAGTTTACCAAAATTTTAGAAATGGGGGGAACATTTTTTTCCCCAATAGTCCATGCCTTTATAATTAAACTCATAGAGCACTTGTTGCAATAAGGGTATATATTGAAATAGGTCAAAATAATATATTGACTGGAAATGTGTCCACAGGTCATGAATGCCCCTGCAATATATAAGTAAATTTTACCAAAAATTAAGTAAAAAATGGGCCACAACTCCTTTACAATTTGACCAACATTGATCAAACATTGCCTATTTATTATAATTATACAGTTAGACACTAGTTTCTAATTTATATATAGACCCTATGGTAAGTCATTTACCAGAAACCAATTTGACAGACAGACGCATAGAGGAGTAAAACTTTATGGTCCTTCACCATTCTTCAAATCACTTCTATCACTTCTGTACTTGTGCAATATCTTCAATTATATTGCTAAACCATATAATATAGCACCAAACCTCTGAATACAATATCCTGAAGAGCAACCCATTAACATTATTTGCACTTTGACCCTGCCACAGCTCATCAAGCAACAATGCCAGGTGTGTTTTACATGTATGCCAAGAATACTACACACAGCATGGAATACTACACACAGTATGGAATACTACACACAGTGTGGAATACCGTACTACACACAGTATGGAATACTATACAGTATGGAAAACTACACACAGTATGGAATATTGTTTATACTTACTTTGTATCATAGTTTTGTAGGTGTGATCTATGCCAACTCTACACACAGTATGGAATACTGTACAGTATTGAATACTACACACAGTATGGAATACTACACACAGTGTGGAATACCTTACTAAACACAGTATGGAATACTATACAGTATGGAAAACTACACACAGTATGGAATATTGTTTATACTTACTTTGTATCATAGTTTTGTAGGTGTGATCTATGCCAACTCTACACACAGTATGGAATACTGTACAGTATTGAATACTACACACAGTATGGAATACTACACAGAGTATGGAACGTTGTTTAAACTTACTTTGTATCGTAGTTTTCTGTGTCAGGCAGACATAGGTGACAGTCATCCATCACTGAAAGTATACGTTGCTGTCTTTGAGTTTGCTCTTCATTTAAATAATATCTAGAAAAAATCACTGGAAGGGCACCATCTGAGCACGTAACAGGGAATGATGGTCAATATTGGAGATAAAGTTAAGGAACCTTGAAATTCTGATTATTTCATATAGTTAAACCTGTCTTAAGCAGACAGTTAAGGGAAAAAGTAAAAGTGACCTTTAAAGAATGGTTGTTGCTTAATACAGATGAGAGCATAAACATGGAATACAGTAAATGTGGCTGCTTAATAGTGGTGACCCCTTACATAGGTTTGACTGTAGTTATGTAATGTTGTTACAAAATTACAGACAGGTTGTATTTCACAAAACGAAAATGATTGTAGATGTTAAGAATCGTTTGATGGGATGTTCCTCCTCGACCCACAACACACTCATTG
Organism: Panopea generosa; assembly: GCA_029582155.1. Lineage (NCBI taxonomy): Eukaryota > Metazoa > Mollusca > Bivalvia > Adapedonta > Hiatellidae > Panopea > Panopea generosa. The sequence continues at coordinate 25,824,711 of CM055901.1, read as the reverse complement.
ATGGGGAGAATAAGTGAGTTACCGTAAGGTAGCAGAGAAAAAAAAAATTATGTATCGTTCATAATATTTTAAATATTAATCCAAATTAACCAAACTTCATGTTAAACAATTCAGAAAATTGCATCTTTTCCGAAAAAACAACAACAATTACATTCATGAAATTTATGAAGATGACTTTGCAAAATATTATAAATGTTTTTTACTTTACCTTTTTTTTTCGTGAAATGCAATCCAGACACTAAATTGAGAACCCCCCCCCCCCCCCTCCCCCCCCCGACACACACACACACACACACACAACCACACACTTTCCCGGGCCCTTTTTCCACTTTTCTTGTCAAAATACTTGTAGTTATCCCACAAGATCTAGACCTCAAATACATGAATGATTCCTCTATAATGGGAAGATCAGACCAATCTTGGGAGTAAATCTAACCAATCTTGGGAGTTAATCTAACCAATCTTGGGAGTAAATCTAACCAATCTTGGGAGTAATCTAATCAATCTTAGGAGTAAATCTAACCAATCTTGGGAGTAAATCTAACCAATCATTGGAGTAAATCTAATCAATCTTGGTAGTAAATCTAAGCTATCTTGGGAGTTAATCTAACCAATCTTGGGAGTAAATGTAACTAATCTCGGGAGTAAATCTAACTAATCTTGGGGATAAACTTACCAATCATGGGAGTAAATCTAACTAATCTTGGGAGTAAATTTAATTGATATTGGGAGTAAATCTAACCAATCTTGGGAGCAAACTTACCAATCATGGGAGTTAATTTAACCAATCTTGGGAGTAATCTAATCAATCTTGGGAGTGAATCTAACTAATCTAGGGGGTAAACTTACCAATCATGGGAGTAAATCTAACTAAACTTGGGAGTAAATTTATCTGATATTGGGAGTAAATCTAACTAATCTTGGGAGTAAACTATCCAATCATGGGAGTAAATTTAACCTATATTGGGAGTAATCTAATCAATCTTGGGAGTAAATCTAACCAATCTTGGGAGTAAATCTAACCAATCATTGGAGTAAATCTAATCAATCTTGGGAGTAAATCTAACTAATCTTGTGAGTAAATCTAACCAATCTAACTGATCTTGGGAGTAAATCTAACCAATCTTGGGAGCAAATTTAACTAATCTTGGGAGTAAATCTAACCAATCTTGGGAGTAAATCTAATCAATCAAATTTACTGATATTGGGAGTAAATCTAACTTATCTTGGGAGTAAACTAACCAATCATGGGAGTAAATTTAACTTATCTTTATATAATAATTGGGTGAAATCTTACAATCAAAGAATTAATTGGGTGATTTTCCTCAACAGGTTTACAATACCTACCTTGATTAAACTACTCTATATCAAATGTACTGTATTGTAAAACTGTTGCTGCCTGCAACTCTTGATTTGCACTATCTGTATTGTATCAAATATTGCTGCCTGCAAATCTTAAATGAACAAATTAGTTTCTTATTGCACAAATATTGCTGATGGCGACTAAGAACTTCTGGTCTAATTCATCGCTGACTATGTCAAATTATATCGGTTTAAAAAAATTATTGAATAAATAGGTGTTGGGAGTGAAAAGTAACTAAAAAATATACTTTGATTTTTGGTTAGAACATGCTTTTTCCTTTGCAAGCCGAGGTATTCGTCCTTACTTCGGCATTTTGTTAAAGTGTGATCGTGATCATCTACACGCTTTCATTACCATGTACAAACTCCTGCATGAGATCACTGAATAAACTGGTACTCATCTCTACTTTAACCATGTTAATAGCTTGTGAAGTATGAACTGTAGTAACTGGGAACCAGTTTATCTGGCTGTTTTCTATTTACCAATAAACAGGAAATATGAAACTGTTATTTGGATACGCATTTATTAACAATATTTTGAGAGAACGGAAAATTATTTGCGCAAGTGCCCTTAAAAACAAAACTGTATGCGTTTCCCACAAATTATTTTTAGTAAAATACACAGCTTAACTGGAGGACTGTATGTAATCAGTTATATTGTGCACAGCTAGATATGCATCATGTCCATCATGCAACAAGTCACCTACACTGCAATACACCGTAAAGGACTGGCGTGATACATTCAGTGACAGTATCTTGTCTTTTTCTCGATGATAAATTTTATTTATTGTTGCCACTGGTTTTCCATATGGGGACGCCTCCAGAAGAGTATAAGAAATTTTAGATTTTTGGAGGATAGTGCAGAGATACAGAAGACCATTTAGTAGCATCCCTGGTTCTTTCACATACATGTACCTGGTGTTAAGCACCGATACATTGGACCTCAACTTTGTTAAAGTCTCATCCGAAAGACTGTGTAGTATTTTTAGTTGGAGGAGCTGGGAATTGAACCTGCAACCCAGGGATTCGCAGTCCAAGGTGTTAACAAGGTGGACCACTAATCAGCTTCTAAATCAATTTTCTACTTACAACATTCGATATCAACAACAGCTGGCTCAACTTTTCTCCCTTGTTTTGATTTCAGTTTATTCTCTGATAACTGTTTTTGGTGTTCGACCTGAAATGAGATGGAAAACTGTTTAATTTTACAGAATATTACCAGAATTTAAAATTAATTTTCTTATTTGAGAAAAATTCTGTCACAAATGCTTTGTCAAACCGGTTTCAAATTACAAAAAAGTGAAACCTCTGTAAACTGGACACTCTATAAACAGGAATACTCTATAAACCGTGCATTTTCAAAAGTGCTGAAAATTTTCCTTCTTTTTCTATAGTAGAATAAACCTCTATAAACCGGAATCTCTCAATTCTGGAAACCGAACAAACTTCAGCAATTTTTGTATTTTTGTACATTAATTTACCTCTATAAACCGGAGCTACTTGATATATTCTGGATTTTTTTCCACTACACAAGGTAGTGCCATATCAATCGATAGCTTGTGGCATAATTGTAAGTTTTGGCTGCCACTTTTGATCAAATCTCATTGTTAACTTTAGTGTGACAATCACCTATATAAGTATTTGTTGGGGTTAGATTAACAGGTTAAGATGACAGGTACATGTAATCGTTGTAAACAGATGTTATAAATTAAATAAGGGATTCATGTAACTTGAAAATAAAGGATACACAGTGTTTTTTATTTTAATAGATAAATATGCAAACACATGTTTGAATTCTAAAATGTACTAACTAACTGTCATGTACTTTAGAGACCAACATATGCTGACAGGGAAGATACCTTTTCAATAACAAGGGTTGTCAGTAGACAACAAAGATCACCGATCGGATAAAACTCACCACCCATGCAAAGATTGAGATTGGAAACAAACACCAAAACTTAAACGCAAAAATTTAACCTGGGTGTCTAGAAAAAAAATTAAGTCCAAAAGGACCATAACTTTGCCTTAATGCAACCTAGAGTTATGATTCTTGTCTCTGTGTAATCCATCGAGGATGGTGACCACACATGTGAAGTTTCATTCATATCTAATGAGTGGTTGCATAGATATCTTACCTGATAAAAAACATTTATCCTGAAAAATTAAGTCCAAAACGGGCCATAACTCTGCCAAAATGCAATCCAGAGTTATTGAATTGGCGGTCAACATTTGATGGACCTGCTGGCAGAAGACATGGAAAACTCAAACAAGCAGAAATGACATACCTGTGCATATGCTTTACAATTTTGTCTGAGGGGACAAGACTGACAATTTGGATTCTTCGGTGTACACACAGTGGCACCTAGTTCCATCAACCCTTGATTGAAGTCCCCAGGGCTGTCTTCAGGTACCAGCATATTCGCAAGTAACCTGAAAATATTATATGGCTCATTCATTCACACAAGTATCATGGATCATCAAAACTTGAATGTAAATATGTCTTTTTGTTTATAAAAGCCGGGCCCGATTAGCTCAGTCGGTTACGCGTCTATCAATCCAGGGGTCGCTAGTTCGAATCCCCTGCCCGGCAACAGTCTCCATGATGATTGATACACCACATTGTGTCTCATTATCATTCGTCTCTTACCACTGATTCAAGTGGGAAAGTTATCAATTACTTGTGGAGATGGGATGTGCTCGAGTACTGGTTAATCCCAGGAAACAGTGGTTAGGTTAACTGATCGTCTGTTAGCAATCAATGGCATAAAAATGACGCTAAATATCAAATCAATCAATCTGTCAATTGTTTATAAAAAGAAACAATCGTAAGGTTCCACATTTAAGTTTTGCTCAAGTGAGCTTAAAAATCAATTTACCCACTGACCAACACTATTTAGAAATAATTAAAATAAGAACTTTCTGTTGGAAAACCTTACAAAATCTTAAATATAACGAAGGATGTGTACCAAAGTGTATCTGTAACACGCTGACTTGTACTGTCTGCACCAATCATCCGCAGTCGACACAAAACACGGATAACATTCCCATCAACTAGACCTGTCCTCTGTATAAATAAACATATCAGCAATAACATTTATATTACTATTTTATTTCATAAATTGAGGCCTTCTGCTTAAAAATCATTCTTTACAAACGTTTAAATAGTGTCAAGTATCAAATACAATATCGCATACAATTTATGTGGAAATTTTTTATCAGTAATCTTTCAGTGGGGGGAGGGGGTACCCCTGAGTAGGTCAAGGCTTTGCTGATGCCAGTGAACAGAATGTTAAGTTGTTTCACAGTGAATGTTATTCATATTTGCTGAAGCATTATTATTTTTACTACAATTATCATCAATAAAAGATTTTGAAGTTTGTTGACCAGTTTAATGAACTTTTGTTTAGGCATTGCTATTTGAGATGTGTTATGATTGTCTGTACCTCTTAACAATAAAACTCTGATCATTTGTAATATCAAGAGCAAAAAAAACAAAGGCCAGTTTCTGTCTTTAATATACAGGGCTCCCATAAGAATTGACCGAATAGGATGAAAACTGTTTATAACTAAAATAACTGAGTGAAATCTTATAATGAAAGAACTAATTGGGTGATTTCTGCTCAGTAGGTTTACAATAATTGAGTGAAACATGGAGTATTGTCTAAATGAAAGTAATTCAAATGCCTTCTCTTGATTAAACTAGTCAATATTAAATGCACAGTATTGTATAATTGTTGCTACCTGCAATTCTTGATTTATATTATCAGTATTGTGTCAAATGTTGTTGAACAAACTAGTTTCTTGTTGCACAATACAACTGCCTGGAACTTATATTTTCTTGTCTAATTCATAACTGACAATGTCAAATAATGTTGTTTTAAAAGTAATTATTGAAGAAATTAGTGTTGGGGCAAAAGTTACTCAAAATTTGATTTGGGTAAGAACATGTTTTTCCATTGCAAGCTGAGATTTTCGTTCTCACTGCAACATTTTGCCAAAGAGTGTTATCTTGATCATCTGGACGCTTTTCATTACAACACACAAATAATATGCAAACTCATGTATGAGAGGATTGTTTGAGAAGATTGTTTCTACTTTCACTCTGCTAATAGCTTGTGAGGTACAAACTGTAATAACCGAGGACCGGTTTATCTGGCTGTTGCCTGTTTTCCAAAATACAGGAAATGTAAAACATCTGTATGGATATGCATGTTCTTACAATGTATTACGTGAAAGCAAAACTATTTGCGTAGCGGGTACGCTTAAAAACAAAATTGTTTGCATTTTCCATGAATTTATTTGAGTGAAATACGCAGCTTATCTGGAGCACTGAATATAGGCACTTGCTTTTATGCATTCAATCATATTTGCGCTTAGCTGATACAGATATGCATTAAAACGCTTTCAAAACTCTGTTAAGCATTTGGTTAACATAGTTATCAGCTTGTTTATAATGAAAATGTATCGTACATAGATAGTTGTAAAAATTTGTCAGGACACAGTGCCCAATCGGTAGAACATTCTATGTGCCTTTTTGTGATTTTATGAAACTATGGTTCATGGGTATCCTGGTCACTGCATATATTCACTTACCTCATTATAAGCTATAGAGGCTATGGCACCTGCTGTGTATTTACCAACCCCTGGTAACTCTTTTAACAAACATTCCGCATCTTTCGGCATCTCACCTTGAAATGCTTCCACAACCTAAAAATTACAAAACAATTCCTTTATTCTTTTATTCCATGTAATACATAATACAATGTTATACAAAAATGCGAACAAAATATTGAAACATAACATATTATATGGTAACTGAATAAAAGAAAACATTAATATAGTGTCTTAACAGTCAGAATTGTAATCAGAGTTGAAGTAAATTAACAATGGTCATGAACGTATGTTCTGTCAGCATCCTCCCTGAGAGCCAATTTCAACATCGTTCATTTTATATAACAATATCACAGATGATATTAGAAAATTGGGAAAAGTATTTTGTGTCATCATATTGAATTAGTGTATCTGGCAACTTACCTATTTCACTATCATGCTCAACAAATTATTACAATAAGCATGTACATCCAGTGCCAATTTGTAGTCTGATATGACTGTTTAGTGACAATTTTCATTTAAATTATTAAATTTTTCCAGTTGCTTGTCCATCATTGCTGTAACCGAATCCAAGTTGATGGATGACGCTTTGAATTCCACTGTTTTTTTTTCTGAGATATTCCTTAATGAAATCCACACATAAAATACCCACAGTCAAGACTATTTTCTTCTTTTTTAGTGAGGTTAACATCATTTCAAACAAATTTAAGGATATATATGGCATATTCAGTTTTATAGGTGAAGAATGACCTCAGAATGAATCGGAGTAGATCCACCATCCATCTGCAAAAGGAACTGGCAAATGTCCTCACAAAATTTTAGGAGCGAGTGAGACTCGAACCCATGACCTTAGCAGTGAGCGATAAACTAATGATCTTGAGACGGCACCTTAGCACATGGAGGGCCCTAACTTATTGTATAATAATGACTGACATTTAAATTTTCTTTTATATATCTCCTCATTCACTATGGTGTCTACATGTACTTAAGTCAGAGAGAATAAGACTTGTTTCCAAGCCTCTACATTTGATGAGTTTACCTTTTTTGCTCCCTCATGTAAACGTCGACCTCGAGAGTAATAACCAAGCCCTGACCACATCTCGTTCACCTCCTGTTACATGTAACAAATTCCTTTATGCATCATAGTCAGTATTAATCTCATAATTTATGGTGCAAGGGCTCATTTCAATAACTTCGTAAGTCTAAGATTTTCACACTATCAAATTGTGACACCTGGGAAGGTTTCATTTACACAGTATTTTTCGAAATTTTAAAAAGAACACTAATTAATTTAAACTGATTTATTTTACTTTGATTGCGATACAAGTTCTTACATCTCAAGACAAATCATGTTCGAAGTCTTCCTGGGTAGGACCAGTACTAAGCATAATTTATGTGGAAAAAGTGTCTTGCTCAAGGACATCACACATAGCTGTGGTGGAGGATCGAGCTCATGACCCTCCAATCGTGGATTTGTCGCTCTACCACTGGACAACACGCTCCACTATTCATAAGGCTAGTGAAAGCCTGTAACATGATGTAGTGAAACGCTAAATGAATTTCCTGACTTTTTTTTCATAACTTTTACACCAAGAAGTTTGTAAACTTACAAATATTAATGAAACAAGCCCCAAGAATGTAAAACACCATAAGAAATATTTTATGTAATATATCACTACCGATTCATAAGTTGGCATGATCTTTATAACTCGTTTCTCATATAAAAGAAATTCTGAGCTGCTTTCAGTCTTGCCTCAACATAGTAAATGACATGGTAAAACATCATCCGTTTGTCGTGGTAAAATGTCATCCATTTGTCATGGCAAAATGTCATCCATTTGTCATGGTAAAATGTCATCCATTTGTCATAGTAAAATAACATCCATTTATCATGGCAAAATGTCATCCATTTGCCATGGCAAAATGTCATCAATTTATCATGGTAAAATGACTTCATTTCAAGATGTTACATCATGCATTTGTGCTAATTTTATTAAAAACTGTTGCAAAAATGATGTGATGCTTGACAAAGCATGTATTTTCAAACTTGTTTAATAAACTCAATGATATGAACACTCATGTAAGATCCTCCTGTTCAGAAATTCAGCAAGAATTGCTAAATAAAATAACAAAATTTGTGCGAAATAGTTTTGAACTGTCACAATTTTATGGACCTAAGTCCTCCAAATCTACGAAACTATTTCACTATACAAGTTTTAAACCTTATTTTCAATCACATAACAGTTGTTACGAAATGAAATTATATAAAATTCAACTATCAACACCATTATAAGATTTTGCAAATACTTGAAGTCTTCCTGGGTATAACCAGTACTGGGCATATGCGGAAAAAGGGTCTTGCTCAAGGACACCACACCTAGCTGTGGGGAAGGATCAAACTCACGACCTTCCGATCCTGGGTTGGATGCTCTACCAGACATAACTTTATTAACATACATGATATTGTATTAAGTGTTCAGGTGAGGAACTACATCATATGATGATTGTATCATGGACGATACGTCCAGTTAAAAGAAACTTGGGAACACTTTATTTGTAGAAGTACGCCACTGAGATCTACTTGCCAGTGGTTGAACACTATGCTGTTTTGTTTTATGATTTATTTAGTTTTAAAAATTTACTTAAGCTAATATTTTAAGAAAAAAAATTTTTTTTAAGGAAGTATAATTTCAAAGTTTTTGTAAATCAATTAAATTGAAATAAATTGTCAGCAAAAATAAATGGAATCGTTCACTTACTTCATTTCAAATGTAAGACAATATAAACCATTACAATCACACTTAAAGTCTTTATATGTCTTACCTCCAAGGTTGCTAGTGCCAGGGACGCCAATGTCGGCCATTTCTGAAAATAGTTAGAAGTGTTTGAATTACAAATAAAAAACTTAACAAAAGTCCAGAATTGTGTTCAAATACAAAATAAGAGCCATCATGTGTATTTAGGTCTAACATGTTTAGTGACATACATGTTTAGTGTCATACATGTTTTGTGTCAATTCATTCCTAACAATGCTATAGTTCTATATATACCAGCTCCCATATAAAAACTTTTTTGATACCAGAAATGTTGAATTTGCCAGGTGCCAAAGTGAATGGAAAAGTTACAACACCTACACAATTCTGTGCGACATTTATTAGTAGTTACATTCAACACAACCAACCAGCTTATATACAAAAACTTAATCACTCTTGATGCTTATGGCAATGAACACATGACCATTCGTAAGCACTTGTGGTATTTGATAGACATTTAATAGTACCAATATTGGGGACTGGTTCAATAGGATAATATGTATAACAACCCGATTTCATTCCTGTAATATTCAGGGCTTTCATTAAGTTTTGAAGTAGGAAGGAGAAAGGAAAAAGTAGAAGGGGGATCTGGAGAACTTCCTTAAAAAATGGAAAAAACTCAGCTGAAAATAGCCAGGTATTCAAGTAAGAATAGCCAGGGGAAAACTCTGGCCCATGGCTTCTCATGACAAGGGTAATTTCTCTCACAATGGTAGCAGTTTTTTTACTTCATAAAGCTTCATATTACAGAGATGCATGCGAAAAATAAGTTTAAGTTCCTTACCTTCATCCACTTATTGTAGTAATCTATTACAGTGGCCACCTGTGTTTGCTGTAACATGATCTCCGATACCCACACTACGGAGAACAAATTTTGTAACTGAACCATTTATTAAATACTTCATGTACCGGTATGTAGTGTTCCGACATAAAATAATGTATCAATTAAATCACATATATTTAAATTACTTTTTCTCATTGGATATTCAACCAAAATTACTGTACAAAATAGGGGTCAAAATTGATAGATGTTATCACAACATTAAATGATACAGGTTTTCAAAGTAAAGTGTAATATTTTTATCATTTTAGATTGATAAAGTTCTATATCTTGTGTCCGCTAAATGTGTATCCAACCCATAAAGAAAATCATATGTATTCTAAAAGAGCTAATGTTCGAAATCTCCTGTAATGTTCTAAAACCTCAATGTCTGAAATAATTATCACCTTTAATTGGGAATTGAAAACATATTCTTTAGGCAAAAAAACATGCATCCAAAATAATAGTCAGGGTTTGAAATTTCTTATAAAAGCTTCTTGTCCTCCCTTTCCAACATCTTTTAATGAATGCTTAAAATCAAAGAAATATTAAGGTCAGTTTCTTAAATCGTACTTGTCCTGACCAAATGTTCACTCATCGTAGCTAGCGGATGAGTGGATTTTCCAGCCCTGATAGTGACTTTTTTATTCACAACTATAATTCTTTTCTGTATACGACCATTTAATGTTCTGTTACAAGTTTAAGGTACAGTATCAATTGAATGGCAGCATCAGAATTATCAACCTTTGTTTATTCAGGGTTGAATTTATTTTTATCCTTATTAAGAGGTTCATGAAAAGCATGCAATTGAAATTGATGTCTGATATTTTATTCATACCAGCATAGGCTCTTTGGTTAACATCAGAATTTGTGGCATTTCTTCTCCATGGAAGATCTCTTTTATTCTCATTATACCACAATACCAAGTCGGTCTGTACGCTCAATATCTCTTCCTCGGCAAACCCATGAACTGGTGGGATGTCTCCAGATCCTGACAAGAGAAATCAGCTGGTATAAATGGTTTAAATTAATTTCCAACAGAATGAAACCTATTGACAAAAGGGTGCATTATGTAAACAACTTCAAAGACTTCAGAGACTTCAGGTAATCAGGAAATAAGCAGAGGTATTCTTTTCCACATATCCCAGTGTGCAACATTAACTTTTTTATGACCATGGCCACAGGGCCATGAACTTTTCAAATGTCATGGACCAAGCAGAATTATCATGGCCCTAACTATTTTCAATGAAAAACACTAAAATTATTAATTTTAATACTTACACTGAGCTACATGTTTAGCATTACTAAGCATTATACTCCTTGTAAAACAAAGCTATGTTTTTTTTTCTAAGAAGCATTTCTGTTAGGCCATAATAAATTAATTACTTGATTATCATCCCTGCCAGCCCCCTAATTTTCCTGCTGCCCCGACACTTTTTATTTTCATAATTTTTTTTTAAAAAAAAAATAAGAAAAAAATTAAGAAATAAAATAAACAAAAGGGCCAAGATGGCCCTATATCGCTCACCTGACTGACCTTGAGTCACCCAACTTAAGTAAATTATATAAAACATGTACACTTAAAATTCCAGAAAAATGAGATGGGCAAGAATTTTGATTTGTTTTGAAGATGTAACAGATGCGTAGAAGAGTTCAAACTTGGTAGAGGTTCACCCATGGTAAATGTCAGTGAAATTACATTGAAATCAGGTCAGTAGATTCTGACAAGAAGGCTTTTGAAGTTTTTACTATAGCTGCCTATATAGTAAACTAGCACCTCACTGTGGTGGTCATGTTTTTTAACAAATTGCAACGGCTCCAACAAAATTGGTAAAGGGTCACCCAAGAAACATTTCTGCGAAATTGTTTTAAAATTGATCCAGTGGTTTCTGACAAGAAGATTTTTTTAAGTTTTTACTATAGCTTATATAGCAAACTAACCCCATCCCCTGACTGCCATGTTATTTGACGAATCACTATGGTTTGAACAAACTTGGTAGGGGTTCCTCCAAGGAACATTTTTTTGAAATTATTTTAAAATCGAGCCAGTAGTTTCTAACAAGAAGATTTTTTAAGTTTTTACTAATTAAACTTGCCCCCCCACCCCCACCCCTGGCAGCCATGTTTTTTGACAAATCAAGATGGCCTGAACAAACTTGGTAGAGGGTCACCCAATGACCATTTCTGTGAAATTATTTTAAAATCGAGCCAGTAGTTTCTGACAAAAATATTTTTAAAATTTTTACTATAGCTTATATAATAAACTAACCCCACCCCTGGCCACCATGGTTTTTTTTACGAATCAAGATGGCTTGAACAAACTTGGTAGATGGTCACCCAAGGAACATTTCTGTGAAATTATTTTGAAATCGAGACAGTAGTTTCTGACAAGAAGATTTTTTAAGTTTATACTATAGCTTATATAGTACACTAACCCCACCCCCTGGCTGCCATGTTTTTGACGAATCAAGATGACTTGAACAAACTTGGTAGAGGGTCACCCAAAGACCATTTCTGTGATATTATTTTAAAATCAAGCCAGTAGTTTTTGACAAGAAGGTTTTTTAAGTTTTTATTAATTAGCTTATATAATAAACTAACCCAACCCCCTGGCCACCATGTTTTTTGACGAACCAAGATGATTTGAACAAACTTGGTAGAGGGTCACCCAAGGAACATTTCTGTGAAATTATTTTAAAATCGAGCCTATGTTTCTGACAAGAAGATTTTTTAAGTTTTTACTAATTAAACTTGCCCTGCCCACTGGCGGCCATGTTTTTTGAAGAATCAAGATGGCTTGAACAAACTTGGTAGAGGGTCACCCAAGGAACATTTCTATAAAGTTATATCAAAATTGACCCAGTGGTTTCAGAGGAGAAGTTGTTAGAAGCTAAAACGGATGACAGACGACAACACCAGGCGATCACAAAAGCTCACCTGTGAGGCTTCGGCTCAGGTGAGCTAAAAATAGAATCCTCCCATCCTCCCTATTTTTAAGAACAATTTGGATGATCTCGCATTTGATTTGTAATTGCCTTACATAAAAATAAAAAAAAAAAAATTAAAACATTTTAATGGACACTAAAGAAATTTTTCTCAAATAATGTTAAATTATCTGTTTTTAGCATAATTTGTTTCTTTCAAAATGAATCAGTATAATTTTTTTAAAGTTAATTTATTTTACCATAACCTTTTAAAATCGCTGTGAAGACCAGAAAGGGCGCCACAAACATGGACCAGCCGATGTTTAAACTGGTATAAGAAAATCACGCATGCGTGTCTCGATACCTTATAAAACAAAATGGCGGACGTTGTAAATAAAAAGTTTCTCAGATAGATTATTGTCTGTACATTTATAACAGAAAATAACATGACTTTTTTAAAAAATTTCATGATTTGCACATTTCATCTTTATATACCAACAACCTAAAACCAGATATATATCAGCACAATTGTTGCAGCGCATGTTGTTTTCAAAGATGTTTTCTTCAAATCGCAAACATATTGTCATGGCCCAACGGTCTATGAACTTGAAATTTATGATAGCCCCGGGTCACCTTTAATGTCGCACACCGATATCCAATAGTAAAATCAGTATTTTTTTGTCAAAATATAAATTTATTACCTCGTCATACCAAAAGATGACCATGTTCAGTATCACAAGGCCAGTTAGCAAACTATAACATATTTTTGCGACCCAATGTTTTTCATATATGCTCTTGACTTACTTACTACTATATTTTTTCATGTTTTCAATAATATTTCAGTCAAGCTTTAAAGGCACTATGACAGGAACAAGAGCTGTCAGAGGGACAGTGTGTTCCACTTTTGATTATTGTCACAAAAGCGCAAATTTGATTAAGACTGATGATAAAAGTAAACAAGATTTATCTAACTTACTAAACTGAGAAGGTCTTATAACTGCAATACTTGTTTGAAGTTTCAATCCAACACATTGAGCAGTTGGGAAGATAAGGACTTGCAAAACTTTAACCAGAATTTCTAAGTTAAACAAGGGCAATAACTTGCATTCCATTCATGCAAGAACTATCTAACTTTGTTATTGTAGTAGGCTGAAGTAGGTTTAGCGACTGGGAAGTCTTGTGTAAAGTTTCAAGTCAATACATGCAATGGTACCCGAGATAAGGATTTGCACACAGATGTTTCATACCCAATCCTGAACATTTAAAACCCAAAATCCAGACGATTTGTACCTTTGCCCTGTTTGATTTATACTCTAACAGTTTTGATTCGTACCCGACACAATTTATCTACTTACAACAACGTCCTCATGGCACTGAAAAAATGGGAAGAAACATGGCAATTTATGAGCTTCAACCCCACTAAGTCACCAGACATGACACTGTAAATAGTTTTAAAATTTTTAACATTTGTGACACTGTGCGCCGCCACCACCACACTGAGTCTTCTTAAGCTAGTATGCTCTATTAAGAGCCCAGCTTAGTATATGGAAGAAGAAAAAAAGAATTTGCAGTCCTATATGAATGTGCTCCATTAATACAATACAATACAGTGAACAGTTCACAAGTGCGTGAAAACTGTTGACATCTACACAACTATCCGGATTTTTCAAAATTGGCTAAACACATTTTTTTCCAATATATACTAACTCACTGACACCATATTGCCAAATAGATATATATTTAAACATGTCAAGATAATATATTACCCAATTTGAGCTATACGCCTAGGTTAGACAGTTATGGCTCACTATATAAATTAACGAAGACGAACCGGTATGCTGACAAAACCATCGTAATTCATTGAAAACTGGCAACACCTTCATTATTCATAGACGTAGCGCTCAGATTTGGGAAAGTTATTTAAATTAACCATGACTAACAATTATCATTTCTCAATAGAAAACAATAAATCAAAGATCACCTGTGTTTTGTTTGGTTGACTTTCTTTTTACCATTTTTGATATGTACCAGAAATATAGATTAATACTTTTATTTACGTTTCTGCATACACTAAGCATCTATTTTCGCGGGAAAATGGACCAGTCATTACTTAAATAAAAAAAAATGAAATTCAACTTCCTGTCTGTAATCATAATCTATAAAATCTCATTGAATTTTTTAAAATATAAATCACATAACGCCACTTACGTCATTATTTAAAAAAGAAAAGAAAGTGCTGTTGAAATCATCCCAATTAATTTCTCCCCATGCCGGTTACACATAAAAATTACAATTTTGTAATATTTACACACATTTCCTACTTTTTTTTTGTTGTAAACGTACAAAATTGTTGCATGAATTCAGCGATATATAAACATGAAATTCAGTCACTGATGAAGTTCTCTTATGTTTGTTAAAGTCATCCCCTTGTGGACAAATTTAACCCTACCCAATGGGCTTTTTAGGAATTTATAATCTCAATATCTTCTCAAAGACCTAGTGCATATCAAAGTTCTTGTAAATGGATCTGTAATCTTGTATCAACACATACAGTTAACCATTTCACATTCTACATTGTTTCAAAGTTTATCGGGCCCAATTAACTCAGTCGGTAACACGTCTATAAAAACAGGTCGAGAGTTTGAATCCCCACTTGGCTAGTTTCCATGATGATTGATGTACGACATTGCATCTCAGTATCATTTGTCTCTCACCGCTGATTCTAGTGGGAAAGTTATCAGTTACTTGCAAGAGCAGGTGTACTCAAGTACTGGTTAACCGTCCAAGATCCATGAACAGTGGTTAGGTTAACTGATTGTGTTAGCCCTCGATGGCATAAAAATGATGCTAAATATTCAACCAATGTTTTACATATACATGTATAATATATGCACAAACTACACATCACAGATTAATATATCGGTACCAGCTGAATTCATGAAAATCTATAGTTGAAATAACCTTGTACCAGCATGCACAGTTTATCACAGCTGGATACTCTTTAAATTAAATCTAAAAAAAAAATGTTTAAAAAGAAGTTAAAAATTATATCTGAACTCCAGGCTTCCAACTTTGGTAAAACAAGAAATGTCACTGGTAAGTGTCGCATGCCCTCCAAATGGTCTGTGAAAAATAACAATATATGTTATAATAGGTAGCGATGTATCCATGAATATCAAGAGTAATGGACTGATGGTTTAGACTAAACATGCAACTTTATTGGGGTGGGGTTACATTAAAGCATAACCTTGACCTTTGCGTAACCTTGACCTTGACATCTGATGTAATGGTCTAGGTATTTCATCAACAGTTAAATGCAGGTGAAACATCATCATGACATGCTGATCACTTGTGTCAAGCTATTTTAAAATCCCTAAATGTAAGACAAAGTTATTGATCAATTGTTGATCAATTGATAAATTGAGCCAAGTGTTTTTGAAATCCACCCATGTATAATAAAGTTAAAGGACAGACTTGAAATCTCAAACAGATTCAAAGTGTTGCTGTACATACTAAAAATGTGACCTTGACCTTTGAGGTACGGGTCTAGGTTTTACTTATGACACGCCATCATGTCAGCTTGATAAATTGAGCCAAGTTAAAGACAAAGTCACAGACCAGACACGCAATATCGAACAAATTGAAAGTGTGACCTTGACCTCTGAGGAAAGGTTCTGTGTATTACATGCAACACTTAATTATGCCATGTCGATCAACTTAGCCAAGTGTTTTAAAAATTTATCCATAGATGACAAAGTTACAGACCAGACAAGAAATCTCAAAATAACCTTTGAAGTGGGAGTCTTGGTATTATGTGCAACATGTCATCATCTTATGTTGATCAACTGCAGCAAGTATTTATAAAATCCATCTATGCACGACAAAGTTACTGGCCAGACATGAAATCTCACACAGACTGAAAGTGTTGTCAAACAAACTTGAAGTGTGACCTTGACCTTTGAGGTATGCATGTGGGTCTTACAAGTGACACGTTGTCATGTCATGCTGATGAATTGAGCCCAAGTGTTTTTGAAATTTATCCATACGTGACAAAGTTACAGACCGGACACCAAATCTCAATCAGACTGAAAGTGTCATCAAACAAAGTTAAATTGTGACCTTGACCTTTGAGGTGGGAATCTGGGTGCAAAGGGCGTTTAATCCTCATATTATGTTGCTTATTAGTAGCTAGTATTAACAAAGTCCATCTGTGCATGACAAAGTTACAAGCCAGACACAAAATCTTACAGACTGAAAGTGTTGTCAAACAAACTTGAAGTGTGATCTTGACCTCTGAGGTATGCATGTGGGTCTTACAAGTGACATGGTGTAATGTCATGCTGATGAATTGAGTCAGGTTTTTTTTTTAATTTATCCATAGGTGACAAAGTTACAGACCATACACCATCTCTCAATCAGACTGAAAGTGACATCAAACAAAGTTAAATTGTGACCTCGACATTTGAGGTGGGAATCTGGGTGTAATGGACGACAAATCTTCATGTAATGTTGCTCATTTGAAACTAGTATTAACAAAATCATTCAGTCATGATTTTTAACAAATCTGAGCAAGGACCACAGACGACCCAATCTGTAAAACATCTAAGCTCAAGGCCTTGTGCTTGTACTAGACTTAAACCTGCTAAAAAAAACTCTTAACACAACTTCTAAGTCTAAAAGGGCAATAATTCTGTCAAAGTGCAAAGAAGAGTTATGGTTCTGGTCTCTACGAGTTTCCTAGATGAAGTTAACACATATATGAAGTTTCATCAATGTCCAATGATAGGTTGATGAAATAATGTGCCTGCTTTTAAATCTTTAAACCGCTCTAAAACTCTAACTAAAGTCAAAAAGGCCCACAATTCTGCCAAAGAAAAACCAGAGGTATGGTTCTCGTCTCTGTGCATTCCATTAAGGGTGCTGAACACATATGTGAAGTTTCATTCATATCCAATAAGTGGTTGCATAGGCTTACCTGATTTTTACCTGATAAAATAAACTTTAACCTGAAAAATCAAGTCCAAAAGGACATAACTTTGCAAAAATTCAACCCAGAGTTATGGTTCTTGTCTCCATGTGTTCCATTGATGATGCTAAACATGCATGTAATTTCATTCATATTGCAGGAGTGGTTCCATATATCTTACCTGATAAAAAAATAACTTTAAATAAAAAATAACAGTTCCTGCCTCTGTGTATTCCTGAAGATGCTGAACAGGCGTGTGAAGTTTCATTCATATTCAATGAGTGATTGCATAATTTTCTTTATCTTACCTGATAAAAAACTTTAACCTGAAAAAACAAAACCAAATCCAACGCTGGGGAATAGTCGAGCAAAAAGGATAAAATTGTGATTTTCCAAAAGTATTCTTCTCAAGAACAGACCAGCCAAATTCCTTCCCATTTGCTTTGAATAGGGATTTTAAGTTTGTTAAAATAAATAAACAGAAAGGAGCTAGACTCGATTTAGGCCCAGTGAGGGGAGGAATACTACAAGCTACATTTGGTCATTTGTTATAAATGATCCATGTAAGAAAGTGTTTCAAGTTTGAATTGTGTTTTATGACACATTGATACATGAACAGGTCATTTTGTGCACGCAAATGTTAATGAATTAGGCGATTACAAGAACATAATAATTATATTGTTAAAACTTTATTTAAAACTAGTTACAAATAAATAACTGAATGAACAGGCAAAATATTAAACAGGCAAAATATTATAATTATTATAAAGGGGCCAGGATTCTTGAAAATTATATATCTACACAATACAATTATGAAATTGAAATACTCCAGCAGTTTGGAAAGGGGCATAACTCTGTTATATGAATGAAATATTACCTTGTGTCCCTTTAACAGGATTTTCAAATAAATGAACAACATATTGTTTGTGTTTTATGAAGTTTATTATGGAAGGGGTTGAGAATGTAATCATGAATTGATGAATTGAATTAAGTCATGGCAATGTATTAAAATGACATACTGAAAAATATCAACAACCCACAATTGAAAGTTGTTATGACAATGTTTGTTTGCAAGTTGTCTGAAAATCTTTATTGTGGCATTCATTCATGCTGCGATAAATACATCCAACCTATAACTGAAAGTTAGTAGCAACAAATTTTGTTTTTGCACAAAATTTTTGATAATCTTCATATAGGTTAAATTTTATTAATACCTGTATAACATTAGAAATAGATTCGGACTTACGAAAACAGACACATATATTATAAGATCAAAATACATTCAAATAATGTCAGACACACATGTCATATTTGATTTATAATGTGAACATATTTGATTTATAAAGTGAATACTGAAAAACGAAATGAATTGAAATATGATGTTATCATCTTTTCAGATCAATATATATGATATTATACAATGATCTTTTTGACATAAGCATCAATTTATGACAATAACTTTTTGAGTATCAGTGTGTACCAAATTGTTCATGTCTAGCATAAACACCAAATTGATTACACTATTAGGAATAAGTGTTTCTTACTGCAATGTTTTATTGCACAGACTACAACAATAACTCCTCTTACATGGACAACAAACCATTGTACATGGAGTCTTTTGTATTTAATATAGTGAACATTCCAACTAAAAATTTTATTGGTATAATACCAAACTTGGACACAATGACTCAATAGCCCAAGTCTTGGAGTATAAAAACTGTTCAGTTCATATTCAACCAAGTTCTCCATAAATCCATGTTGTAATGAAACAACACTTCCATTGGTTGAATTGAGGGCAATTCCAGCTGAAGTAAGGATTAGATTACTTCAGGCCCTAATCTGTCAATTTTATTTCCAAAATAAATATTATTAGTTATTTGTTGGCTGAATGGAAATTGTATACACATATTAATATCATCCATACTGGACTTGAAAATCTCATTTAGTCCAGACCCTGAGATTAAAAAACTTGGTTTCATCCTCAATTCAAATTCATACTCGAATACAATTTCCAGCATTCACATAAAACTTAAAGTGCAAACACTTGCTTGGCCTCGAATTTAAAGGTACCAGTATTGATGCCAATTTGAGGTAGAAAGTGACAAGCTTTTACATTTATTTTATGATAATTAGTCGATTCGTTTTTAATTGAGGATGAACTCCGAGCTGAGCATGAAACAAAGTTTGGTAGCTTCAGACCCTGGTTTTCCTACATTCATGTCAGTTTGGAATAAAGAGTGAAGACGAGCAACATGTGATGGAGATGAAGATGATTAAAAATCTAAAAAATATGGCTACTCTTTCATAGGTATAATTAACATCATGTAGAAAATTAGTTGCATGCACCGATTGCTTCTTGAACCTGTCTAAACAAGTAACACTAAGATACGGAATTGTCTTTGACGTTTGAACTAGTCTGACAGTTGATTCTTGGTAATTATAGCAATAAACAATATTAATTTACAACAAGAAATACGGTGATAATCCAACTCAAAACAATATTTCATCATAACACAACAAAACTTAATTTTTTGCCACAATTGTATTTATGATAAAATGGTTTAAATACACCAAACTAAATGGCGTTGGCATTATTATCTTATTTTCTTCATTTTCACTGAAAACTGCAGTTTCTTTTCCAGTCCACTGTGTGTAATATTTCATATTCACTTTTTTTAAACGTTGTACATAAACAAAACATAGCCTCAATACTTCCTGGGCTGACAAAGGTTGCACCATGTATGTATACATTGGTTTGTACTGTTATATGTATCCCACGGTAACTATTCATTATGGTTTCCTGTTGTTAGTGCTAACAGTGTGTAAATTGATGTTTCATTGTGCAGGTTTGTCGTCTTGTTTTGTAGCCTCTTCTGTCTCTGTGGTTGGTACTTCTGGCTCAGAATCTGAAATAATACAAATAGCAATATAAGCAACCAAGTTATTGTCACCATACTAGTGCTTCTATTTCTCTCTGTGAGCATATCTTAATTACATCAGCTCTGAACTACCTCATGGATCAACAACAGAAATATAAATACTACCAAATCTCTGAAATCAACCAACACTGCTGGTTCTTAGAACATTAAAATGACCACACACTGTCTCTCTTTCAAACATGTCATTCATAAAATAACCTGAAGCAACTACAGAACATTGGATACGAGTAACCTTGCTAGAATATTGGTTTGTATGACGACACAATGGATCTAGAGACAAAATTTTCAAATTTAGCAATAAGTCACCAATAATTATTATGTTGTTTTTTGTTGTTCTTTTTTTGGGGGGGGGGATGTATTTTCAGAAATGCAAACTATGGTTCCCAGTACAAAACGTTATAGTAGAAATGTATTGTATAAAAGCTTCACCATCATGTGTATTGTATTCTGTACAGATGATACAGCCATAACAGAAGTAATCTTCTATACAAAAATATAGGAAGTTTCACAGGAAGTCCTGCTAAATATCCATACAACGTGCCAGACAATTTCACAAGAAGTCCTGCTAAATATCCATACAACTTGCCTGGTAGTTCTGCAAGTCCTGCTAAATATTCATACAACTTGCCTGGTAGTTTTGCAGGAAATCCTGCTAAATATTCAAACAACTTGCCAGGCAGTTTCGCAGGAAGTCCTGCTAAATATCCATACAACCTGCAAGGCAGTTTCACAGGAAGTCCTGCTAAATATTCATACAACTTCCCATACAGTTTCACAGGAAGTCCTGCTAAATATTCATACAACTTGCCAGGCAGTTTTACAGGAAGTCCTGCTAAATATTCATACAACATTCAAGGAAGTTTCACAGGAAGTCCTGCTAAATATCCATACAACTTGCCAGGCAGTTTCACAGGAGGTACTGCTAAATATTCACACAACTTGCCTGGTAGTTTTGCAAGTCCTGCTAAATATCCATACAACTTGCCAGGCAGTTTCACAGAAGTCCTGCTAAATATTCATACAACTTGCCAGACAGTTTCACAGCAAGTCCTGCTAAATATTCATACAACTTGCCAGGCAGTTTCACAGGGAGTCATGCTAAATATCCAAACAACTTGCCAGGCAGTTTCACAGAAAGTCCTGCTAAATATCCATACAACTTGCCAGGCAGTTTCACAGGGAGTCATGCTAAATATCCATACAACTTGCCAAGCAGTTTCACAGGAAGTCCTACTAAATATCCATACAACTTGCCTAGTTGTTTTGCAAGTCCTGCTAAATATCCATACAACTTGCCTGGTAGTTTTGCAAGTTCTGCTAAATATTCATACAACTTGCCAGGCAGTTTCGCAGGTAGTCCTGCTAAATATCCATACAACTTGCCAGACAGTTTCACAGGAAGTGCTGTTAGTGGACAATGAGGAACGACGTGCTATAGGTTGTCTGTCTATACAAGTTGAAGGCAAATTAACTGTAGTTACCAGTACATGGGGATACAGCAACTTTGCGCCCAACCTTCAAATTATTTTACTACATGTATAAATATAAGGGACATTACTGTACATGTATATAGTTTTAAGTCTTTAGTCAGTACAAGAAGGCAGGCACCAATATCTACTTATACATGAAGGTATGTATTAAATATTAGCAGAGTTTACATCAGTGCATTTCTTTATTATGTCATACTAGGACTAATAAGAGTGTTTTAACAATAATACGTAAGACAATATATCATTTTTAGTATATTAGATTAAATGCATGCAATAATGAAAGCAATAGATGGTTCTCAAGAATGCATCAAATGGGTCAACTAAATGTACATTGATGATATCAGTAAACATAACAACATTGCACAAAATCATACATCTATAAAACTATGTTACCAAATGTTACGACTTGTTAATGGAAAAAAAATAAAATTAAAATATGACTTTGGCCACACTAGCTTCAGAATGGGTAAATTTCAAACTGAGCCTTGAGCATGGTGCTACAGGTAGTCCTTGAGCTAGGCCGGGATAAGAATGAGGCTCAAGCTGGGCTAATTGTAGTTCAAAAATGAGGTCAGAGCTGGGCTCTTTTCAGAATGATCCTAAAATATGGCCAGTTTAAGAATGGTCCTTCATCAAAGTTAGTTTTAGAATGAGACTTGAGCTTGACTCAGTTCAAATGGGGTTCAAGCAGGGTTAGTTTCAGAATGAGTCTCGAGCTGGGTTAGTCTTACATAAATCATTGAGCTGGGTCAGTTTCAGAATGAGTCTCGAGCTGGTTTAGTTTCAGACAAGAGGCTGAGCTGGGTTACAAATTGTTCTAGAATGAGGCTTTAGCTGGGCCAGTTTCAGAATGTGTCTCGAGCTGGTTTAGATTCAGACAGAGGCTGAGCTGGGCTACAAATTGTTCTAGAATGAGGCTTTAGCTGGGCCAGTTTCAGAATGAAGATTGAGCTAGACCAGTTTCAGGGTTTAGTCTCAATAACCAATTTATTCAATTACAAAACAAGTAGCATCATGGCCTATAACAACAAATGACTGTGGGAAAGATGTTTTACAGTAAAATACAAACATGCAGCATTATATTAAGTTCTACCATTGAATTTTAACATCCAAGTACAATGCTTTACTCCATTACTCGAATCAAACAGAAGCATTCATACACATGCACTAGAGAATTAAAGTTTGACCCACTGAAAGATTCATAGAATATATAATATTCCAAGCTCAAACCAATGTTATCAATATATTCCTATGCTTATTTCACAAACATAGAATGGCTAAATAATAGTTATTTATTGAAATATTTCCATAGGAAAGCAGACAATATTGATCACTAAATGTAAGACAATTGTATCTACATAACGTTTGAGAAGAAGATGGAACAGTTGTGATGCTACTTACGACTACTGTTATAATAAAGTCATTACTTGTCACATGTTGTATAACCAACTGAAGTAGTAGTTCATCTAATAAATTGATATACAAGTTGACCCTCAACTCACTACTCACATCCATGAAACCATCATGGGTGCACAATGTAGACCTAGATCAGCGTACAAGTAACCCTTTGTCTGATCATGGTCTACATCATTTGGTTCTCAGTGAGTACATTTTAATTCACACAGCTCCTCACTGACTGTGAAATAGCCAAGACGGAAGCTTACATTACAGATGTAATTTCAGACAGATAAGAGTTTATGTCTTAATAATAATGTGGTATTAAAATAAATACCTAAAATTAGAATTAATTCAAAGATTTTCTTTATTATTATAAATTATTTTTAAAGGCAATATTTCAGGAAAAAATTCTATAAATGTCTAAAGAAATAGATCATCTAATTATGATTTATAACCAGGAAATGAATGATTTGGAATTTCAAATCTGTAAAAACATGACCAATTTAGTCAGTGGTAAAATAGAAAAATAAATATCACGAATATACTGCTTGATGCCCTTGACTTCATTATCGGGACTCTTTCTAAGACAGACCGCATTCAAAAATATGAAATCAATATGACGGATCAAATTGCAATCAAAATTGAATAATTCGCCTAGTTTGAAAATGAGCCGAGCCCGAATAACTCATTCGGTTACGCATCTGACTATCAATTCAGGGAACGCGAGTTCGAATCCATGCCTGGCAACAGTCTCCGTGATGATTGATAACGACATTGTGTCTCATTATCATTTTTCTCTCACTGCTGATTCAAGTGGGAAAGTTATCAATAACTTGCGGAGATGGGGTGTGCTCGAGTTCTGGTTAACCTTTCAGGATCCCAGGAAACAGTGGTTAGGTTAACTGATAGTCTGTTAGCCTCAATGGCATAAAAATGATGCTAAATATTCAATCAATCAATCATGTTTTGAAATGCAGTAATAATAGGAAATATATTTTAGTCAAACCTGTATATGTAGGCCAAGTTAGGAAATCCTTTTTTAACATATTATTTTGGGCTTTTTAGATAGATATCCTTGTAACAATAAAGACTCAGGAAGTATACATCACAGTGTTTTTTTTTATCTCAAATATTCGGTGAATTCCAGCCCCATTCCCCCTCAAAATAGTATGTTTTTTTCCCCCTAATGTCAGAAAAATTCCCCCTTTTATTTTTAAACGGGGTTTAATGCCAGTTTAACAGTTTAAAACAATGAAGAACAGGGATGTTGACCTGTTAACTGTTTTAAATATACATATTTATGATTTCTTTTGTTTTTTCATTTTATTTTACAACCTATTAAAATCCCCCCAAACGCTCATTTTCACCCTTCAAAAGGCACCAACCCCCTTCCCCTAAAAGTAAAAGAAACACTGTATCAGTACGATATATTGAAAAAAAAAACAATTATTATTACAATATCATTAATATGACCTAACTATGATTCAACACTGCATACTACATGACCTTGTAGTGACGTGAAACACAGCATACACATTGAAACAATTATCACAAGATCAAACACACATGATATTCCTACTCAATTCAACTGACAGTCTACTCGGTGCATCTCAGGGTCAGCACGTTTGGGCACACTCAGGAGGCAATGAGCAAAGACCAGATTCTCCCCAGGCTAATTAGGAATCAATCCAGCAAAGTTTGGAAGTTTTGATAGTTGATATTTGAAATATAAGAGAAGCAACCATTGACTTTGCCATAAAATATTTGAAAATACTGAACAATATAAGAAGTAAAGCATTGTTTTTAAGTTATATAGAAATCAAATTTATTTGTCTTTCTCAAACTAGCTTGTCTAAACCAAACTGCCATAACCCGGGAAGAATCCTGGATAAATATTTGTAAAGCTATTTGTGTAAAGTTATCTGTTGCATAAGCGATATGATGGCACAAATTACCTCTGTTGTTTATAAGCTTCACGTAGTTTATAATGTCACCTCATCTGTAACAACATGCATATAGGTATAGAAATGCGTTTAGAGCCACATTCATTGTTAGCTAAATCGATTAGAATCAAACCATTTTTAAACAATAATTAAACTCGTATTTTGTATTGTATAAACCGTAACTAACGTATAAATAAGATACAATAAACTGAATGAACTAGGAAAGATTATATGCATTTTGGTATCAGATTTTTTTTTTAATGAATCCAAATTTCATATAAATACCTGAAACCTATCAACCAACATAGTTTAGTCAACAGACGAAGTTCCATTAAGTAGATTAAAGCAGTTTATGTAGCCTATATCAGCGGCTTGTTGCAGAATAACAGAAAAGTTACATTCCTATGAAAGATGACAATGAAATAACAGCAGTTATGCTAGGCATAGCAATATAAATGCACATTTTCCTCTTGCCGCAATGTTGTAAAGGATATTTTTCGCAAAGAGTAAATACCACCAAGAAAATACTATATTACTATTAAATTCAAACCATGGAGAGACAAAATGAGAACATTATAATATCTAATATTAAGTACAAACCATGAATACATAGATAATGAAAGACAAATAATTATTGTAAAGTCAAAAATGGAAAGACTAAATGATAATACATTACTGTCAAGTCCATTTGTAGAAAGACTAAATTGAAATATACTGCTGTCAAATCCAATCATAGGAAGATTAAATAAGATGACATTACTTTCAAAAATCATTAAGCGAGTAAAATCATGACTGTTGTCAGGAACAGAAAGAGAAAATGAGATACACTGAACTGTTCAAACCATTTCAGGACTTACTCAAAATGAGAATTGACTTCTCGTGCATTTTGAGGAAGAATAAAATGAGAACTGACAATTGAATTAATATATGAACCAGATCTAACATAACCAGACAAAATCATCGTTTCTAGTACAAACCTTTCTTCTCAGTTTGCTCTGCTGGTTTTTCTGCACTGAAATAAAAAAATAGGATGGTAGCTTCAACATCGAACTATTTCAATTATTGTATCACACTTAATGTTGATATCATTTATCATATGTTTAACAGTTAAGTGTTGCTGATGTACAAAGATTGATAGGATTACCAGGGGCATTAACTGATGAGAAGTGTTGCTGATGTATACAAAGACTGATATTATTACCAGGGGCATTAACTGATGAGAAGTTTTGCTGATGAATACAAAGACTGATATTATTACCAGGGGCATTAACTGATGAGAAGTGTTGCTGATGTATTCAATGATTGATATGATAACAATGTAAACTGAAGGAGGAACTGGCCATAAAGTGTTTAAGTGTGGTGACAAATTGTGATGTACAGAACAATGTGCTAATCTTGTCTGAAGCAGAGTGTGCAGTCCAATGGTAAAGCATCGAACCCATGTTGGAGGGTCTGGTTCTATCCTTTGCCACAACTATGTTGGTGTCCTTGAGCACAACATTTTTTCTGCATATGCTTAGTACTGGTTCTACCCATGAAGACTTTAAGCTAATTTGTCTAAGTTGCAAGGACTTGTTTCACAATCAAAGTAAAATATATAGGTTTAATTTAAAATTTGTCTGAATTTCACTGGTCTTAATATTTTAAAAAGTTACAAGAAAACTTTTTTTTTTAAAATCCACCTTAATTTACTTATTATCAATTCCTGTAACCATGGTGTTTAACAATGTAACAAAATTAATGTTAAATTTTCTCATTTACCTTAATTCCTTTTCTTTTGCATTCTCATTGGTATCTCCACCCTCTTTCTTTGCTTCTTTTTTCTCTCCATCCTTACCATCAGCTGTAACAATAAGAAATCATAAATATTTGTTTATAAATAAATGTTTGCCTTAGGCAAACAAGAGCACTGGGGCCAGTTTCACCAACATCTCAAGCTGAGATGTTAATAACATAAAATATCTCAATATCTCTTTTAAAATGATTTCTGGAACTATTTATTGGCCACACAGATTTGAAGTTGGAACACATCTGTGTTTCTGTGTTTCTTGTCTCAGATCAGTCTGATCGGCAGTAATGCACCAATTTATAAATCATTTTCAAGAAATTGTAGAGATAGCAAATTGTTGGAATATAATGCAATTTCTAAACAGACATGTTAATGGACACAGACAGACGACATACCATAACATACATATATATATCATATGCAGATTCTTCTCATTTTCATACTTATATTTTAAACCACCTTTAGTGCCTTCAGCTGCTTTCTTTTCATCTTCTGTTCTTGGGCGTTTCGACTTGGGTTTATGAGTTGCTCTGTCACGTCGGCCACCTCCTTCATTGGGTCCACTCTCATCCTCCGAGTCGGAGAATTCTTCGTCACAATGGATCCGTTTATCACTGGCACGGACTGTCAACATATAACGGTGATTAAACATCACAGAAAATAAGAAGAAACAAGCAAATATAACAATAGCTATTATACTAATGCCATTTTGAAAAGGATGGATATTAATAGCAAAACTTTTTAGAGCTTTACATTGCATGAAATTAATATTTAATGTTTGGGCTGTCTCCAATCTTGGCCATAATAAAAAGACAACATTTTTTATCTTGCTTTTACTGGCAATTAATGAATTAGATGACAAACTATTAAAATTCCATTTATAACACAATGTTGTTTATAACACAATGTTGTTTAAAGTGAAAAAAGTATAGAAGGAATGGCAGTCAAGCAGACAAAATAGAATCAAATTATTGACGATTCCTTTAAACCGGATTAAGATATTTGAGAGATAAAATGTATATTGTTCTCCTGGCAATCAATGAATTGGATGGCAAAATATGAAAAATTCCATGTGTTACAATGTTAATTTTGTATATATTTTTTTAATTTAAAGTATTCAAGGGCAATAATATTAGCAAAGAATCAGGTTTAACTGGAATGAAAGATTTGAGAGATGAACAATGTGAAATAGAACATAAACTGACTTGAGATTCTGCTGTCAGGGTTTTCCTTGTCTTCTGTGTCACTTTCATCATTGAGGGCATCTTCTGGGATGGCTGAAGCAATGCAAACCAAGAATGCTTTAGATTTGTTTAAACTGTCTTCATTTTAAATCAATTGTGAAATGAAATATTTTATACAAATTAGGCTCCATTTTAACTATTGTGCAGTTTCAGTGCCATGCAGGGATGGAATCTTATGCTTAACCTCTAGATCATAAGCTCAATGAATGTCTCTTAGATGCTTCTCATTATAATAAAGCTGTCATGAATAATGTAAAACTTGTTACGTGATGCTTACATTGCATAGTAATATAAATTTAAAATTCATTGGAATAACAAATATCAATTTTGACAATAAAAATTAAATAAAAGAACCTAATACAAGCATTGCGATGGATTTGTGATTAAGCTGACAGATTAACTGTTAATACTTACCCTGCATTTGAACACCAGGGGCATGGGGTAACATTCGTAAATTCTCAAACAATCGTGTTCTGAAATATCCATGTGTATGTTTTACCAAATATTATATTTTATTCTTACTCTGAAATTTCATGTCAGGATTTTTCAAAATTTTAAAATTAGCTTAACCCTTTACTCCATAGATACGTGTTTTCCCCCACCAATCACAGTAGGCCTTTGAAAACAGTGCAGGAAGAGTTCAAATTGCTCGTAACAAGCAATCTGAACACTTCCTGCACTGTTTTCCACTTTGTCAGGTAATTTAAACATAATTCACCCAATAATTCAAAAGCCTTCTATATTAGTTGTCCAAAGGCGTCTATATTAGAGGTGTTCAAAGGCGTCTATATGAAGTAAAGGGTTAAACATATTTCCACCAATATACCATAAAATATATATTCACTCACCCCGTATTGCCAATAGGATATCTATTGATACATGCCAAAATAATATATTGAAAAGGGATTTTCTAACTTGGGCTATGCACAGAGATAAAACTAAAATAGATTTCCCACTTAAAATTGCAACATATGATGTATTTATTGAGTCATGTGATAACAATTTGATTCAAAATGATTCATTATATGGGTTAACACAGCAAAATGATGGGAAGGTCATCATGCAGTATTTCAGTGCTGTCTATTTCATTTCAAGTTTACCACTTCAATTTAACCCTTTTCTCCATAGATACGCATTTTTCCGCCCCAATCACAGAAGGCCTTTGATAACAGTGCAGAAAGAGTTCAGATTGCTCGTAACGAGCAATCTGAACACTTCCTGCACTGTTTTCCACTCTGTCAGTTAATATTAACATAATTCACCCATTGCTGATACGTGGTGAATTAATGCTTTCAATATTAGAGGCGTTCAAAGTCGTCTATATGAAGTAAAGGGTTAAATATCGACTATGCCATGTTTTGATGGATTTTAATAACAAAACATTTGTGTTTTACTTCTTAATGATAATCAGATGATTTTTATCCATTTTAAAAATAATTTAATTTTTTAAGACATTTATAGCATTTTTTTCTCTCCGAGATAACCCCTTCAAGGCTTAATGCATATTGATATATTTCATCCTAGGTTTACCAGTGGTGCAACACTGGTAGAAAAGCACTTCAGATTAAAACATTATACATACAATGTAGCAGAGATGAAAGCACTTACTTGATTTTCTCCATATATTCGTTTGTATTCTGATTTGCCATGTTGGAGGGACTGATGTGCAGTTTGAAGTCTGGTCCATAATACTCAAAGTAATCATTATATGGCAACTCTGTATGGGAATGAAATACATTGTTTTATAATTAGCAATAAAAAATGTTTTCTTTATTTCATTAATATTACTAACATTGTACAACATTATATTTCTTATCTATATATACAAGTGTTTTTTTTCTGTTATGACAGGAGAACACCTTTACGTACAGTTTATTTAATAACAATGTTCCATCTGTAACACAGTACAATTTCATTTCTCCAGCAGGCTGTGATATAAAGGGTTTATTAGGCAGTAAGCACAAGCATAAGTAAGATTTTACTATCACAGATATGGTTTTTTTTTCCTCCTGGTTTTATAAACAAAATTTCCATAATTTGGTGAAAATATTTTGAAGAAATAAAGATTAAACAAAACACCATAACTCTGCAGTTTCTTAATACACATAAAGAGATTTGAGTTCCTTCAATATGGATAAAAAAGCATTAACAGATGACTGACTTACCATTGGCTATCTCCACTGCCAGAGCTATGGAAGTTTCGTATGTCCAACATCTGGCTACATTCCTGATGGTGTATCCACCCCCACCCACCAACATTAACGGCAGGTTCCATTTCTTCATGAACTCTACAGCTTTACCGTGGCCTGAATAAAAAAATACACAATATTACAGTCAAAATTCATCTCATTGGGTTTGAGAATGCAGAGCTAATATACATGCATCTATTTATAAGCATAAGTCTACCTTTTTATCATTTTACCTTTAAAAGGAAAACAAAATAATTACATGACTGAATCATATCTATATGTTGCATGATTGCGAAATTAATTCTAAAGATTGCTGTTAAAGTTCACAAACACATATAAACTAGCATAAATGTAAACATAAGCCATGAAATACAAATGTTGTATGCAGTCATGTTGTTGGTTTCAAATATTTTGACCAAAAATAAGTCAAAAAGGGGCCATAACTGATGAAAGATTTGACTAATATTGACAAATGCCGAACTTGACCTGTATTTTATAATGATACATGTACGCAGGAAATTTTAATTATTTCATTGACCCTTCAGAGGTTATTGATTAGAAACAAATTCTCAGCTGCCCCAAAAAACAGATGGATGGACGAACAGACAAGAGCAACACTGAATGCTTCTTCTCCATTCTATTGAATTGTTTCAAGATAACATGTTTCTGGAATGCAGGTAAGACTTATAATGCAGACGTCAAGATGTATGTGTTTCTGCTTCAATCAAACAGATAAGATGTATTCATGTATGAGTGCCACATCTACACAAGTTATAACAACATTCACACTAACAAAATACATTTGTTACAGAAAGTCAATTAAAACTGACCTTTAAGTGTGAGGTTAAAACAGCCGAGCCTGTCCCCGGACAAAGAATCTGCTCCACATTGCAAAACAATAGCACTTGGTTGGTACATTTCCATTACCTTTGTCATTACCTGCAACAAA
This sequence comes from Panopea generosa, assembly GCA_029582155.1. Lineage (NCBI taxonomy): Eukaryota > Metazoa > Mollusca > Bivalvia > Adapedonta > Hiatellidae > Panopea > Panopea generosa. Next base: position 25,793,274 of record CM055901.1, on the reverse strand, counting down.
GAAAAAAACATTGAATGGCGAAAGTTATCTTAACAAAAAACACATAGTAAAGATTTACAACAATCATGCTTTCACATTGACTGCAATTTCAAAAATCTTCTCGGAAACTGCTGTCATCAAACTGAACAAATTTGGTAGCAAATTTTAACCGATCAAAAAGCATTATCAACCATGGCACCAAAGTTGGTTTTCCAATCTGCCTGAAAAATATAACACACAAAGAAAATGTCTCATTGATTTTGTACCACAATATATTTTATCCAGTATATAGAGCACTCCTACATAGATCACACCCCTTTCTCAAGGTCAAATTGTAGTAACCTTTCTCAAGGTCAAATCGTAGCAACCTTTCTGAAGGTCAAATTGTAGTTACCACAATCCATTGACAACTTTCCAGCTACTTTTCACAATAATTTCACTAATGACATTGCATTTTCAGATTTTTTACATACATACATACATACATATATATAATATAAATGCAGATAAAACTTGGCACTTACTGGTTTAAAAATAGTTTCATATGCATCATCATCAATACCATCTCGAAGTGGGAAATTAACAGCATAATATTTGCCTTTACCAGCTCCAATATCCTGTAAGTAATACAGATCTTGTTTTACATCTAACATATATATGTATATTACAAAAAGAACTAGACAATCAACAAAATTTTCTTGCATATTAGTCTGAAATATCCAAGGGTCATCAGTGGCCGAGTAGTCTAAGGTGCTATCATTTGTTGACCTCTGACCACTAAGGTTGTGGGTTCAAACCCAGCTCAGTAAAAAATATTCTACATGAAAACGTTTGACCATTACTTTTTTTTTTTTTGAATGGGGCTCAACGCCATTTTCAACATATTTCAGGTTACAAAATGGCATATTCAGTTTTACTGATGGAGGAAGACCTCAGACTGAGAAGAACCACCCTCCTTTCACAAGTAACTGGAAACTTTCTCACATAAAGGTTTTTGGAGCAAGCGGTACTCGAACCTACAACCTTAGCGGTGAGAGGTAAGTGATCTTGAGACGGCGCCTTAGACCACTCGGCTACGGAGGACACTCTTGCCAGTTTCTTGCTGCAAGGACAATGGTTCTACTCAAGATTCTTTCTGAGGTCTTCTTTCATCAATAAACCTAAAGTTGCCATATATATTTTGTTCAGTACAAAATGGTGTTAAACACCATGAAAAGCAGAAAAGAAATAAAACTTCAGACCAGTGTAGGTTTCCTTGTGTAAACTTTAGACTGATTGCTTCATAAATTATTAAGGTTTAAACTTTAATACTGTGGTATGTAGATGCACAACAGACATTTAAAGATAAGTTACGGATATACGATTACAATGCATACCCTGAGATCTCCAGTTCCGGGGAAATATTCTCCGTATTTATGGAATGAGACAGTCATGACCCGGTCTGTTGTGTAGAAGGCTTCCTCTACACCGTCACCATGGTGAATGTCTATGTCGATGTACAATACTCTCTGATGATATCTGAAAAACAGAATTAACACCCATCAACATGAAACTGATTTTCATACAGGTTCAATGTTAAATGTCTCGTCTCGGTGTAATTTTTGTGAAGAAACACTTTCTATATTATATTTGTAGCAAGTCAATAAAATTATTTCAGTCAATTCAACTGCATGCAAATCTTCTTGCTAGTGTGTGATGGTTATGTATTAACCAAACTGACATATAGGGCACTCTATGGCTCTCAACTTCACTTCCATTTCATATCCGTATTACATTATCACTGTTTCTTTAATATTCTTGGAAAATGACTTGATCACGACAAATGCATCATGTTAATAGTTATAATCAACTGAAGTACATGTAACCAATAAAAAGACACTTACTTCAGTAACTCCAGGATGGCGAGGACAATGTCATTAACATAACAGAAGCCTGAAGCTTCCGATTTCTTCGCGTGATGAAGCCCTCCCGCCCAGTTGACAGCAATATCTGCTGCCTGTTTGTTTAATTTAACTGCACCAGCTGAAATTATATATTATTCAGTATGGCAATATTTATATTTTTTAATGCCACTTTCAACATATTATTGCTATACGTGCCATGAAGTTTTCTCAGGACTTTTTTAACTTATTAAAGAAATGGCCTAAATTCATTGGCTTCCCTATTAAAAAATCATGTTTTTCCCCCTAATTGTGTCCAAAAAATTACCAAAAATGGATTTTTTTTTATTTATTTATACTTTTCTTTAATATTTTTTATTTCTGTTCATATTACAGATGTAAAATTTGTCAACAAATACATATAATAAACAACATTTTTCTGATCTCGATACAGTGCCTTAGACCAGTTGGTCACAGAGAAACAATTTGTTGCGTTCCAATTCCTATATAAAAATAGTAGCCATCAAATATATTGTTTCCCTTCCTCCAGATTTGTCCATTATACAATTCTTCCGCAAATGGCAAACTTTCTTACATAAAGTTTTTGGAGCAAGGGAACCTACGACCTTAGTGGTGAGAGGTTAATGAACTTGAGACGGCGCCTTAGACCACTCGGCCACACAGGACCCCTACTATATAAATATAAACCTTGTAAATAAACTTATTCAACTCACCAACAGAGCCCCCTGTTGAAAGTTGGCAGAATTCGTACATTCCATCAAACACTGGACAGTCTTCTCCTACATTAACTGAAAAATATATACAAGTTCCGCTGGCTCTAATAAAGTAATATGTCAAACTTCAAAGTTTTAACAAATGCATTATTTAGGTAAAAATTACTCTCATACATACTATGCTTACTAACACTCGTATGTATACTGGTAAGCAGTTTGTCATACAAAAAAAACATGTTTAATGTTGTGCCGGAGGCGTTTATTCTGGCAGCAATCGGCACGACATACATCACCTTTATTTATTTTGGACTTTTGTCCATAAAATGTTTTTATCAAGAAAAATTAAGCTTAGTCAGACTTTGGTATTTAACTGGTCAATGAGCATTAATTTACAAAAAATAGTTATACTACAAAATGTTGCAGTTGTATGGCAGTGTGCACAGTGCTATTTTGTTGCTTGTGCTTTGGTGCTGTCTGAATTGAGTGTCAAGCTATGATATTATATACCAATTATACTGACACTAGGCTGACCAGTCCTAGAACTCACTGCAGTCCCGATGTAAGGTCATCCTCAGGAGTCAAAGAGCCACATCATTAACATTGTGTGAACTTATTGTGAAACGATTACACTGTGGTCCTGATACAACCCGGTTCCCTGGAACCAAACCTTAATATAGACTGAACCAGATTATAAATATCGCGGCTATGAAAAGTCCCACATGTTGCGAAACTTATGCAAGCATCTTTCTGTTGTTTCAAAATATACTTATTGTGAAATGATTACTTACATCGTTTCTATTCTGTTATATTTTTTTTTTGGACAAACATTCTGTGTCAGCCATCTTTAAGCACTTTGCACCATGTGATCGACACATGATTTTATATGAGCCACCATGTCTGTACATAACCTCCCCATTGGCAATACTATATCCAGTCAACAATTGGCTTACCAAAAACATGACACAAGACAGACCATTGTCAGCGTTAATAAATTAAAAGCGATGTTGTGTATAACCATAACTTGTTACTATCATGTCAGTTTGGATTAAAGTGTAATTGATGTTCAAATTAAAGCGTGATCACAGTTGGAATAAACATAACAAGCTCGCAAAAAAAGTAAAAACCAATTTTGGGATTCATTGAAAATAATTTGATTTTATCGAACCGCAGTATAACGTGGCAATAAAATATTCACATAATGTTGACCATCAGACAATGAAGTATCTATAAAGACTTTGGTACGATCTGGACATGGATCGATCTTCCGGCAGACTAGAAAGTATTTTACCACGGATCCATACCACCTGCACTTTGGTAAACAGATGTGCATGTAAGATGAGTACTAGGCAACTTACATCTCTGCATCTGTTTATTGTATTCTGACATATTGTCAGGACGTATACTCCGCAAAAATTTGATATAGTCATCACTGTGAAATTTGGTCATTTCTTCTTGTGTGGCTTTGTGTGGTCGCTGAAAAACAAATTTGTTCTTTTCAATAATAGCGTTCTTTGGAACAAAATGTCTTCTCGTACCATTTCATCACAAAGGAGATTATGAAAAATAGGCTAATTATTCAAAGAGGACAGGGTCATCTTAAATAAGTGTGCATTGGCGACTCTATGTCAGTGAATAATTTTAAAGAAATAGAGCTAAATACAAACACTAAAGTATTTTATAGGCCAAATTATTTCTAGTTTAGATCAAGGTTATCTAGAAGAATACCTGTGGCTCTCATTAGTACAACAGTATACCAAATTTGGTGACTCTTGGTCAAACAGTTTCAAAGAAACAAAACTAAACATAAAAACATAAAAAGTTAAATATATTGATGTCACTCGATCATTCAGAAGATCGCTGCATGATTTTGAACTGTGTTTCAAAAAAGAGGGTCAGGTTGACCCTAAATTGCTCATCTATCACAGATGAGACAATGCCAAAGAAAGCAAGTTTCAAAGTGTGACACCAGACATTTAAAAATTGGTCAATTGAGATGTTATTGATATATAACTACTGTGTAACTCAGGTAAAGATCAAACTCAGATATTAATTATGCTATTTGGACATTTGAAAACCATTGTCTTTGATATTTTAGTTATAATGTATAAATTCTGTGTAAATTTTATGGAGATCAAATAAAAACGAGTGCTAGAGTGTACAATATGTTAAATGCAATTAATGACATTTCAAAGCTGTAACTCAAGACAATAATTTTCCATCCTTGCTAGTTCAAAAACAAGCACAGTATATTATTGTTATATAATTATAAGTATGCAAGTTTGATGGAAATTGAATGAAAATAACAGCTGCTAGAGAATGCACAACATCAAATAATGCAGATGTTGTGGATTCTACAACTTTTATATAAAATATCCGATCTCGCCAGTTTAAGAACATACCCACAGTATTTTTGTTTGATTAATACCGGGTAGGTTCAAATAAAAAATGCTGGTGCTAGAGTGCACACAAGGTTAAAGTGCTGTTTTTTTGTTACAGGGGTCATAACTCTGATATTAATTATATGATTTTCCAAGTTCAAGCACTTGTCCAAGATATTATGGTTATGTATATAAAACTATTTTGTAAGCTTACTGAGCTTTGCTGTGGTGAGCTAAAAATAGAAACAGGGCTAACTGAAAAATGTTAAGTAATGTAGACCACCTAGATTCATAGTGGTCAAGGTCGGACAGAAATAAAATTCTGCATTGTTTTTAGTAGTATTACTCATTGCATATTGGACCATTCAGTGACTTTAGGATAAACAGTTTCTAGGAATACACTAAATGTTGAATTGTTGACAATGCTGAAAAAGACATGAAAGAAAGATTTTTAAAAAAATTGTGTAAACATTTTGATTGGTTGATTTAATTAATTGAATATTTAGCATCATTTTTCTGCCATCGAGGGCCAACAGGTGATCAGTAAACCTAACCACTCTTTCCTGGGATCCTGAAAGGTCAACCAGTACTCGAGCACACTCCATCTCTGCAAGTAACTGATAACTTGCCCATTTGAACCAGCGGTGAGAGATGAATGATAACGAGAAACAGGCTCAGCACTCAGCCTTGCCTTACTTAGTAATATCAGATTTATTGTTCAACAAAACAGCACAAAGCCGTCTGACATATTTAGTAATATCAGATTTGTTGTTCAACAAAATAAAAAGACTATAATTTTTACTTACGTATATTTCCATTTTTCTATACAGTCCATAGTTAAGGATGAGATTGTGCGTCATCCTGATGCGGTGTGGCTTCATGGGATGTCCTTGTCCATAATAGTAGTTTCCAATGTCACCTGCATGCATAAATATATTAGGGAATTTATTTCTTATTTGTTGGCTGACGGCCAGGAATTCACCATTCCTATTTTTTGAAATAAATTGTAAAAGAATTTTGTCTTAATTATTTTCAATTAGACAGAATTAGCATAATTCCTTGACAAAACCAAAACTGTACACCACTATTATTGCTATGAGGACTAACATCTCTAAAATATAAAATAACCAAATTTGACCTATGTGTTCGAAAGTAATACTTCGCAATAACTTCCTCAACTGGCGGTCGCAAACTTTTTATTTTTGTAATTTTTATTTCATTGCAACAGTTAACAAAATCATATGTAAAAGATGCAAATTATGATAGAGTATATAAGACCGCGGCGTGGTCTAGTGGTAGAGCGTCCGCCTCACATGCGGAAGGTCATGGGTTCAATCCCCTGCCGGGTCATACCAAAGACTTTAAAATGGTACTAGAAGCTTCCTCACTTGACCCTCAGCATTTAGAGGAAGGTTCTAGGTCTTGTCGGCCCGGTGTCAGTATAATGTGACTGGGTAGGGTATCATACCATGTGTCTGCAGCATGATACTCCAGTGTGACAGCGCTTAGAATACTGTCTCAAGCAGACACATTCGCGATATGACTGAAAAATTGATGAAAGCAAGGCCAAACACCATATAACAACAACAACATGATAGACAATATACAAAATTTCTGATATAACATTTTCATATATTTAAATTAAGAGGCAAACTTTCCAGGTCCTTTAGTAAATTTAACTCCGAGTTTGTTTTTTGTTTTTTTTATATTTAGTTATTTACATCAAATATGTTTTTATTAACATTCAAAAACAAATTGGAAGATGCCAAATTCCCCAATTGTGCAGGAAATTATGAAGTAAAATAAGAGCAACAGCTATTCTGATTCTTTAATTTAATATATTTTACTCGATATGTCGATATTTCGGATATCTTGATTCCAATTTTAGGTCCTGATTAATCATTTTCCACCTCTAATTGAATGTTTGTCTCGATAAAATTACTGTTGACATAATATTGTGTTTTTCCACGTTGTGTAAAAATCTATGCATGGCATTTTTCACAGTTTGTTTAAGAAACAACATAAGTTATCAGTCAACAAAAGAATATTGCAAACACCGTGTCATCGATTTGGGTGACTGCATATAAATTATTTAAATATCATTTGATTCAATCAAACAGCCTCAACTTATATCTCACACTGCTCAGAAAATCAAAGAAGGACCCTGATATCAGCATTTATCACAACAGTGTAATTCTACTTTGCTGATCGCAATATGAAAGCGAGAGTACAACTGACATATAACAGTTATCAGGTGATGAAAATACATATTGATCTTGAGACAAAATGTATGTCGATATTCGGATATCTCAAGTTATTTTGGCAGTCCCTCCAATATCGAGATAACGAGTTTTAATGAGTGTACATTACACTTATATCCTCAATCATGTGACTTCATCCCCAAATATTCAAGCAAGAATCCTGAACTCAAGAATAAAATATTTGTCGAAATAAATGAGAAAAATAAGAATTTTCGGCATATTATTCCTTCCCCAGTGAAATTAAAAATCCCATTACATTGATCAATCAAAAGCAGAACAGGACTCCCTGTGGCCTCCTCATCAATATTTCCAAAATACATAAAAATATACTGGTACATATTAAATGAAAATGGTAATTCTATAGCTTTGGGATATCAGTGACTACCTGGTATAGCAAGGACTTATATAGTGAAGGAAAAACAACTGATTGATATTATTATAAATGCAAATTTCCATTCATCTCAGAAATACAAATTAAAATGTCTCCTTTTGCACAATGGAATTCTCTACAAAATGTGACTTACTATTCAGATCAAAAATTGTGTTTACAATTGTTTAAGTACTCATGATTACAAAATTTGTGTACTGCAACCAAAAAATCATGGAAAGTAAATGAAATTTAACGTCAAACTACAATATTTTAAATTCAATATCATTTTTCGTGTTTGAAACATAATTACAAAACATCTAACGTTACATACACCTTCAGTGCTCCAGATAAGCACCATTTGGGGGTATTTAAGCATTGAAATATTGAAATCTAAAGTAAGGGGTAAAATGAGCAATGGTTATTCTCAATTCCAGTGTTCATTAGTTTTAAAGACAGTTTGATAAGAATGTTCATTAGTACCCTGAACAAAATGAAAATAAGCAGATGTATCTATGCATACTTATTTAAGGGGTAAAACACTCATTTGAATTAAAGCTTATTTGGAGCAATGCACCTTGTTATGTAAAAGAAATAAAATGCCTGTGAAATTTGAATAATTTGCAATTTATTAATTATTCTACTACTGTATCAACATTTAGTAGAGAGATACACATTTCCTATGCTTTTATACAAGTCCTTGAGTATAGTTATATTTTTTTAAAAAGATTAACTGTTATGCTATTCTAATCATCAGCATCAATTCACGAGATGCATATTTCATATATAGGACCCCATTGAAAATAAGTCAAATAAACTTTATTACTGGACTATCCTTTGTGTTTTAGTTATAGTGTATCAAATGTGCTGTATCATAAAGAATAAATACATTCCTTTGCTAAACAAATACTTGATAAATGGAAAAACAATTCTTGTATAGGATCCATGGCATATGAGCTAAATATTAAATGTAGAATTTAAGTATGTAATTTCCTAAACTGTTGATCTCGACAACGAATATTTATTTGCCTTTCTATTAAAGACCCATATGAGTTTCCATACATTTTATTGACATGGGTAAAAAAAAATTATTCTGAACATTTTAGCATGCATATGTATTTAACATGGTATTTAAACGATGTTTTAATAATATATTTTAAGTAAGTTAATACTAAAACGTTGAAATAAGGAACTGAAAAAAATGAAATACTGGGTACATAAAATTCGGGATTATGGGCATCCGTACATCCAATTTTCCATTGTGAATGAATGGCGAAACAAAGTAGGTCACCATATATTGCATACGCTCAAACAGGTAAAAACGACTTGAACATAACATATAGAAAAATTGTTAAGAACAAAAAATAATTATATACGACTATGATATGTGTCGCCTGTTTAAAATGTAAGATTGTCTTGTATTATTTTAAAAAATCGCTACTGGAAGCGCGGAACCAGAAACCGAAAGCACGCGCGACTAGCTATAAATCCAACCATGTCATTTGCGATAAGAAAACGCGACCAACTATGCTTTCTGCATTCAAAATTATTTTTATAAACCATAAATCCATCATGCAGTATTTAAATGCTCAACTTACCGTCATAATAGTAGCAAATTCGCTTTTTACTGTGCGGTTGAGAGGCCATCCTGCTTTTAGGTTTAACTTCTACTGCACTATGACGTCATACAACGATCATACATTAGCGCCACCAACTGGGAAAATACCGTTTGATAGTGTAGTCAAAGTACTGTCACTACTGAATTATTGTCATTTTCTTCCGGAGACGTTCATTGATTATCAACGAGTAATTATGCGTTGTTATTATAAACACTAGTTTCATTTAATCGCCGAAATAAAGTTAAGACTAGGACCCTTAACGGACGATCAAGTGAAAAATACCAAATCGTCCGATAACGTGCTTCGATATGATCTACTGAAATATTACATTATATACTATTTATAGAAACACCATTCACAATAATGAGGACGTGATCGTTGTGTGTGTGTTCGTGCACCCTTGCATTCATGAGCGCGTGCGTGCCAACAAACAGCGTGTTTACTATATTAATACCATTTATGATCTACTTTTCAGGTATAAGCATGTGTAAAGCTAGTGTTACAACGCATAACACTGTCTTAAGCAGATACATACGATATTACCAACGAATGGAGTTACCGTATATTTACCGAAATTATCTTTTATTAGACAGAGCATTATCATACGGCGTTTGCGGGCGCGTGGACCGATGCGTGTGTGTTATGATACTATTATTTCAAAATTGAATAATACTTCGTATATGCCCGCTGAAGATATAACGTTTGCGCTTTTAAAGTCGACGATTTATATGAAAGGATAGGCAACGTGCATCTCCCGACTAAATGATGGTAATTTTAATTATTAGCACGCGAAGGATTAATTATTTAACAAATTATACCGCAACTAAAAAAAAAACGATTTGAATTCTACTTCAAACTGTAGATCTAATGTGCACGGCGAGCAGGACACGAACACATATTTCGTGTGTTGTTTTTTTTTTTTTGTTTTATATAATGAAAGAGATACTCTCCCGAAGCACCGGTTGAATAGTTCGATATCGTACGCTGACTAGGGAGCATACAGTATGAACAACAGGGAACAAATTTGACAGTTGCGTAATCAAATTTAGTTTATGATTTCATGACTGGTCTAAAATGTTTAAAATATCCAAAAATATATAAAAGTGGTTCAATATATGAATCGTTATTATTCCAATAACAGTTTATAATTTTAATTCTATAACACGTGCATATATGGATCAATAAATAATGAATCAAACGTGATTGGAAACTAATCTGGAATACTGAACCAGTCACGTGACTTTTAATATTACATATAGAGAGCTTTTTTAATATTCTGTAATATATAGATACAAATTTATTTAGTCACATTCAATTATAGAACATATTATAGTATAATACATAAATATGTGAGGGCAAATATAAATTAAATGAGATTTTTGCTCTAAAATATTTATATAATTATGTAGTTTTTTTTATCTAGGTACTGTGTGTACAAAGCTGAAGTTATTTGAAGTCATGTTATTGACGAGTCATTTAATTTTGTCATCCAGTTATGTACAAAAATATCAGTAAGTCTTTGTTTTAAATACATATAACTTAAGAAATGTTATCATCGCATTTATTTATAAAAAATACATTGCAACGTATTCTAAGTATTTACTGCTGAGAGAACTAAAAAAATGCTTTATTGTACCCCTTTAAAATATATTTTGTTGTACTATTCGTTAAATTTAACAGTTTTTCAAAAATAAATATTGTTTAAAAAATATTAATATCCAGGGCCCATTTTCACTAAACATCGCGAGCTAAGATTTTCCTCAACTAAAAAATCTCAATTTCTCTTAACCGTAACTCAAATTCAGTACGCATTTACTGACCACACGTAATTGATGTCATTAAAAACATCTTAGCTCATTGGTAAAGGATAACGTGCAAAAAAACCAAGTGAACGAAAATGAAGGTAAAGCATTTTAAAAGATATGAGTTGAGGAAAATCTCAAGTTACGTTTAGTGAAACTAGGGATTGGTACCTAATGTATTCTTCTATTTCATAACCACTGTTTATAAAATATTTACAGACACATGTTAAGTTGTTGTGGATTTATGAGATAAGCAATTGCTTGTATTGCGTGATTGTCTGCATATAACGTTATGTCTCTTTTTATACACAGTTTGTAATGGAATAAAGTATTATGCTTTCATGCAGATTATACGAACGGAAAGGTGGACACATACTCAACGTCCGTCCAATACCCAAATTAAAAAAAAAAAGTCCAATTATTTTTATATTTCAATACACAGTCGCTTACCACTAGTTATTGTTTTCGGTTGTCTTTTACCAGAGTAATGTCCGCTTTAAACTTTAAATGTGTTATTCGACGTCCACTAGTAACTGACATGCCTCATTTTATGCTTAAAATACATTTTATTTGGCAAACTCTCTAACAGACGATATCCGGTATTTTACACAATATTGCTTAATACTATCATTTATGGTTTAAACGTATTTTATTGCATTATTCACATACTAAGCAAATAGATTTGGCCACAAGTTCTAGCAACATTAGTTCAGGCCCTCCCCTTTCAATATTCAAATTACATTAGAATAACATTTATATTGGCATACGTGTTAGTTCCATCATTGAAATGTAAATTTCTGTACCTAATATTCGTATCTTTAATCTCCTCAGTAACTCAAGCAAACCTATCATATTTTGTAACTGTGATAGTGTTGTTGTTGTTTTGTTTGTTGTTGTTTTGTTGTTGTTTTTTTTTTGTGTGTGTGTGGGGGGGGGGGGGGGGGGGGGGGGGGGGGGGGAGATGGGTAGGGAGTTGATCTGACTGTTAGATCGTGTTCAGTACTTTGTTCACTGTAAACATGAATAATCCGTGTTGAAGTTCCGAGATAACTTTTATTATCAATACCAAGTATTTTGCATTCATAGATAAGGTAAACCAATATGGAACAGCTTCAATCACAATGCATTAAATGACAATTAGTATAAAAACGCAATATAGTTGAATCTATACAATAACAGAAACCCTGTATCAAAATAGCAAAATCTCAAGTTGCGAGAATATCTTCATGACACGTGACGGTAAAATATTTATTATTGCGACTAAATTCAACAGTGACATAACATGAATTATATTACAACAATCTCCATGTCAACCCAATACAATACTATAAATAATCAATTTTCCACATTCTTACGTTACTAAATACTACTTGGTTTATAGCTCTATGCTAATACACAAGTTTTACGGACGGCCTATTTTAAGACTATTGCATCCAAAAGAGTAGTAAAGTACTCGATCTTGGAAACTGCCGCTGTTTTATTAGTCGTCTCATAAACCAACGCAAATGCTTTTCCAAATTCAAAGGTGTATGGGGAAATGCAATCGCCATTCGATGGAGACATTCCAACAGGACATATCAGTTCTCTACACTTTTTCTGAAACAAAACAAAAAGTTACGTTTTAAGTATTTGTGTTATTAATATGGCGAATATTACTGAACAATTTTAGAAAGTTAATACTATTATAAAGGCAAAACGTTACTGAAGGTAAATTTCTGAAAAATGCCACTGTAGTTAAATTTCTGAAAAATGTCAATTTAGTTAAATTTCTGAAAAATCTCAATTTAGTTAATTTCATTTAACATTTCTGAAAAAATGGTCCAAGTATGTGATGCAAATACGAAATTAAAATTATCCATTATGCCACTTAAACACGAAACATGCAGTATGAATACGTTTTTGAAAAGTTAATATAAAAAATTGCGTTTAACTGCCATTGATTATCGATTCAAAGCGTGAAATACTTGATAACTATTCAATGACATGGACTGGTACATTAGTAAACTAAAATACTTGGAGAGTTTGTTGTTATTGCTCATGGTCAATATTGAGCAAGTTTGAAATTGTGATGAATGTGCACTTAGTATTGCAAACAGGTTGTTTAATACGAAAGTTACCTATATATTGATTTTTTATGTAATTTTGTGCGCTTCCGATAAAATTTAACTGGTCTTGACCATGGTCAATATTAATTAGCCGGTACCTGACGAGGACAATTCTAATACCAATAACAGAAATAACAATCATTTTCAGCTGATGCCGGCTCCTAATACACTTAGGTACGTTGAGGACGCACCACTTATATATAGGTAATTTTAGTACTGAAAACGTCATCCGATTTCAAAGAAAATGTATGTACGTTACGAGTGCAATCTCTGTCTTCTATCAAATTTTGATGACTGAAACTTGAACTTTTTTCTGCATTTTTTATCTCCATTTTTTCGAAGCTTCCCAAAAAAAGTGAACATTCACAGGCGTCAATAACGAATGTATGAACCATTCGCCTGAATACATGCACTCGTTAAGTATCGATACACTTGATATATTACTGGCATCAAATTGTTGTATGTATTATTATTATTATCCACTATATTCTGAAATGATTTTTACAACGTTTTATTGGTAATTACTGATGTCATTTATGCCACCCACACCACACACCATTGTCATTAAGTGTTACCCCAGTCTTTCCGTTCGCCTGTCCGTCCGTCAAATTGGTTTCCGCTGAATTGAATAGGTATATGTAGGTAATAAGTATTTTGTATGGACATCTTCAATTATGAAATACAGGTTAAGTTCGATATTTGTCACCGACGGCAGAGTTTGCAGGAATTATGGCCAATTTTCGACTTATGTTTTGTAAAAGATTAAAATATATCAGGAATGTATGTGGCTTATGGACATACTTTTGTTTTAAAATATGTTTATCATTAAATACTAACATGTATTGTAAGTTTTAGCTCTTTTAAAACCATATTTACAACTATGCCATTTCAATTTCATGTTTCTTTCTTATATATAACTGATTCAAAATAGAATTTCTTGTATCTTGTGTTTTATCTTTACATGCTACAACACCTATACAAGCAAATAAAAAAACTTGTTATTAATTCATCTAGTCATGCTTATTAAAAAGGGAAACATATCAACTATACTGTATGCATTTATATACGAGGTTAAAGTCACTTACAAAATGCAAATCGTACACTTCAAGTTAACTGCATTTGGAGAGTAAGCCGACGTGATTTGTTTGCATTCCTATCAAGCAAAGCTGAATATATCACTGACAGAAAATTTCTTTCACCACGATAAGCGTTGGATAGTGAACATGATTGTTGCAGATGTGTGTCCGAGCCACGGTTACAAAGAAAACAAAAATATATTTATAGACAATATTTAAAAAAAATATAATACAGAGTGGAGGAAGCACGTCCGTTTTTTTTTTTTTTTCTTCATACGTTTCCCATTTACCAGTTGCGTTACATTCGTTATAAGATAAAACTACGGAAACATCTTGATCTACGTCCTGTTTCAAAGTTTGGTGGCACGGACCAAAATCGACATTCGTTTTCTATGAAGGAGTCAACAGACGTTGTGAAATTGTTTAGTTATTCATACCAATTCAAACATACAAAGTGAAGAAACCATGTCGTGTATTTGCTGATCCAGTTGCATTTTGCACAATATTTATTTTTATAAATACGGTCGACCAAATCAGACACAACAATAGCACAATCGTTTGGAACTGGGTTTTCACATTTCCCGAAAATATCATTCTTTGGATAGCTCTCTGAACAAGAATTTATCGTAGAAATTGACCCCTTGGTTCAATCCAGTTAGATACTGGATGAAGTTGTTTTGATTAAACAAATTCGGGCTGCACTTTAAACGTGTTGTGACACTTCCGGCAACTCCCAGGTTGTTAACTTGATTAATTTGAGACTTAAATTGCGAAGTTCCTTCACCAGATTAGAAATTGCTTTGCTTTTTTATTTCGTCTTGTATCAACATTTCAGTATTGTTGGAGCGTGTATCAGTTATATTTTATGAATGTAATTCAAAGAAAAATATAACATACATTACGTTAATGTCTTTTCAGCGGTGAATTGGTTGAATATTAGATATCACAAATTATCATGATTTTTGTTGGAATATATATGCATGTTTTATGGAAAAAAATAATGTATATTAAGAACTCATGCTGGCCCATTAGTTTGCATTGACCTTGTCAATTTAAATTCATTGTTTGCTGTAAATTTAGTTTTAAATGACTTTTTCGGAAGCATTTTTTTATTTACCTATGAAAAATATCTGCGTTTCGTAACCGACGGTCATTAAAAAACAGGCAAAGGTAAAAGTGGATTAATGAGGTGAGATTCTCTTTAATTTTGTGTATCGTCTAACATAACGCATGTTTCATGCGCCCCAGTTTTAATAAAAAAAAATAACGCATTATGATTTAACATAGATTGCACAGGACAAATAGGCGGACAGGCGGATTGATAATCGACATCCACGTGCAATACCTCTTTCTTAACAACCTGTAAGCAATTGGTGTATACAATCTTTCGTAACACCCTCTTAGTAAGCAATTCGTGTATACAATCTTTCGTAACAACCTCTTAGTAAGCAATTCGTGTATACAATCTTTCTAAACAACCTCTATGTAAACAATTCCTATCTACAAACCTTCTTAACAACGTACATATATGCCATGTTTTTAGCCTTCTCCAGTGTTGTGTATACTAGCCCTGTTCCAGTTTGTGAATGCTAGCCCTGTTCCAGTGTTGTGTATGCTAACCCTTCTCCAGTGTTGTCTATACTAGCCCTGTTCCAGTGTTGTGTATGCTAGCACTGTTCCAGTGTTTTGTATGCTAGCCCTGTTCCAGTGTTGTGTATGCTAGTCCTGTTCCAGTGTTGTGAATGCTAGCACTGTTCCAGTGTAGCGTATGCTAGCCCTGTTCCAGTGTTGTGTATGCTAGCCCTGTTCCACTGTTGTGTATGCTAACCCTTCTCCAGTGTTGTGTATACTAGCCCTGTTCCAGTGTTGTGTATGCTAGCCCTGTTCCAGTGTTTTGTATGCTAGCCGTGTTCCAGTGTTGTGTATGCTAACCCTGTTCCAGTGTTGTGTATGCTAGCCCTGTTCCAGTGTTGTGTATGCTAGCCCTTCTCCAGTGTTGTGTATACTAGCCCTGTTCCAGTGTTGTGAATGCTAGCCCTGTTCCAGTATTGTGTATGCTAGTCCTGTTCCAGTGTTGTGAATGCTAGCACTGTTCCAATGTAGCGTATGCTAGCCCTGTTCCAGTGTTGTGTATGCTAGCCCTTCTCCAGTGTTGTGTATACTAGCCCTGTTCCAGTGTTGTGAACGCTAGCCCTGTTCCAGTATTGTGTATCTAGTCCTGTTCCAGTGTTGTGAATGCTAGCACTGTTCCAGTGTTGTGTATACTAGCCCTGTTCCAGTGTTGTGTATGCTAGCCCTGTTCCAGTGTTGTGTATGCTAGCACTGTTCCAGTGTTTTGTATGCTAGCCCTGTTCCGGTGTTGTGTATGCTAGTCCTGTTCCAGTGTTGTGAATGCTAGCACTGTTCCTGTGTAGCGTATGCTAGCCCAGTTCCAGTTTTGAGTATGCTAGCCCAGTTCCAGTGTTGAGTATGCTAGCCGTGTTCCAGTATTGTGAATGCTAACCCTGTTCCAGTGTTGTGAATGTTACACCTGCTCCATAGTTGTCTTTGCTAGCCCTGTTCCTGCTCCAGTGTTGTGTTTGCTAGCCCTGTTCCAATGTTGTGTATGTTAACCCTTCTCCAGTGTTGTGAATACTAGCACCGTTACAGTGTTGTGTATGCTAGCCGTGTTCCAGTGTTGTGTATGCTAGCCCTTCTCCAGTGTTGTGTATGCTAACCCTGTTCCAGTGTTGTGAATGCTAGCTCTTCTCCAATGTTGTGAATGCTAGCACTGTTCCAGTGTTGTGTATACTAGCCCTGTTCCAGTGTTGTGTATGCTAGCCCTGTTCCAGAGTTGTGTATGTCAGTCCTTCTCCAGTGTTGTGAATGCTAGCCCTGTTCCAGTGTTGTGTATGTCAGTCCTTCTCCAGTGTTGTGAATGCTAGCCCTGTTCCAGAGTTGTGTATGTCAGTCCTTCTCCAGTGTTGTGAATGCTAGCACTGTTCCAGTGTTGTGTATACAAGCACTGTTCCAGTGTTGTGTATACTAGCCCTGTTCAAGAGTTGTGTATGCTAGCCCTGTTCCAGAGTTGTGTATGTCAGTCCTTCTCCAGTGTTGTGTATACTAGCCCTGTTCCAGTGTTGTGAATGCTAGCCCTGTTCCAGTATTGTGTATGCTAGCCCTGTTCCAGTGTTGTGTATGCTAACCCTTCTCCAGTGTTGTGTATACTAGCCCTGTTCCAGTGTTGTGTATGCTAGCACTGTTCCAGTGTTTTGTATGCTAGCCCTGTTCCAGTGTTGTGTATGCTAGTCCTGTTCCAGTGTTGTGAATGCTAGCACTGTTCCAGTGTAGTGTATGCTAGCCCTGTTCCAGTGTTGTGTATGCTAGCCCTGTTCCACTGTTGTGTATGCTAACCCTTCTCCAGTGTTGTGTATACTAGCCCTGTTCCAGTGTTGTGTATGCTAGCCCTGTTCCAGTGTTTTGTATGCTAGCCGTGTTCCAGTGTTGTGTATGCTAACCCTGTTCCAGTGTTGTGTATGCTAGCCCTGTTCCAGTGTTGTGTATGCTAGCTCTGTTCCAGTGTTGTGTATGCTAGCCCTTCTCCAGTGTTGTGTATACTAGCCCTGTTCCAGTGTTGTGAATGCTAGCCCTGTTCCAGTATTGTGTATGCTAGTCCTGTTCCAGTGTTGTGAATGCTAGCACTGTTCCAATGTAGCGTATGCTAGCCCTGTTCCAGTGTTGTGTATGCTAGCCCTTCTCTAGTGTTGTGTATACTAGCCCTGTTCCAGTGTTGTGAACGCTAGCCCTGTTCCAGTATTGTGTATCTAGTCCTGTTCCAGTGTTGTGAATGCTAGCACTGTTCCAGTGTTGTGTATACTAGCCCTGTTCCAGTGTTGTGTATGCTAGCCCTGTTCCAGTGTTGTGTATGCTAGCACTGTTCCAGTGTTTTGTATGCTAGCCCTGTTCCGGTGTTGTGTATGCTAGTCCTGTTCCAGTGTTGTGAATGCTAGCACTGTTCCAGTGTAGCGTATGCTAGCCCAGTTCCAGTTTTGAGTATGCTAGCCCAGTTCCAGTGTTGAGTATGCTAGCCGTGTTCCAGTATTGTGAATGCTAACCCTGTTCCAGTGTTGTGAATGTTACACCTGCTCCATAGTTGTCTTTGCTAGCCCTGTTCCTGCTCCAGTGTTGTGTTTGCTAGCCCTGTTCCAATGTTGTGTATGTTAACCCTTCTCCAGTGTTGTGAATACTAGCACCGTTACAGTGTTGTGTATGCTAGCTGTGTTCCAGTGTTGTGTATGCTAGCCCTTCTCCAGTGTTGTGTATGCTAACCCTGTTCCAGTGTTGTGAATGCTAGCTCTTCTCCAATGTTGTGAATGCTAGCACTGTTCCAGTGTTGTGTATACTAGCCCTGTTCAAGTGTTGTGTATGCTAGCCCTGTTCCAGAGTTGTGTATGTCAGTCCTTCTCCAGTGTTGTGAATGCTAGCCCTGTTCCAGTGTTGTGTATGTCAGTCCTTCTCCAGTGTTGTGAATGCTAGCCCTGTTCCAGAGTTGTGTATGTCAGTCCTTCTCCAGTGTTGTGAATGCTAGCACTGTTCCAGTGTTGTGTATACAAGCACTGTTCCAGTGTTGTGTATACTAGCCCTGTTCAAGAGTTGTGTATGCTAGCCCTGTTCCAGAGTTGTGTATGTCAGTCCTTCTCCAGTGTTGTGAATGCTAGCCCTGTTCCAGTGTCGTGAATGCTAGTCCTGTTCCGTATGCTAGCCTTTCTCCAGTGTTTTGTATGCTTTAAGTCATTTTGAATACAGATACTGTTTGTACAAGCAATCTGAACTAGTTCTTCACTGTTTTCAAAAGCCTTCTATATTAGAGGTGTTCAAAGGTGTCCATATGAAGTAAAGGTTTAAAAAAGAACTCGACAGTTGGCTCGACTATTCTAAACTAGAAAGGAAATCAAGAGTGCAAAGCATTCAATATTTGCAGCAGCTTAATTACATGTTTATTTACCTTGGATATTTGAAAGAATAACTGTTCAAACTATTGCGCAAACACCTAATGGAAATATGATTTTATTAAAATGGGACATAATGCAAAATTATAACAAAAAGTGCAAACCAGTGAATATAAGTAATTAATAAGCATTACAACTGATTTTGTTAATAGATTTTTTTTGTAATTTAAAGAGTTATTGAGTTGAAACCATTTAAATTTTCCCATCTGAATCTAGGCACATGAAAAAAAAGGTCTTAGGTGAAAAAGCAACCTTGTGTATTATTTGAAAAGGAATCACTTTATGCTCATTCGAGTTATTGAGTGAACAAAACATAATTTTGTGATAAACAAACTCATATAATAGTACATGCAAGACTGAAATCCAATCCCATACAAGGTCTAATGACAATAATAAGCAACCTTGTGCACAAATTTGTTTAGAATCTCGCTATATAGAGCAGATGATAAATAAAATGTAATTTTACATTTAAGTCACCAATATCCCCTGCCAAGGGAGAATTTCGTGTTTTTTGGCTACTTCCATGTTAACAGAATAAATATTGAAAATGGAAACTACCTCATTGCAGAAGGCACTAATAGACCACTTGATTGATATATCTTGAAAAGTTTTGGAGCTATCAGAATTTCATAAATTCGGCTATTTGTTTCCAAGGTAACAGAAAATAATGAAAATGAAAGCTTCGCCATAGCAGAAGACACAACTAGACAACTAGGTTGACATGTGTTTGAGAAATTATCTCAAATGGTTTAGAGTTTTGCTGCCAAAATAGCAAATTCTGTAATGTCTACTAGTAACTTCCATTGCAAAAAAAAAAACAAAAACAAGAGGCCCAAGAGGACATGATTTGTTCTACTGGCAACAGATGCTACATGTAAAATAGCTAAGGTTTAGACCTTGAACTTTTAGAGAAAAAGTTTTTTTAAAATTTTACTTAAAATGTGCTTATAAGCCCTGTGGCGGGGGCATTTGTGGCTTAATCAAGCTGGTTCAAGTATTTGTCCGAGATCTTGTGGTTATATAACTGTTGTGCAAGTTTGATTAAAATTCAATGAAAAATGAAGGTGCTATTGCGTCTACAACATTTTCCCTCTATAACTTATGTAAAACAGTGACCCATGTGGGGGCACCAAATTTTACAACAGGGACCTAACAGTAAAACCTTGAACTTTCGGAGAAAATGTTTTTAACTTTTCACTGAAAATCTGCTTATAAGCCCTGTGGCTTGAGCATTTGTGATCAAATCACGCTGGTTCAAGAACCCGTCTGAGATCTTACTACAGTTGAAGTTTGGTTAAAGGCTCATTAAACTTCCGAAACGGTCGTTTTTAGTTTTATTTTAATTCAGTTGTACTCTTCCAGATGATAGAATACATGTTTACTTGATCACTGAGAGATTTTGCAAACGAAAAAATAAATATAAAGCACATTATTAGTACATAATAAAGAACGGGTTTTGTGTACAAACTAATGTTCGTCTCTTTCTGATAAACAC
The DNA here is from genome assembly GCA_029582155.1 of Panopea generosa. Taxonomy (NCBI): domain Eukaryota; kingdom Metazoa; phylum Mollusca; class Bivalvia; order Adapedonta; family Hiatellidae; genus Panopea; species Panopea generosa. The sequence goes on along the minus strand of CM055901.1, from coordinate 25,772,590 downwards.
CTTCGGCAGAAAACTGTAGTTGCGAAGCTTGTTCGGAAACGTGTCGGTCAGTAATAAATGATCAAGAAACATACTGGTATGGGGAACTGTCGGGGAATTGGTTAGAAATTAAAGGTTAGATATATTTAAAAACATCTCCATTATTCTCCTCCGTGTATAAATGAACTGTAACCTACGAGCTTATTTATTGCACATATGCGACAAATCATTCATTTGAAATTAAAAATAAATTACTTTTTTAATAACTGTCCTTAACAAACCACCCTTGGTAGCCTCTCAATATTGACTGTGCTAAAGTGATTTGTGATGCACGTGCAATAGTGCGTATAAAATAATATAATGCATACTACTTTCGATACAGTTTTATCGCAGACATCAATATATTTTTTAAAAAAAGAAAACCCAATATCGATACATAATATTAGTGAAGCCATAACTTTTCTAATCTTGTTAATGAAACCCTTATCTAACGATCTTAATCCGCACACTACCACTGCAGTATTCATTGTGTACTTCCAAACACTGGTGGAGGTACAGTTGGAAAGCAAAAGTTAAAATCTCGATCCGCTCATCTAAGAAATACACATTTCGATCGAAGTTATTTATTTTCTTGCTAATGATCTACAGGAATGGGTTTAGCATTCTATTAACACATTTAATTGCAATCATTTTTGTTACCAAAACGTGCCCATTTCGGAAGTTTAATGAGGCTTTAAGATTCAATGAAAAATGAAGGTGCTATCGCGTCTACAAGAAAAAGGTTAACAGACGGACATATGACGGACAATTTACCATGACATAAGCCCTGCCGGCCTTTGGACAGTAGAGCTTAAAATGAAATTAAAACACCCCCCATAGCAAATTTTATTAATTTTGGCTAATTGTCTTAATTGCAACAGAAAAAACAATGAAATTAAAACACCCCCATTACAAAATTCATTAATTTTGGCTATTTGTTTCCATGGCAACAGAAAACTCCTCAATAGCAAAAAGCACTACTATATGACATGTTGACAAAGTCTCATGAAGTTGCTTGAATGGTTTTGGAGCTCCAGAAAATCTTTTACAGTGCCAAATTCATATCCCTGCAAACTAAATGGGGGCACAACTCATGTTATTTAAGATTTGCAGAGCTGTGATTTGGAGATGAACAAAATAAACATAATTCTTGTCACAGGTATCAAACTCAGATGGCCAGGGACCACTACACTAAGCCTATGTAGGAATAAAACAAGATCGGTTGTATACAGTCAAACCTGTCTTAAGCAGCCAGCCAAGGGAAAGGGCCAAATTGGCCGCTTAAGACAGGTGGCTGCCTACTACACGGTCATCAATTTTCGCCTAGATTAGCGAAGTATTTTTGTATATTGGCAAAATTTCACAACCTCAACACGTTCATCCAAAGTCAAACACTTCCGTTTTGGTGGCATTGTTAACACGCTGACAATCAAAACATTTATGATTTAAGTCACAATAAATCATTTCCAAATTTTATATTTTTCCACAATTAGCGCTTTTTACAAGTGTGAACTTAATGAGTTAATTCCTTATCGTTCGTTAAAAGCACGAACAAACTGCCATTCTAATTATCGTCTCAAAAACGTTAGCTTCTTAAATCTTTTTATATGCCGACTTTTTCACAGTTAACGTGTTTACACAAGACACTTTGATCTGTCTATTTTACCAATTACGCGAGCTAAAAATAGAGATGTGAAAATAATCACGCACTACACTCGTGTTTGAGTCGGAAAAATTGCGATTATGTAGAACACAATAACAGCTTTGTTTGGTTCGAGTCGGAAAAATGGCGATTATGTAGAACACAATAACAGTTTTGTTTGGTTTGTTTACGGCCAATTAAGAAAGTTTAAACTAAAAGAAACTTATTTAAATTAAAGATATATTATAATTATTTGATTTATTTGGTTTTTAGTACTTTAATTAAATATTAATTCTGTGGCCATAATGAAATTTTTATATGCCAAAATTGATATTTTACTGTAAAATTTGTTCATTTGGTGGCCATTTTAGGAGTTTTTAATGCATTTGGGACCAAAAATGTTGGCCGCTGGCCGCGTTGACCACCTATTGCAGTTAAATTATATAGTAAATTTCGACGGGAGGGTCTGAAACTGGCCGCTTAAGGCAGGTTGCTACTTATAACAGGTGACCGTTAGTACAGGTTTGACTGTATATCTAAGTTTAAACTTAACAAATCGTTTGTTATTCCACTGGTCAGGTCTAATTCAAATATTGGTGATATTAGCAAGTTTAAATACAAGTTTTTTTAAGATAAATAAGTGTATTATGCATCAGATGTGACAATTTATACTAAATATTACAATTAGATCAGTTAGTTTTACCAAAATAAATTCGTAGACCCAATTGGTTATGCCACTTTAATGATTAATAAAAGTTTTTGGAGTTTTCTAGAAAATTTCTCTAGATTACTGACCAACCATTTTCCAAAAGGTTGCAACAAACTTAACTGGAGCGTGTGGTCCAGTGGTAGAGCACCAAACCTAGGATAGGAGTGTTGTGGGGTTAATCCTCCACCACAGCTATGAGTAAGATGCTCCACCAGCATAGGCTTTGTACTGGTTCTACCCGGGAAGACAACACGTCAAAGTTAAATAAGTTTAAAACAAACTTAACTGAAAATTTCCAAATTCCCCGAAAAAACGTTTAAATGTCAAGCAAACAAAATGAAATGATTTTGATGAGCATTCAAACACTCGTATAGGCGGGCAACTTCTTATTTATACGTCATAATGAACTGGTGAAGACAAAAACAAGTTAGATATATCAATCAATATAATCAAACATGATTTTATAACTTTTATTCATTGTCAGACTTATTACATTTTCACATTGTCATAAATATAAACTTTCATAAAGAAAGAGAAACAATACAAAATGTATATTGGGTATTTACACACGAATCCTTCAGTTTTCCATTTACATGACACAATTCACATGGCTACCTGTATCTTGTGTCTCGGGTTAACACTGGGCACATACTATGGACAAAATTGAACAAAATCAATGAGATTCTGAATATTTTAGCGTTATCCTTAGATCCTAAATCTGGTCATGTGTTTAAACAGAAGAAAAATTTCTTATCTAACTTTTCGCCCACTGTTGCTATTATCGACTCTGTCAACTGTTACCTAAAATCAGCCAATACGTTAGTAGTTATTTATGGTTTATTTTACACAAGTGTTAACCTCCCAGTTCTAACACTATTAATCAAAAGGCTAATCGCCAGTTTAACTGTCAGAGTGCTAGCACCCAGTACAGAAACAAATTAATGTAATATTTGTTTACAATAAGAGTTGTGATTCGTCCAGTTTGCACATGTACACCTCCTTTAAATAAATATATTCATAAATATGCCAGACCTTAGTAACACACTGGTATAGACACATAGTAAACATGAATTTATTAGTTCTAATAAAATAGCAAAATATATTTTAAAGAAAACATTGGAATTTTCCACTCTACCAGTCGTAAAATTGTGAAATTTCAAAAGTCATGTCCATTTACACTCACTCATCAAAACCAACAATATCCAAATATTGAGTAAAATCCATCACACATTATTGAACTGCAGTCCACAAACTTGCCACCACAAATTTCTTTTCACAGGTCATTATTAGGTAATTTTTAACAGTTAATTATTGAAAGAATACTTTTACAGCTTGATCTCCCAGTTATTGCACTGCTGTACCAGCGAGTCTTAATCACATCTTGTCATATTCTGGTTCGAATTGTTAATTTTACTTTTGATTCTTAAAAATGTATTACGGCATTTTGCACCAAAAGTTCTTTCTTAATATGTATATTCAACAGCACCTTCTCCAGATAATTTTGAGAGAAGTTTATATAAATATATGAACCAATACCAAACACCTCTTCTTACCAAACAGTGTTAGACAGTATTTAAATCAATATCAAATTAAGCTTTAAGGTCTTAAGAATTGCAAAATTGTCATAGATATTTCTTTTTGCAATATTTGAAACTCTTAATGATTTAAACATGACTGAGGTTTCCTTTAGCATATGGTACCACTGCAAGGTCCATGTTTATAAGTCATTGTCTAAAGATCATACTTATTAATAGAAGAAATACAACAAGACGACAATTTGTTATCTTGTTAATTTCATTTCATTAACAACAAACTGGATACATGGATTATAATAGACTATTCTTTAGTATCCGCAGCTTGGTCATCATCATCACTGCCGTCATCCTTCTCTTCATCATCTTCATCATCATCATCACCGCTAACCTCACGATTCTCATCCTCCAGTTGTTGTAGCTGTTTGGCAAGTTCTTGTTCATCAAGATCCGACACAACTTTAGGCTGAAACAAGGAATATTCCAGGTTTATTGTATTACAGATTTTCAAACCACTGTGTAGGCAGCAGTTCCCTTAACTGGTCATTTTGATGAAATATAGTGAGCTATACCTCATAAAAAATCCAAAGAACTGACCTCTGAACCCAGAAAGTGATTCCAAACCATTGAATATTGTGAACCATACGAGTAATAAGCTGATCATGTTAGTATTGTTATCAATGATAATGACTTTATACGACAGTTTCAACATTTATATACTGACAGATGAACCCGATATAAAATATAACATGATCTTTTTCTTATTTATAGTAGTTTTCTTGGAGGAAAGAAATGAATTGACCAAATATACGAATTTTACTTCAATTTTGCTACTGAATATATACATGTATTTTTGTTTCAACATGCCATGGGAATAAATTATGAAATACACGGACTGATCATATAGATTGAGGGACAAGTTTTGTCCAATGGCACAATAATAAAGAGCTAATATGAACTGATTAAAGTATCCGTATCTAGACTATCTGCATCTAGAATATCTACATCTAGACTATCTGCATGTAGACAATCTGCATCTAGACAATCTGCATGTAGACAATCTGCATGTAGACTATCTGCATGTCAGTGCTCCAAGAATAGGATAGCCCGAAGCCCGGGGCTTGTCAAATCTGGATCCGGGCATGTGCCTTTTTCAAAGTTACTTGCCCGCCGGGCTTGTCTTAAAAAATCGGACAAGCTAGTTTTCACAGGTCTGCAAATATCTCTATTCGATACGACTCAGGTCAAACTGTTGTTTAAAGACCGTAACTAATCAGTATAAACAATTGACCCCTGCGGTGTTTATCACACCACATGCCCGATAATGCGACTTTGGAAAACTTTTCATGCATATTCATTTATCTATTTTTATTACTCTAACGTGATTGGTGGATAGCTTTGAATATAAATTAATCTATTTTTAATAACCGCTCTGATTGGTCGTATATTTACGACCAAGGTACATGTTTCCCTCTACCTACCCGAGCAAAGACAAAAAAAGACGATGACGTAATTCGCGGGTGTCTCTCAAATTCTCCATTATGAAGAGTATAAAATTACCTCCCTTCGCCAAAATGGTAACGATTTCTAAAATCTGATTATGTTTTCGCAGATAATTTGCGATCGATCGCGTTATGTAAAATGTCAGCATTAGGTTCTGGTACTTTTATAAATATTTCGAAGATTTACAATAATTGGAACTGCATGTGTATAAATTTTCTTCTGTGAAAACGTGAAAGTTGATATTTAAATTGAGTTTACGGCAAAGAAAAATGTGGGTGGGGTATTATAGTAATAAACATTGCTTTTTGGTTGTGTAGTTTCAGCGTATATTTTTTTTTGGGCATGATTTAAATATAATATTGAAACCAACAATTAAGATGAATTGTTTTTTTTTTTAATATTTGAAATATAGTTGACTAGTTGCACTTTCTAGACATTTGAAGGCTATCATAGACTGCATTTATTTATCATACGCCAAGTTCTCTTGGATAGATTGAATAGCTTTGAAGGCTTGACAGTGCCATAGTTGTATGTTATGACAGCAATAATAAGAAAACAAGAGAGATATTTAAAATAATGTTTTAAATAAACTCCTGCTCCCACACTCCACTGAATCGACAGAACAGAAATGATAGTCAATAAAGAATAAAGAACAAAGATTAAATACAACATAATAAGTTGGACATACTGACAGAGACGTAATCAGTTCTCCCGAAATTCTCACCCTTCTCCCAGTCTTATTCAAAGTCTAAAACTGGTGATTCAGACATGCATAAAATTAAGGGGAGCTAACCCTACATAAATTAATACATTTAAGTCTACGTTTACATATTTCATATTATACCGCAAGGTGTATTGGTAATAAAAATCTGGGCATGTGAACTGTTGATCAGGGCAAGTTATTTTTCAGCCAGGGCAAGTAGATTTTTTCAACCTACTTGCCCTGGGCTAGTCCCAAATTTTTTTTTCTTGGAGCACTGCATGTAGACAATCTGCATCTAGGCTATCTGCATGTAGACAATCTGCATGTAGACTATCTGCATGTAGACAATCTGCATGTAGACTATCTGCATGTAGACTATCTGCATGTAGACTATCTGCATGTTGACTATCTGCATGTAGACTATCTGCATGTTGACTATCTGCATGTAGACTATCTGCATGTAGACAATCTGCATGTAGACTATCTGCATCTAGACAATCTGCATGTACATGTAGACTATCTGCATCTAGACAATCTGCATCTAGACAATCTGCATCTAGACTATCTGCATCTAGACAATCTGCATATAGACAATCTGCATCTAGACTATCTGCATCTAGACAAGCTGCATCTAGACTATCTGCATCTAGACAATCTTTATCCAGACTATCTGTATCTAGACAATCTTTATCTAGACTATCTGTATCTAGACAATCTTTATCTAGACTATCTGTATCTAGACAATCTTTATCTAGACTATCTGTATCTAGACAACCGGCATCTAGACTATCTGTAACATTTATAAAATATGTTATGTATCAAGTCAATTTTCAGTTGATGAAGAGTTGAACCACATGATACACATATATAAGTTTAATGTTCACCAATATGATATATTATTACATCCTGTATCACTTACCTGTAACTGAATATTAAACATGCCCTCAGCTTCTTCTATACTGGCTTTAATAGCTTCCAAAGCTTGATTGAGGGCCACAAGCCCGTCACTCCGTTCTAACGTCTGTGTGGTGACAACATATAATGGTGGTGCTATCAAGTTTATCTACAGATGAAATTCAAATATGCATAAATATATCATAAGAGACCTATAAACTTTATAGTCAAAAGTTTAATATCAAAAATACAAGTAGCTTAATCTATCAATGCTATATTAAAACTGTTTCAGACCTTATGTATTGTAGTGTTTATAAGGTATTAATGTTTACGTATCTGACATAAAATTCCCATCAAACTGTGCACATATTTTAGCCTAGCATATGTTTCAGAGGCTTATAAATACAAAATTTTGAAAATCTGTTATGTAATACTAAGTTTACAGAAATAACTGTCAGCTTATAAATGGGCAAACTCAACAAACTTCTGACTAGATATTAAATATTGTGTTAAAAATTTCAGCGTTTCTTAAAATAAATATAGGCATTTGACACCGATTAAAATCACTTTTTTATTACATAAAGTTTTCATCTAACAAATTTTGCATTGATATTTGCCCACCAAATTTGATTTTTTGGCAATTCAACTGATTTTGAAAATCCTTAAAATAGGTTATAATATTAACATACTGCAGAATCTGGTAAATAAGCTTTTGATAAGGAATTATACACAAGCCCTAAACTATGCGCCTATATTTGAAATATGCTTAAACAGTAGCCTTACACTAGTAAAGAAAACACATAATACATGAATATTTTGAAAAAACTCAAACACCAAACATGCAGTATAATGTATAATAAAATGATCATGTTATCTCTTCTATATTCTTAAAAAATAATAGTCTGCAAAGAAATTTTATAACTTTATAAGTGTTAATATTCGTGTTCTTCCAATATTATTTTCGTACTCTGTAGACTGGTTCATCCTCTGTGTGTTTGTTTTATTCACTGACTGGTTTTATGCAACTAGACGTGCTTCAGTTTACGAAATGTTGACGAAAAGAACCAATAAACAAATGCTGTGTTTGGAGTGTTCTCTGTGGAATTTTGCTTATCCCTGATGACTCTTGATTTATCAGATAACATCGGAGATGTACAATTACGCAATAAATTGAAATTATTTAATTGGATTACTGACTATCACAGTTTTATTAAAGAAATTAACAGTCTGCTCAGATTGGTCTCAATGGAAACACTTTATAATGAACTTGTTAAGTAATGATGGTTTCATTTTTAGATTTTGACTATAAAGTGATTGATTAATTATTCGATTTCAAACAAGGATCACATATCATCTGTATAGAAATGTAAGCACCTAATTTTAAAACAAAATTACGGTAAGAATTTGACAGGCGCTTATTACAACATAAAGAATGACAGTAAGGCCAATTGCACTTACTTTTGGTGTATGCTTATATTCAAGTATGTGCTTATTTACCAGATTCTACATTCTAGTCACTTCCACAATGAAGAATATATTGTTATGTAAATTTAATATCATGATGTAAGCTGTAACTCTGGGTTCTCCTCAGAATGTAATTTAAGCGCTGGAAGGTATACTCTGAAGTGACGTCTGAGATCCTATCAAATGCTGTACAGCAGTCATTGAAAGAGAACTAAATTTATTTCATTTTAAGTTAATAGTAAAACTTTAGAAATATTAATCATTAAAAATAATCAGATTCAACATGTTTTGTTTTATACATCTCAATGAGAAAAGCTATATAAACAAAATTAAAGATTCAAGGAATATAGACGTTTGCACGGTATTGTTTTGGAATTTCAAGCACTGGGAGTATACAATACTAAGCATTTTTTTAGTTTGAGCTCAGTTTAATGTATAAAGTTTAATACCTTTATGGGCATACTTTCTGTAGATAATTCTAAACCCTTTTTTAATGCTCTTTTGACTGCATCGACACCTTCATAGTTTGTACATGCAACCTCAATATCTGAAGTAAAACATCATTCAACAATTATAATAGAAAACAAACCTGGCCATTAAGGGAGATAAAAAATTTGGCCATGTCAGTTTAAGGTCACATATATCAAATGGAAAAAAGACACACTCCTTGAAATTTATACTATATACATATGGCTTGTATTAATATATTAGATGAAGACACACTCTCTGAGATTCATGCATCAGCATGTAAAATTATAACAATGAAACCATAGGCATGATGCTGCTATATTAGGGCTTTATACAGTAGTAGTAGATACATATAACTTAAAACCAAAATAAAAGAACATAAATATGGAAAATATCATTGAGCTGCAACAGGGCTGGTTGGTGATGACATTACAGTGTAAACTGAGTATTCAAATTAACACTGTGTCCAGCTTAAGAAGGTAACACTCAATTATACAGTAATGGTGCAATTTTTTTTTACATGTAATTGTGTAATCAAATCTATTAAATGGATACATATTTGAATTATCACCACTCACCTGCTCTTATTTTGACAGACTGAGGTGTTAATCTTCTTTTGATATTGTCTAGTAAAACTTCTTTTGTATGTTCATCAATTTCACACTCATCTAGCAGTTCAGGATTTCTACAATATTACAAATATTGTCAACATCATACTGAGAAATCTGAGCTGTATTCAGTTCGGGTAATGTTTACTTATGTTAGCTAGCATATTTTCCTGGTCACTGGCTCAACCTTATATTAGCACAGAGCATGCGATGATTTAAGGGAACCAGGCATTGAACATGTTTGCTGTTAAACGGTGCTGAACACAGCCCAGATACTTTTGCAGGGTAGAGAACTTGTAAATGTTTAAATGTAGTCAGATGTTTGCAAATTATTCATAAGCTGTGAAAAGCAAATTGCCATCTGTGTCCTTACTACAAGTATTCTGTACATCATTTGGCTGTACTTGTCACTGAAGTTGACAGTATAGAATGAGGAAAATTATGCTGCATCCATGTAAAAAGCAACAAACTCTCATGTATATATGTTTTAAATAGGTATGTTTGATATGCAAGTTTGATTTGGAACCATTAGGTTAATTGTCTCCCTATTCGTGTCTCAAAGTTTAACAATCAATCCCAAGCTTGTCCTATGACCTCTGAAAATACAACACTCAGTATTGGTTCTTCCCAGGAAGCGACTCAAGAGTGATTCATTTTAGTTCTAAGTTTACTCTGCATTTGGGCTTAAATAAATTAGTTTAAACGTTACTAACTGTAGCATCTGGTCTTTTCAATATGACAATTTGTTTTGAAGAATGAACCAGTACAAAAATCCTTTAGTTCTATTAAGCAGAAAATAATTTACAAATTTTATATGCATACATGTTGCGAGTTCAGTGCCACACTGCTATACCTACATACAAAGTAAAGATATAGAGATACAACAATTTGCTTTTAAAGCTAAATATATGAAGAAAGTGAAGTGTAGAACTTACGTAACTGCATGTTTAAATATTTCATAACAAGCCACTGGTTTCTTCAGTTTCTCATCAAACATCCAAGCAGTCTTAGTGTACAAATCATCTAATTGTTTATCATTCTTGTACCCTAACAGTTCACCCACATGGCGGAGTATACTGTTTACCTGCCAATACATATTACACAATAAACATGGTAAACAGATGACATCACAACAAACTGCTTATGTTGTTTCTAAAGCACCACACACAGCACAGAATGTCACTTACACGTATGTCATGTTTTCTTTTATTTCCCATGGTTGCAAAATTATTTTTATTCATTTTTAAAATAAAGTTGTATTTGTTTATTACACAAAACTTAGAATATTTCAGTCACAAAAATAACCCGCTAAACAACATTCACAAAAAAAGTTTTTGTCTGTAAGTTCAAGAGTTAAAAATATTTTAATATTGCTTAACCCTTTACTCCATAGATACACATTTTCCCACACCAATCACTGGCCTTTGAAAACAGTGCAGGAAGAGTTCAGATTGCTCGTAACGAGCAATCTGAACACTTCCTGCACTGTTTTCCACTCTGTCAGTTAATATAAATTTAATTCACCCATTGCTGATACATGGTGAATTAATGCTTTCAATATAAGAGGTGTCCAAAGGCTTCTTTATGAAGTAAAGGGTTAAAAGAATTATGTTTTATTTTGAAACTGAAAACAAAAGTGTAGGTGAATATTTTAATTTTATGACGACCCAGATTATGGGCCTTATGGGTAAAACAGTTTTATTTGTTGATAAAACCGTGACTTACTGATAGGTACTTGATTTAAATTTTGTTCTTTAAAATTGTATAATATTTTTGGAAAGATGAATGTCAAAATTTAGATTTCTCAAACTGCCTCCCTTTGCATTGAAATACACTTGATTTGAGATGTTTAATAACTTTCAATTGAATGCATCAAATAACAAAATTTAAGACATCTATTGTTTGACGCCAACTGGTTATTACAAAAATGAAAAGCAATAAAAATTCAAAGTTTTATGAGGCACCAACAGACTCAAATTCTACCAGCAGAAACATTTGACATTCAGTATATATAGTTAACTGAGTTTTCTCAGCCTACTATTCAGGTAAATTCCATAAGTATCACACATTCCCATATTAATAACAATCAACTTACAGCTTTTGCTTTGGCAAATCTTTCTTCACATTTGACAACTTCTTCAGGTGAGACTCTTCTCTTAGACAAATCTATGTAACCTGTAAAAAGACATTTTATTCCATGATTTAAAGGGATTATATTGGCATATTACCGTCAATTCCCTGTCACAAATACACACGCCCAGCATGAAGATACACTTTTAACTTAGAGATATATGCTTCTAAAGTGTCTAATTGCATAACCTCTTTATTACAAACATCGGGTTTCTGAAACCACATTTATGTTTTTGTTTACATTTGCCATTTTCAACGAACCACTTTCGGGTTTCCGATCAAACATCGGATAACATCGTGAAGACTCATTCCCGATCTCGTTTTCGAGGTTTTGTTCCAGAAGTTTACGGAGTTCAATGTAAACATTGCGCAATACTTTATTGCGGGACGTATTAAAGTTTTAGCCAACATCCAATCACTGTTAATTTGATAACTGTTAAGTAAATAATGGTTATACGTCATTACATAAGCATTATTTTGTGCACACAGCATACAGGAAAAATCTGGATTAACAGCGTGTTTGTGTTACTTGCCAATATAATCCCTTTAACAAAATAAAACACATCTCTTAGAGCGTTTTATTTATGAATCTCACGAAGAGTTCTCCACAAATGACATAGAATAAAACACAAATATTAAACATCATGGTCCCAAATTAGACAAAATGTTAACATACGAAAACTAAAATGGGTGAAATGCACACAATCTTTTTTGACTAGGTCAGAAGTTTTCTTTAATATTTTTAATATTTTAATCACAGTTTTCACTTATAAACATAAACCGATGCCAACATTTTGATCTCTGTACATTCTGAGGAAGGTGGGTATTAGTGGTTGATGGCTTTAATTTAATTCCAAATTTCATTCCCCAACTGTAAGGGAATGGGCCATTTCCACATGTTCAAGGGAAAGAAACAGTGTAATAATTTAGAGATTTATATTCCAATACTGCTGCCGGTCAAAAGACTGATGATGAATTTTGTTATAAAACTTGAAGTATGGGTTTACCTTTATCCTTGTCCACTCGGATGACGACCACACACTCATTTCTGCCGACCCGTATCAATTTGTTGATGGAACGAATACGTCTTCTTGACAATTCACTGAGCAAGATCATGCCTTCTATGTTATTGTACTCCAGAAGGTGCACATAAGCTCCCATCTCTGCTATGGAACGTACATTTACCATGACAACATCTTCCACTTCTGGAAACCTGTTGCCATAGAACCTACACGACAACACCATGTTTCAACTTGTAACCTTTTTGATATTCAGACCTGAAAATGAACGGAGATGTCAATAAAAAGAATTGAATTAAAAAACTCAATATTACTACATATATGTTAATGTTACTACATATATGTTAGGAATTAAGTATTTGCAGATAATCAGTGTTCCAGGTAAGTGTTTCTTCAAATGAGTATTTTCCTCCTTAAATTTGAATGCAATGCTCATTTTCAAAATGTTCTTGGTAAAAATGAACATTTTATAAAATTACTATTCAAATAAACTAATCAACGCAGAAATATTTTGTAATCAATGCTTGTTTCACCATTTACTTTGAATTTCAATGCTTTATTCAGAAATTTCAATGCTTTTATACCACACATAAAGCTTATATCTGAAGCACTACAAATAATAAGTATCAGTAAGAAATAAAAATAGATATTGAACTGATGTAATATTTCAACACATGGCTGCGCCTTATACCACTTGCCCAGAGAGGACCGCACCTAAAAAAAACCCAGCAAAACAATAACACCCTAATGTCTGAAATTTTAGACACTGTGGAGGTTGTTACTATTTATTATTAATCTGTAATCTAGTTATCTTTTTCCATCTATAGTCAAACTGCGATACTTGAGGTTGCCTATGATCATTTCAAGTTTCATAATGTCACAACTTACTTGTCACAAACTGTGTGGCGAGCATTAATGTTGAGCTTGGAAAGCCTAAGCAGAAACGCTTTGCTAGTAATTTAAAAGCATTTTGCCCTCAGCGACCTCTTATTTTACATGTAACTACTGTGTAAGTTTGGCCAAGATGAAAACTGAGTTCTATCAGGTACACAAGATCAAATAAAGCAAAAGCTATAATATCATGGCTATTTTAAGCAAGTAAAATCCCACACTTCCAGGACACTGCAGCATTGGTGATTCTGCAAGAATATGCCACTTTAACCTCACTATCATTTGCTCTATCCCGGCTCTGGGGGACAGCGGATGTAAAAATGACTGTCCCAGTGCATAATGATGAGCAAGCAGTGAAGATAAAAGTGTAATATGATAAAACATGTAAAAAGAAAAGACTTCAGTGCAAAAAAAAACAGCACGCTTTTATGAGCACACAATACCCTTTGAATTAAAATATCTCACTGAACTTCTTTGCTAATCAGTGAGTACTGTGTGTACGTCCACTGAATTTCTATACTAATCAGTGCGTCCACTGAACTTTATGCTAAACAATGAGCCCACTGTAGTTCTATGCTAATCAGTGAGCCTACTGTACTTCTATGCTACTCAGTGAGCCTTGGGTGCGAGCCCAAAGTGTGCAGCAGCACACAACAGGGACGTATGTTTACATTTAGACAGTTGCACCCATCTGTACAAGAAGACTGCAGTTTTAAAGATTATAGCTGGGTGTGTGTCGTTTTTATTTATAAACAAATTTTGACATTGACTATCCATGTTGGTGAGGTATGTATTCTAGTTTCAATTTGCCAGTATATCGATTACCCTACTTTTTCTTCAAAGACGTTTATTTTAGGGGATTTTAGCCGGCAACAGGGGCCGGCTTACAGCTGATTGGCGATTTCATTCTTTACATTTAATAATTTACCTTTCCCGTATGATACGACTATATATTTTGACAAGTGATATCAAATATTTTTAACCTTACTATCAGATTTACCTGTTTATCTCATACAATTTTAATTTGAAGCTGAATTGCAATTTTAACATGTGTTGTGAACATCAGTGACGTGTGCAAAATTGGAATCTCCACTCGGACACTATTTCTATTTTTAGATTAAACTGAGGAAAATGAACCAATCAGTCGCATTTTGTTTTGCACACGGCACCACTAAAATCTGATGCAATTGGAAATACTGATACCCTGCTATAATTTTCAAGATGACGCGGCGGGAAACCAGAGGCAATGTGTATTATCGCCACAATTAATCGGACAAACTGTCATTGCATCTGGGAAAGACAGAATGTATATTATTTGGGTTAAAACGCACGCTTGCTAAAGTGAAACAATTTTCAGTGCTTAGTAATAGTCACAGCATACAAGCACAAACATCAGTCAAATATCTCGGTGCAATGTTAGATAATGATTTGTCTGCTACATCCATTGTGAACAATATTGTTAAAAAGGTTAATTCTAGAATAAATTTTTGTATAGACAAAAATTTATCCCTTAAAAAGACTCTTTGTAATTCTTTGATACAGTGTCATTTTGATTATGCATGTTCTTCATGGTATAGTAGTCTTACAAAAACGTTAAAGAAAAAGCTATAAGTTACTCAAAATAAAATGATTAGATTTATTCTCAGCTACGATAGTAAAGCTACTTTGTCTGCTTCAAAATTTGAAGATCTTGCAATACTTAACATCGGAAATAGAAATCGACAATTGATATTGAATCAAGTTCATAAGATTTTTAACAATTCATGTCCATCTTATCTTCAAAATTTTTTTACAACAGTGTCTAATTCACATCATCATGCAACTAGAGGAAGTACTTTTAATTTTATTGTGCCATGTGTTAATAGTTTTGCCACATCAACTGTCTTTTATAATGGCATTTGGATTGAAATCAACTACCCCATACTATTAAGGAAATTAGAAAAAAGCATATATATTTAAAAAAGAAGTGAAGAATCATCTATGTAGAGAAATGTGAATTCATTTTTATTAAATTATAATTTTTTTTTAAATCTTTCTATTGCTATTAATGTGGATTTATAGCTGCGATACATATTTTAAATATATTTGATGAATAACAAAGTATAATTTCATAAGTTTTGTAATAAATGCCAATATATTTATTCATGACATTATTTTTAAAAAGGACCCCATTGGAAACAAGTTGTAAAACTTTATGGGCTATCCTGTGAAATATATATATGTTCTCAAAATTATTATTGTGCAACAAGATAAAATATTAATCTGTGATATCTGATATATATTATATTAGATAATCAACTAGTTTAATATATTATTTAAAATACATGTTATTGCTTCATTATTATTGTATGTTAATGTGTTTGATGTATCTTTGTATTTATTACATATATATTATCACAAATAAATAAATAATATATAAAAAAAATAATTTAAAGTTGGGAGTAATATACGAGTAGACAGAGGCGTTCCTATATACGCCCTGGAGATCATGGCGGTGGTGTGGGAGAGGCGAGAGTGTTTTTACACACAGATTAAAGAGCAAATTTCCTTGTTAATATATATATTTTAATGTTAGTACAAACTGAAACACATTGGTATGTACAGTCATTGTACAACTTACCGGTATTTGATACTAATAACAAAATATAAACAAAGCAAACAAACAAAAACTCAGAGTTAATAAATTTACTAAAGAACCTTTAATATACAAATATGAAAATGTTATATCAAAAATTGTGTATATACTACATCATAATTTGCATCTTTTACACATGATTGTGTTAAACTGTTACAATGAAATAAAAAATTACTAAAGCAAGACATTTTATAGTAATGTACGCATAGACAGGGGCGTTCCTAGATGTTTTTTAGCCCACGCCCGGAAGATGGTGAGGGAGATGAGGGGGGTGGGGGGGGGAGTGGGGTGTTGTCCCACTCCTACTTATGGTGGTTGGGGTCCTTATTCAAATTGCCCGAAATTATACGGGTTTTCTGTTTCCTGAAGCACGAACCTCTTATCCCGTACCCCATTGAGGCCCTCCCAGCGGGGGGGGGGGGGGGGGGGGTCCCTGTTCTCTGGATCTCTTAAAGTAATGCCTATTGTTCCTCAGATATCCAAAAGTATTTGCCAAAGTTCCCCAAAAGTATTTTGTCCATGTTCCCCAGATCTCTAAAAGTATTTCCACTGTTCCCTAGATCTCCAAAAGTTTTTAACATAGTTCCCTGAAAGTACCAAATAGTGTTTCCTTAAGTTAAACGTCTACTATAATCTTCTCTATTATTATTTACACACCATCATCATAAGCAAAATCAATGTACTGTCTTCTTTTCCTTGTTTAAAATATCTATGGTCTATGGCCTGAATTCAGAGAAAGGGTGTTTTTTTAAGTTTCCTTAAAATGTGCTTGTAAATCCTGTGACAGGGGACATTTGTGGTTCAATCACGCTGGTTCAAGAACTTCAAGAGTTTGTGGTTATAAAAATGCTGTGCGAGTTTGGATAAGATTCTTTGAAAGATAAGGGGGATGCTATAGCTTCTACAAGAAAAAGGTTAACGGATGGACGACGGACAATTTACCACGACATAAGCCCTGCTGGCCTTTGGCAAGTAGAGCCAAAGAAGATATCGATGGAAGGACAGGAGAGACAAAAAAAATGAACAGCTGAACGGTTAATTTACAAAAGGTAATAAATACACATAAATAATTGATTTTATTGTGTAAACACGATCTAATAAAAAAAAGTAGATGCCGGGCGGGATTGAACACCAGTCCTTCTGCCTTTCAGTATCAGTACTGTAAATATATATTTGTTCGGAATTACCATCCAAAATTTAGTCCGGGTACTGAAGAAACCTTAAAAGCTGTTTCAAGCAGTCAGCATCTCATTTTAAAAGTAAATTATTATCAAGTATAAAAATTATACATAAAATCAGTGACTTTAATTACAGAGACTGGCAGGCTAATAGCAATATAATGTCCACGGCACTTTAGTATAATAACTCTTCGAATCTTGGTCTGAATTTAACAATTTTTGTGCCAAAGTAAAGCTGATAAAAATGATGACCAATTCCAATTATCATTTTTTTTCTGAATTTAAATTATTACGAATTGAAATCGAAATATGTTGAAATTTCACAAAAAAAAAAAAAAGATTTCTAAACAAAAAACGGTAGTCTTGATTTAACAAATACCATGTACGTTTAAACAAAACACAATAAAAATAGAAATATTAGGTAGAAACATGGAACAGTAAGTTTTCCATCGGTGGCGAAAGTTTCATATTGATATTTATTGAAGTCGTTTTTCTGATTTCTTATTTCAAAAATGGGCTAAAAAAGAGAAAATGATCACACAAACAAACTTTAAGCGTAAAATTCTTCATTTCTTTAAATTTAAAAAAGAAAAAAATAATCTCCCAAATTAAACCCTTTCTTTTGATACCATAATCACAAAAATATGTTGTTTTATTCTGGAGGATTTGTGTTTCCATGATTTAGAAAAACGACACGTGGTCCTTTAGCAAGACACTTTTTCCACATATGCTTAGTACTGGTTATACCCAGGAAGACTTCGAGCGTGATTTGTCTAAGTCCTAAGAATTTGTTTCACAATCGAAGTAAAATAAATAAGTTCAAACTAAACTAGAAAAGCCAAAATGTACCACCCGAAATTTAGACAGGTGCCTCCAGTTGCCTATCTCTGTTTATATTTCTCTGATAAAATTGATCAAATTAGGTATTATGTATTCTTTATTTCATTAAGGACAATATCCCTAGATCTCCAAAAGTAGGCCTTTGATCCTTTGGTCTCTGAAAGTAATGGCCAACGTTCCCCAGATCTCTGAAAAAAAAATGGCTATGTTCTCCAGATCATCAAAACCCCCGGGAGGGCCTCCCCATTCGGCTTCATCTTTTATTGCATTTATTCGCATGTTAACTTTCCGCCCCACATTCAACTCCGAGTTATACGCGCAGGCGTGTAGGAGTATGTTAGAAACGTCCCTGGTAGATCTACGTAAATTCTTGACAATCTCTACACAATTCCTTCTACATAATTGTTTTTATTATTTTTTTCAAAATAATAGAAGCTGCCAATTCCGATTGACTGCTGCTTTGGTTATGTAATGTATTTTATGCCATTGTTAAACAAACGATTATGTAATCTGTAGGGGAAGGGCCGAATCTAATGTTGGCAGAACTAATGAAACTCAATATTAGTTGTTAAACAATTGCTGAAAATCAGCGACATAGTGAAAACGTCGACATTGTAATTACAACGCGGGCTGTGCGATTGGTAGGCGTGACTTAGTTTTCCAATTGTTAATGTTCATACTTGGACCTTGGTTTCCTGTGGACAGCTTAACGAGTTTCTTATTATAAATGCCTGGCTATTATTTCATTAAATTCTTATATCATACAAGACATATCGCCTTTATCAAAACATCCACACGGAAAATTCTCAATATTTTGTGTATGTGTTGAGATCGTTTTGGGAATATCGAATACACAGTGTTATGTCTTTAACCATGTAGTGAAAAATAGAAAGGAAAATAAGCATTTTTATTTAAAAAGTGGCAAAACATGAGCAAGTTTTCAACATGCAGGATATGAACATTCTTGAAGGGATCTTTTAAATAATATATTCAAAGGTTTACATAATGTTTTAGATGTTTCTTTTAACATACGATGGCTGTACATCATCTATAACTGAATCTGATGTACTAATTTTTGTTTGTCTTGATCATTTATTCTTAATATAATTATATCTTATTTTTCTTGCCACTTTTGTCTTTTGATTAATTTAGAACTATATCATGACAAAAATAATGTTAAATTAATCATTGTGGTGGAGATTTTCTATATAATTGTAATGACATAAAAAAAAACTCCCCATTTATATAGCTTGTATAATATGCATTTTTTGCGTCTTTTTTTTTTTTGCTCCTTGTTAAACATACTTGTAATATATACATATAAACATGCATGTCAATTTTTTGTACGGTTTGTTGGGGATGGCCCACCCCGACCCCCACAGACCTATTACGGGGTGATTAAATGAGTCACCATATATTTGGTGACTTTCTTAAAAAACAACAACAACATTTAAGGCCTTAAGTTAATCGTGTAAAGATATATTTAATCAAAAGCAAATCTATTTCCATTTCAATAGTTTCAATAATTGTGATCTGTGAAAAAAAAGTTTTTATTTGTTTGTACAATGTGCGTTACAAATTATGAAGTGTTAATGTTTATTTCATAAGTATTTTAATGATAATATTCTGTCTTTAATAACTTCATTTAATCATATGTAAATAAACCTAATATTACAATATGCGCGGAGATTCTTAATGTTCTACTCCGAGATATAAAAGTAATACGAAAAGGAGAAAAAGAATTTTTAATCTCCACAATCTTTCTTGGGTTTATGAATTTACGGTATAAGGAATATATTTTTCAGTAGATCTTAATACTATGATCACATCTAACTACCAAGACAGAATAAATGATATAAAACAAACTCCTTATAAACTGATGTTAAAGGATTTTATCACCAATAGGCAAAATTACTAACGCTGGGCTTAAAATTCTTAATGTAGATATTTTTATGAGCTCTTTAAAAGTTACGTAGATAAGAATATTTAATAGCCGATAAAAGCTTCTTGGTCATTTTTGAAGAATTGTATCCATTTATGGCCAAGTTTACAAAAAAATGGTGCGGATTTTATTAATAAAAAAAATTACATAAAATTGATAATCAGTTCTGGAAAGACGTTCTTAATAAATATAAACTGTTTTCTACAACAGTTACTCATGAAAATTGGTATACTTTTTGTTATATTCCACTGTGGCAAAACCCTAATGTTAATGTCGGAAATTTTAGTTTAAATCATCATTACTCGAGGTCAAAAGGAATAATATTAGTAAATGATTTGATAAATGAACAGGGTGATTTTTATTCTTTACTTGAATTTAGAAATAAGTATAATTTGAATTTAAACTTTTTAGAATTTGAAGTTATATTGGCTTCTTTAAGACGTTATAAAAAGTTTTATATGTCCGCTGTTAAGATGTAAATGCCAAAATCCTTCGTCCCCATATGTTATCTCAATGATAATGAAAAACAAAAAAAGGATGTCGCTCAATATATAATGAATTTTTAGTTGAACAAAACACACTTGCTTCAAAATCTAAATGGGAAAAGGAACTTAATATTTGCTTCAGTATGCAATTTTTAAATTCTATGCACTCGTCTTTTTAATTACAAAAGATACAAACTTACAATGGTTCCAATTTAAAATTCATCATAAAATTCTAGGAACTAATTCTACGTTTAAAAAAATGAACATTACTGAAACGGACCTCTGTACTTTTTGTAGTAATGTTGCGGAAACGATTTAACACATTTTTGTAGGCTGTGCGATTACTAAACAATTTTCATTGCTTTAAGAGAAATTATATATACCAAGTCGCAATATATTAAATTACATTCGAAAGACATTGATATTATTTTTGGAAAAAATAAATTTGATACTGTTCTAAGCAAAACACTCACAGCAAAAACAATCATATTTAATCAAAGATTACCAAAAATAATCCCTAATTAATAAACTTTAAAAAATACATAACAGTAAACAATACAGAATATCATATTGCCAAAAATAACTAAGTTCCAGGGAATTCGAGACCCAGTGGAATTTATACAAAGTACTTATTCCGAATATTTGATTTAAACTACAGTCTCCGTGTATTTATTTGTACCTTCATTTTACTGTCAATGTCCGAAGTGAGAATTATTTATAATGTTTTTAATGGATCTGTAAGATACATATGCGTGTTTACATATGTATTCATATACAATGTGTATGTATGTATATGTACATGTTAATATGTACACATATTTTAGCAATAAATTCCATCCCCACCATAACTCCAGTGTTTAAATCACGATCGCAATAAAGACTAAAACCTTTTCTTTCTGTTATTAAATAGAATTACGTGCAAATATTTGAAATTATAATTTTCATATCTAACATATACTTAATAACATGCTATGTTGTAATTGGGAGAAAATGTGCAAAAACTGCTAGAATATACACTATATATTAAGTATTGGTCGTTCGAAGTCTCGCGATGATTACATATATGGATCAAATAACTATCGTTGATTCAAATACATATAATATATAGATATAGTTCTACAAAAAAGATATGATCACTGATTCAGGTGTTCTTTTTTAAAAACCTGTCTAAATGTGTATGAATGTATAATTCTAAATCTTAATACAAAGTGAGCCTTCGGCCAACCAATACTAACTCAACTTTATTATATGTTGTAATATTGCATACTGTTATATATTTTTTTCTTTTACAATGTTATTTTTGTATAAACCGATATAAACGTTATATTGTTATTCTGTAATATGATAATTTTGAGATAAAAATAATAAATTAATAAAAATATTACTATAAAAATAGTAAGTGGGGCCGGAATCTTCATTGGTTGGATAATCATGGGGCCGGATTCCCCATGGTCATTTTGGAGTGCGGCCGGATTATCCATGTTCCGTTTTGAAATAGACATGCGCAGTGCATACATTTGTTTTGAGCGCCATATTTCAATATTTGCTGTCGATGTTCATTTAAATTACGTTTTCATTGGATTTTAGCTATGATCTACCAGACCAACTAGTCAGAATGCATATCAAGTCTATGGTGGTTGATGGGTTCAAGTCATATGCCCAGAGAACTGAGATATATGGCTTTGATCCATTATTTAACGCCATTACTGGATTGAATGGCAGTGGAAAGTCGAATATTTTAGACTCCATTTGTTTCCTCCTTGGTATAACAAATTTGTCCCACGTAAGTATATATCACATATGTATGTAGTAGCCGAAACAATTAAGTTATGAGTTATATGCAACAGGAAGATAATGTGTTTAAATGACGGTCTGACATTTGCAATCTTGCACAATATAATTTTGCTCGCCTTGGACTGTAAAGTTGACCTTAAATTGGGAAATGAGACAGTCGCCTCTTTCCACTGGTATTTACAGTTAAAAATGTCTGGATGTACACTTAAAATTATATACACTGCGGTGGTCCCTAGTAGTTGGCTGGACCAGCGGCTGACCTGATGGCAGTCTTAAAGCCTTCTTACGTGGTCATGTCAGTGACTGCTACTGGTAGTCTGTTCCAGTCTTGGATGGCCTGTTGGTAGAACAAGCTCTTGTATACTCTGTTTGGTGTGTTTGGCTTTGCCTTTATCCATTAAACACATGCTTCCTCATTTGTACAGGCTTTCAAAGTTCCAAACATGACCAAACCAAAGTCCAGAGAGCTGTTTGTTTTTTTCTTGAAGTATCCCGTGTATTCCTATTAACCATGAATGCCCTTATAATAACAATGTCCCAGATATGCGTGTCACAGTGTGTTTGTAACCCACTAGGAGAGGAACTTATGTAAGCGGTTTGGTAAGCTCAGACGGTAGAGCAATTGCCTGTAAGCGAAGGGTCCCGGGTTTGAGTCTCAGACTGGCTGAATATTTTCCTCGTCCTGTTACATTTGGCACCCAACGGGGGACTGTGACTGATATATATTTTTGAGAAACATTTCACGTGATTCTCGGGTCTCTATGGAAATTCGGGACGAATTCCAAATTTGCGAGGGAATATGTCACAGTGTGTATGTAACCTACTAGGAGAGGAACTTATGTAAGCGGTTTGGTTAGCTCAGACGGTAGGGCATTTGCCCTGTAAGCGAAGGATCCCGGGTTCGAGTCTCAGACTGGCTGCATATTTTTCTTGTCCTGTTACATGCGCAAAGCTCCAACTTCTGTTAACGTCTGCATTTGTTTATGTTTCGTACTGGCAACTGTTTATTACTCAGCACACTTAAGTAACTTTATTACTGTTTATTATTGATGCCATTTACATGGTTGACAAAGTTTTAGACTTGCGGTAATAGGTATGACCAATATAAGTGCTCATTATTGAGGCCTTTCCGTTATCTTACAGAAACAGAAATTATATAGATTATCATCGGCGCTCTCTCTACCTCTATAGAAAACAAATTTTCGGTTCTACAACAATGTAACAGTTACAGATTAGGACAACTAAAAATGAGTTGTGAACAATGTTTAGACCAAGAATACACTTTTCTACATGTATGCATATCATTTAAAGGCTCATTAAACTTATGAAATGCACACTTTTTGATAATAACAAAAACGATTGTAATCGAATGTGTTTATAGTATTGCTAAAACCATTCCTTAGACCCATTAGTGACTGTTTTTAAAAAAGCGAGAAAAAATAAATAATTTCGGTCGAAATATGTATTTCTTAGTCGAGCGGACCAAACTTTTAACTTTTGTTTACATTTTTGTGATTCCGTAATGACTTGGTTGCTTTCCGACTGTACCTCTGCTAGTGTATGGAAGTACACAAATGAATACTGCAGTTGTAGTGTGCAGATTAAGAACGTTAGATAAGGGGTTCATTAACAAGATTAGAAAAGTTATGGCTTATATACTAATACACTAATATTTTGTATCGTTATAAGTTTATTTTGGTGTTTTTTTTAAATGTATTGATGTCTGCAATAAAACTGTATCGAACGTAGTGTTTCCCATAAAGCGGCATGGTGGGGCAGGCCGCCCTGTCCTTTTTCTATGCCGCCCTGCCTTTTTCTTATACCGCCACGCTTAAATAATTACCGCCCCGCAGTGCCCTTTTTAATAAAAAATGATAGACACTGCTGTGAAGAATGAACAGTACCTCCCTGCTGTGTTCCTTTATTGGCTAATCAGACTGTAGACACTGCACGCGCCGTTAGGTAATTTCCAATATGCGTATACACTCGATTAACACATGGTTCCCGCTTTTAGTGCATTATCATATTATTCTTTCATAGAACGCAGAACCACTAGAATGGTTCTCATTTCAAGCTATCCAATTATAATGAACTAGGAAGCCAGAGGTACACACACGTACCATGTGCGATTGTTTTGACAATGTTTTTCACAAGATATAAAAAGTTGTCGGCATTGCCTTTCAATTGATTCATTAACCTCACAATCACGTGAAGTCTATGTAGTATGTATGCAATCAATCGGAATGAAACACTTAATAAAGTGTGTCATGACCATTTCTCGGATCAAGACAACTAGAAATAGATCGCAGTGTATAGTAAGGGCTTTATGCAAGTAAGCAAAACAATGAAATCGTAAAGGGTTTTCTCAGCATCTTATTTCAACAAAGCTAGAATAAAATCCCCACTTAAAATGGTTTATTTTGTACATAAATTGAAGGAAAAAAAACACCCGGATGTTGCCTACCGTATGTAAACCAATTTGAGAAACCCGGTCTAAAAGTTGGCGCCTTCAAAAATTGGATACTAAAAAATCAGTGCATCGGTTATAGCAGTCCCATTCATTATCAATGTTTAAATCTTAACTATGAATGTTTCCTTTTATAAAATTAATATTTATTTGGAAATACACTGACACCTAATGGAAATTACAGAATCAAACATTAAAAACTTCTCAGTTGTATTAACTTTTAAATATGACAAGTTGTACATTTATAAACATTCCTTTACTATATTTTTATGGCAATATTATTCTAATATAGGATAGAAACATATATTTGAATTTCACATTAATGGATAGTTGGATACTCCCGGTTTCTCAGCATCTTATTTCAACAAATAAAATCCCAACTTAAAACGGTTCAAATTTTAAATAGATTAAAGCATTGTGTAAATATAATATTCATCTTATAAGGGTACTTGAACTATCAAATACTGTTGAATTAACTTTATAATTGATTAATAATAAGGCTACTACAATAGTATCATGTATTATTAATAATGCTACTACAGTATCATCAAGGAACTATAGTATATCCTTCTATAGTTCCTTGATATCATGTTTTATTAATACATGATATTGTAATAGCCTTCATACATTTACCAAAACATACATGTATCATACTTGTTATTAGTGCTGAAAATGGTGCTCAACACAACACGCAATAAAGTAATGACCTTTTTTCTATTATTTTGTACGCCCCAAAAAATGGCCTTTTTCAATTGGTACCCTGCCCTTTTTCGATCCTGGGGGAAACACTAGAACGTAGTACAATATAACTTGAACGCACTGAAAAACAATGAGTATGGAATACTAGTTTGGTCTCAGTTACTCTTGCTCAGGATCCTCCCTTGCATTTACGCGTGATACTATCGCACGCGCTATTACATCACCCATCACTTTATCGTAGTCAATATTGAGAGGCTACCAAGGGTGGTTTGTTTAGTACAGCTATTAAAAAGTAATTAATCAGCTTGTGTGTTCCTGTTCATTGATACACTGAGGGGAATAAAGGGGATGTTCTTAAAAACTATCTAACGGAAAGCGGTTATTTAATTTTAACCGCATCGCCTACAGTTCCCCATACTAGGCCTAAAAAAATAAATGCTGTCTTTATGGTTTCCTGACCGACCAATAGTAAAAGGTCCCGACCGTATATTTTATAAAAAGAATTTAAAAACATTCGCTGACTGTTGTGTTAGGGATGGTTTGGGTGCTCCAAGTATCGGGCGAAAACCAGTATATAACACTTACCAAAGACGATCTTTAACACGTCCGAAACTTTTAGAAAAGTGCGACTTGAAATTCGAAGCACAACTGTACCACAAGACCAAAAATAAACAATCTGAAAAACTGTGAAAAAGAAATGACACAAAATCGTTTCTGAAATTGTTACAGTATTAATTCTTTCTACATTTCAACGCATTTATAATTATTAAATCATTTGCAAACTAGACATTGAACGTTGCTCGTCAATAAGTTATAACATGATGAAATTCTTGTTGAATCTCCAAGGATTCTATTCATCATGAATTATTCACTATTTTCTTGTATAAGCCATAAGGTATCAAGGTGCACATGCGCAACTTTCTAATCTTGGTTTAAACATCGGTGTATTTTCCGGTATTTGCCGTGTTTTTGTTATTGGACGGGAAAATCCCGGTATCAAAACGGATATTTTCTATACAGCAAATATCTACATAAGCACTTGAAAAATTAAGTTTAAGAATAGTTTCTACCCACCCAACCTGTTTTTTTTGGACAAAATCACACTTACATGGTTGAATTTTTACAAACAAAATAAAAAAGAATGCTTCTTTCACCACTTTCCTACTTATTGAGAAAACTTATCTGTGGTATTAGAGTAGTAAAATTTTATTAAAAAAATCATGATTTTATATTTCTCTTGTTATTAATTTATATAAGAAAAAAAATAACTAAAAAAAATAACAAAAAAACACCGAACCTTTGATTTTGCATCTAAAAAATCCGCCAAAAAAAAAATAATCCTACCTACCGACCAGTTTTTTTCAGAATGAAACACAACATTTATTTTTTTAGGTCCTATGTTTCTGAAGTGAATTGATCATATATTACCGACCGACGCGTTTCCGAACAAGCTTCGTGACTCCCTAATTCTGTACTAATAATACTCTTTATATTTATTTGCAAAGTTTTCAGTGATAAAATAAATATGTATCCTATCATTTGGAAGAGTAAAACTGACTTAAATTAAAACTAAAAACGACCATTTCGGAAGTTTAATGAGCCTTTAAGTAAAAATTCATTAATATTAATTTAAATTGATAAAAAGTAAAGAATTATAACGTGAAGTGCGTGCATAATTATTGGTTACTTGACAGGTGAGAGCTACAAATCTACAGGAGCTTGTGTATAAAAATGGTCAGGCAGGCATCACCAAGGCAACTGTGAGCATAACATTTGACAACCTGGACAAAAAGCAGAGTCCTCTGGGATATGAACAGTATGATGAGATCACCATTACAAGACAGGTATTAACATAATCAGCTTGGGTCTGTGTAGCTTACCATTGTTTAATAAAGATATTCATGTGAAAAATGGGGACACCTACAGAAGTTTCATCAATGCAGTACTTGCAAGTATTTAAATGGAATACTAACCACAATACTTGTGAAAATTCTTTTGAGGAGGTTAAATGAATATTATGGATTTTTTTTTACAACTTCAAATTTTACGCTTAGATGCATGTAAAAACTTTTATAAATACTGTTTTCATGTGGCACAGATCCCTCCACACACACCATAAAAATAACACAACTGTTAACAAGTATGTAAAGCAAAGTTTGTTTGCCAGCTGTTAAAGATTGACTTAGTTCAAATCAGGTCCTTGGCTAAAGCACCTGGTTGCTCCTTTTTATCAAGTAATGGAAGTGAGAACATGTTGGGCTCGGTAACTCTAAACTTATAAGTACAAATATTTTTTTGAATTATTAGGTGGTTGTTGGAGGACGTAACAAGTACCTGATTAATGGCAGTAATGCCAACAACACACGAGTCCAGGACCTGTTCAGGTCTGTGCAACTAAACGTGAACAATCCACATTTCCTTATTATGCAGGGTAGAATCACAAAAGTTCTCAACATGAAACCACCAGAAGTAAGTCAATTTTCTTTATATTTACAAATATGGGTAATACTAATATAAATGCATGTTTTTAAGCTAATATGAGCTCTGCGCAGGATTCATATTTAGTACAAGTTTCAAGGTACAAGCTTACCAGTTCTTGCAAATTACAAGTTAATTTAAAAAAATACCAGTACTTAGTAGAACTCTCCAAAAATGCCAGTGTATTTGAATGGATTTCAAAGACAGACAGAAATGTGTTTAATAGTATACAGCAACAGTAAAAAATCTGGGTTGAAGGATAGAAAATAAAAATTTCTTAGAGATAGCTAGAATGCAATAAATGCAAACTGGTATGTTTGCAAGCTGAAGATATTATTTGCAGATGCTAAAAAAAGCAACAGCTATTTTGTATTCGTTCAAGGAATACTTGTACTGTAAACAAAATTTCAAAGATTATAGGTTGGTATTCTACTTAACGATGTTCTTGTCTAAATAAAGTCAATATTTGTATGTTTTTTATCAATCTTACAGATTTTATCAATGATAGAAGAGGCAGCTGGTACCAGACTTTATGAAAGTAAGAAAGAAGCTGCACAGAGAACCATTGAAAAGAAAGATGCAAAATTGAAAGAAATTGATACGGTATAATATTAAAAATCACACTAGCTTAAAAATTCTGCCAGATTCCCTTGTATGCATGCTTTACTTGACATATAACCCGTCATTTAACCAAACCCCACATTTGCTGTTTTATTGTGCCGATGATTCTCACCTTTGGGTGGCTGCATGTCTCGTGTAG
This sequence comes from Panopea generosa, assembly GCA_029582155.1. Classification (NCBI taxonomy): domain Eukaryota; kingdom Metazoa; phylum Mollusca; class Bivalvia; order Adapedonta; family Hiatellidae; genus Panopea; species Panopea generosa. Next base: position 25,743,731 of record CM055901.1, on the reverse strand, counting down.
CCACTCATTTTTAGATTCCTGTCATTGTATATTTTTATTTAACAACCAGGGCTTGAAATTTCTTATAACAGCTACTCGTCCTCCCTTTCCAACATTTTTAATTGAATGCTTAAAATCAAAGAAATATTAAGGTCAGTTTATTAAATCTTACTCGCCCTGACCAAATGGCTACTTGTCATGGCAAGTGGACAAGTAGAATTTTCAAGCACCGACAACTGAGTTTATAGTGTGTTAAATCGGCCATTTTTTTGTTCTGTGAACACAAGTTAAATTTTTTTTTAAATAATAGTTTTACTATAAAATTTTGTAATATTGCCACTATAAATTTATCATTCTTGATTAAAGACTATGTGATATAATTAATATAAGGAAAATGTAAAGGACTGCTGTGCTAGCATCTGATAGTCTCATATTACAGGCTCAGTACAGAAAAAAATGGGCCTGACCAATTTCAGACTTTCAGACACGTACATGGTATTCTATTTTTCATATCATTTAAATGATGATATTTATTTATGTGTTGCTGTAAGAAAAACATTCCTTGTTGACAAAGTTGAGATTTATTTTACAGTATAAAGGATAGATTTTAGATCCCCTTGTTAGTCGTATCATCTCTTTTCTATCAAGGTCTCTGTTACCTGGTATGTTGCCTCTGTTAACAACATGGCTGGGTTATACAAGTTCAGGCATCAATTATTATACCATTACAATATCTATGTTGAATCGCACATCTTGGCATCTCTGGAGATGATATCAATAAAATATACCATTTCCAATTTCAACGTGTGTTTAGTTACTTAATTTCATCTCATAAAGTAAAACATTGTTTAAACCAATTTTGTTTTCTTTTTATTTGCCAGAAAGTTTATGGGAATTCATAAGAACAACTGCACATGTGGAAACAGTGATGTGTCACATGTATGTAGTTTTAAAGATAAAACGACATTGTGTCTCATTATCATTCATCTCTCACCACTGATTCAAGTAGGAAAGTTATCAGTTACTTGATGGAGTGTGTTCGAGTACTGATTAACCTTTCAGGATCCCAGAAAACAGTGGTTATGTTAACTGATCGTCTGTTACCCATCGATGACATAAAAATGACACTTAATATTCTCTATCTTCTCAATTTGAATAAAACAATCTAATACTCCAATTTGACAGATCATTCCCAAATGACCCATATTATTTCCATTCTGCCAATACAGACTACATGTTATCTTTGATATACTTTAGGTATTGAAGGAAGACATTACACCAACAATCACCAAACTGAAGGAGGAGCGGTCATCGTACCTCGAGTATCAGAAAATCAACCGAGAGCTTGAACACCTTAATAAACTCTACATAGCTTATCAGTTTCTCTGTGCTGAGGTAATAATTATTAACACATAATTTGTTTTCTCTGTGCTGAGATCTTATTAATTTCTCTGTTCTGAGTTAGGTGACTCTATACTGAGGTATATAGATTGTTCTTTAATACACATTTTGTGTATCACCAAGTTCATAATTTTATTTTCTATTTACTAACAAGTAATTGAGTCTACAACCTAGTCTATACAAATTAACTTACTTACAAGTTTCTCTGTACTGAAGTATTCAAGTTGCTGATCTGTTATAAACTAAATATTAGTTCATTAGCAAAAGGCTACTTATATTTTTAATACCATTATTTTTTTATTATCTTATTTTGTAATATTTGTATATGCAGGAAAAGAAGAAAAGATCAGCAGAAGAGTTGACACAAATGCAAGAAAATATACAGACTCTCAAAGACAGAACACTAGAGGTACATGTTTATCTGACAAAAGAAACTGCCAAAACTTACATGAAATACAGCTTTGATACACAAATGGCTCATTTTTGACAACTCTCGACGGCCGAATTGGCGTAATACAATTTGTTACCAATGTTCATTATTTTGTAATTTATCAAACTAAACCAGATTTTTCTTCTGATAGCGAATTTAAAATGGAATGTTCCTGAAACCAGTATTTATATATATTGGAAATATTAAATTAATAGTTGGGAGACTGTTTACTGATAAAAAAAGAGCACACTGATGTATATATTACATGTACAGCAGTCTGTCTTTATGAAAGCATTTTTGCATTTAACTTTTTATAACTGATATTGTGAATTATACATATAATATATTAATATAGATAATGATGGCCGATCATTTATAAATATTCATACGTTGGCCTGGTTTGATGGATATTGTTGTAGCATTTGGTTTGTTCTGTGCAACATTAAAAATGACAGTACAATATCCACAATACATTTTGATTGTTTGATTTGTTCTTGCTTTTTTATAAAAATACATAGGAAAAAAGAAATTTGAAGAATAAGGAGTGTGGTGGGGGTAGGGGTAGGTGTGTTAAAATAGTTTTAGTTTATTTTTCTTCTATTGCTAAAACAGCAATATAGATAATGACTGCATAAATTTCGCAGACTTGAGTCATATTTGAAAAAAAAAACATCCAGAAAAAAAAAATGGCTGATGAATGATTGTTTCAAGAAGTGTTTCTTTTTGAGGCACCAGACTTTCTGGCGTCTCTTTAGTATCGTAGGTTGATTATCTGTTGCTCTTTTATATGCGCCTTTTTTGTTGAACTAATTTTAATCATAGTATATTATCAAGGGCATTTTCAGTAAACAATACAATGCAATCGTAAAGGGTTTTCTCAGCATCTTTTTACAACAAAGATAGCATAAAATCACCACTTGAAACAGTTTATTTTGTGAATAAATACAGGAATTTGTTTGGTTTAAAGCAAAATATAAGAAACTACTCGGGCTTGTTCACCGGACGTTAAAATTTGAGGAATCCGGTCTAAAAGTTGAAAAGTTATCTGTTATTTGCTGAGATTGGTTCACTCGAGTATTGGTTAACCTTCCAGGATCCCAGGAAAAAGAAGTTAGGTTAACTGATCGTCTTTTAGCCCTAGATGGCATAGCAATGACTCTAAATATTCAAAGAAACAAACAAATGACATCTTTCAGGACCTTGAGTCCTTTGATTTTTGTTTAGGGGAATAGTGGCAGGTCACTTTCATAGGGGAAAGTAGCGTAGCATGACGAAAATGGGGTGAAAAAACAAAACAATGAAAATAGTACATACATGTATGTATGTTTCAAACAGTTTACAGGCCAAAATCCTTGTTGTTCTTTGTTTTAAACTGTTTTAAAAACTGACATTACACCCAATTAGAAAGCATTAAGAATTAAAAAAAAATATTTGGAGGGGAATTTTTTCATAAATTAGGGGGAAAAAGCATTTGCCCAATAAACGGCAACAAGAAACACTGGTTAATAAGCACAATACATTGACAAACCAGGTACATGAAGTGTAACAAAGCAAATTGCACCCCTTTAGTTTACTACTGATTGTACTAAAACTTATAGACATTCGAAGCTTCTCAGACACAAACATCGCATCAGTTAAAAATAATGTTTTTACAATGGCCCCTCTTTTTATCTAAATTGCCTTCTGTTTTTCTTTGAAGGAGCCTAGTAGGTCCCTTTAAATGCAATACTAAATGTAGATTGATTATGTAAAACACGATCTGCTTTCTTTTAATTGATCACACAAATTTTTTAGCTTATACGAGTATATACAAGTGACTCTTGTGGTACAGATGGATCGGTTGTAAGAACCGTGAAAAAACTGGAGGGAGAACTCAATAGGAACCCATTTGTGTTTTATGTACCTACCCGTTATATTACATTCAGTTCAGTACCTGGGATTTATATAAGCATTGGCAAGAAGAGGTAAATTTCTCCGAGTTAATCACTTCAGGATTTACACACTGTGCAAAAAACATTTCATCACTACAGTTCTTTGGACTAGAATCATTCCAAAAATCAATTCTTAAAGTCCATAAATAACAGAAGATCTAAAATTGACATTACTTTTCATTATCTAAATTTGATCATTCAATCATAATTTTATTCAGTTTCAGCTAAGAATCTACAGAAATTTCTCCTAACATATTGCTTAAATTGTTCCATTGTAATATAGTCATAGAAATAGTTGGACTATATGTTTGGAAAACTTTTGTAGTTTGGTTAAAAATGTCATAGACTGGGTCTCGGACTATATCTATTTTTTGCAGACTGTGTAATATTGTTTTTTATGTTTAACAGATAGAACAAAAGATACAAGAGCTGAATAATGTTATAGCAGAGTTGGAGAAGAAACGAGATGAGGAATCTGGCAGTGTGATGCAGAAGCTTGAGGCCACCCTTAGTGATAACAAGAAACAAGAGGCCCTGGCACAGAGTGCTGTAGATAACAAAAAGGAGGGCCTGAAAGCAGAGAACAAGCGAAAGATGGAACTCAACAAAAATCTCAATGATGTCAGTTGTTTTGGGGCTTTATTTCATTTATTTTTATGCATATAGAAGCATATAGTCACCGCTTCGTCCGTCTGTGCATCCCCAAGTTCTTGTCCGGGCTATTTCTCTACAACCTCTGGTTGGAATTTTGTGTAACTTGCTAGGATGCATCATTACCAAGTGCAGATGCGCATATTGTCTTTGTATTTCAGTTCGACGATTTTTTTATGGAGTTATGGCCCTTTGATTCTGTTTGTGACCAAATTCTTGTCCTCGCTATTTCTCTACAACCCCATGTTGGAATTTTATGAAACTTGCTTGGATGCATCATTACCAAGTGCAGATGCGCATATTGTCTTTGTATTTCAGTTCGATGATTTTTCACGGAGTTATGGCCCTTTCATTCTGTCTGTGACCAAGTTATTGTCTGCACTATTTCTCTACAACCCCATGTTGGAATTTTATGAAACTTGCTAGGATGCATCATTACCAAGTGCAGATGCGCATATTATCTATGTGTTCCAGTTCGATGATTTTTCACGGAGTTCTGGCCTTTTCATTGAGTCTGTGACCAAATTATTGTCCACGCTATTTCTCTACAACCTCAGGTTGGAATTTTATGAAACTTGCTATGTTTGTGTTCCAGTTCGATGATTTTTCACGGAGTTATGGCCCTTTCATTCTGTCTGTGACCAAATTCTTCTCCACTCTATTTCTCTGGTTGGAATTTTATGAAACTTGCTAGGATGCATCATTACCAAGTGGAGATGTGCATATTGTCGTCATGACCCTATTTCGCTACAACCTTTTAATTTTGTAAAACTAGCTGGGATCTGTGCATATTGTCATTTTGTTCCAGTTCAATGATTTGCAAATGTGTTCTGTGAAGTGCAGAGCCACATATTGTTCCTGCTGTGCAGTTTGGTATTTTTCAGCCCATTGCCGGTACAGAGTCAAACACTCACTTGGGGAGCATCCATCAGTTTGACCGATATTTTCTTTCTCAGCTTAGCAGTGCTTAGCTATTACACTTTAATTAAGGAAATTACAATATCATTACTTCAAATAGTACTAGCATGTTCAATATCTTCAATGGGATAAGTTGTTTACTGAAGGACAAAACACGTGATGCATTGTCCTGGTGGGACATCTAAAGGGGGAACAAACCCACAACACAATTTCCAGTTTGTTGCTTTATTACTAAAACCAGGGCTAGAAATTTGTTATAAAAGCTACTTGTCCTCCCCATTCCAACATTTTTAATTGAATGTTTAAAATCAAAAAAAAAATTATGGTCATTTTCTTAAATCTTACTCGTCCTAACCAAATGTTCACTCATCATGGCGAGCGGACGAGTGTAATTTTTCAGCCCTGAAAACATACAAATAGGTTTTCTAAAAATATATTGATACTGAATTCGGTCTTGTGTGCCATTACAGCCAGAAACCAAATGCATATTACCAACAAATATTCATTAGTTTCTCAGAGTCCAGACAGTTTTTTGTTTTTTTCAGGCTCATGGGAATCCGTAACTTATTTAATTTACATCAAGTTCTTGCAACTTAGACAAAACACACAAGTTTGGAGTCTTTTACTAGGCATATGCTGATAAAATGTCTTGCTCAAATTTACCTCACATGACTGTGATGTTGGATTAAACTGACAACCATTCAAGTCTGATGCTCTGCCATTACACCACACCCTCCGCTACACTATACTGCTTGAGGAATTGTACAGATAGTTAAAGTTTAAAATTAATTGTGTGGAGAGGTGGCTGTGGATACAGTATTGCTTGTGAATCACTTATTACATCTAACTAGTCAGGTGTTTTTTATCTATTTTAACATGATCAGTGAGAGCTATGTAACAAGCCCTTGTCATTACTATCATTTCTTTACAACTTAAAAATGCCATTGAATTTGATGATTTCGTCCAGAGAATATTTCAACTTTATAGTTTAAATGTCCTTAATGCGAATCAAATATTGAGTCGAGATTTAAAGTTTTGTGAATTTAGGTCCAAGGATTCAGCCACACGCGATATTGATGTTAGAGATAAATTATACATGCATGATCTTCTGTATTGATTACTTATGTTGATAACCCCCTTGTTACAGAATGAGAAAGCCATCAAGGGTCGCAGCTCGGACTTGGCAAAACTAGATAAGGAATTAGAGGCGTTACAGGGACAAAGCACGGCAGATCAGGAGGCACATGTGGCTGCACAGGAACACTACCAGGCTGTCACTGCAGGATTATCCAGTAATGATGAAGGACAAGCGGCAACCCTGAACGACCAGCTCATGAGTGAGTAGAGATGATTACTTTGTAATATAGAGCTGACCATTCTTTTACGTTCATTATAAAATAAGAGAAAATTGTTTTAATCGAAGTTGGTTATGAAACAGTTAGTTTTGTAGAGCCATCCTTAAAAAATATTTGTTTGCTGTGCTCTGACCCAATATTTTTCATGTGGGTAGGTAGGTAGCTATTTTTTTTTGTGCCAAATTTTGATTATGCAGTCATTTTAAAGAAAAATGGACAGAAATCATGAAAAGGAATTGAATGCTTAGAAAGTCAATAAAATAGTTTGGATAGCTGCAATATTTAGTGAATATGCCCCTGTTTTATAGCATAAATGTCTGTATGTAGCAATTATTATAAGAAGAGGTAATAAACTCTTTAAATAAACTTTTTTTTGCTATTATTATACAATATTATACCAGATTCATCATAAAAAGATGAATAATACAATTATAATCAATGATTGAAATATTATTCATAAATCATGAACCATTTTAAAATAGGTGTTTATCTAAATTAAAAGTCAGAGTTTGTATGGTTCAGACAGGAATGGTTTACTGCTTCATAATAAAGCAATACCATATTTTTAGCTAGTTTCTTCACAACAAGAAGTCTGCTTGAGATTTCAGTGTCAAAGTGTACTTGAAATCTCGGAGGAGGAGCTTAATTGTTTTTGGGGGAGAGTGCACTGTGACAAAGATTCTTTCAAGCGATAGGCTTTGGGAAGGCTTGCGTTTGAAACTCATAAGAATATTTATTGTGCTGGAACTGTGGATTGTTTCATGCACAATAGTTTAGTCTGATGCTTTAGTTTGAAACCTTTCTCAAACATAACAGGTTAGTTTTGTGCTGGAACTGGATTTTTATCTTTAAGTTCAAAGACTTAGGTTTGGAACAAACATAGGCAGCTATAGTAAAAACTTCAAAAGCCTTCTTGTCAGAATCTTCGGACATGATTTTGATGTAATTTCACTGGCATTTACCATGGGTGAACCTCTACCAAGTTTGAACTCTTTTACGCATCTGTTATATCTTCAAAACAAATCAAAATTCTAACTACTGGCCCATTTCGTCTTTCTGGAATTTTGAGTGTACATGTATTATATAATCTACTTAAGTTGGGTGACTCAAGGTCTGTCAGGTGAGCGATATAGGGCCATCTTGGCCCTCTTGTTTAAGGATGGCCTTTAGTTCTTTACAAGTTATCTTATATATTTTCCAAATAGTGACTGGTCATCAGATATTCGCTGTATCTAAAATACAAGTTTTAAACCTGCTTTCCAGATTCTCACAAATGAATGTTGAGAAGAGTTTAGTGTTGTTAAACCTATTGATGTTTTAAAATACTGGTTTTAAGGTCATGTGGTCACAAGGTGGGATCACTGCCTTGGGATAAACATTTTCTTTCTCTCAAAGTCCAGAATGGTTCTATGCCATGATGTTTGTTACCTGCATCATTCTGTAAATTATCCTGTTATATATGACAATTTTAGTTAATCTGTAGCAACATGTTTCAGCTGCCAAGAGTGAGATCAGTAATGCCGACACAGAAGCTAAACAGGCTGCCATGAAGTAAGTATTTGTATAAATTTTATGCCCGATCCATTTGAGAAATGGTGACTAGAAGGGACATTAAGTGTGACCCTTTTCTGTCTGTCTGTCCATCTGCACGTCCGTCTGTCTGTTATTTGGTGTGGAGCTGTATGATTATATAATACAGGTCAAGTTCAATATTGAACTATGTTCCATTGTTCACTTAACTTTTGGTCAAATTCATTAACATATACTATGGACCATTTCTACTTAAAATAGAAAAATGGTTTCCACTTAACATAATTACTTTTTTGTGATCTTTTCAATAAAATTTAGTGGCTAGTTTCCTGACAAATTATGATTTTTAGACAAAGTGGGTCATGGTCACTATTGCTAAACATAGAAAAAATATTTTTCTCTCAGTAGCTTATTTTCCGTTATATATTTTGTGGACATTTTTTTATTAAACATGAAAAAGTTGTTTTGTTTTGCAAGAGAAGTTATTTAGAGTTATATATTGTAAGTCAGGTCATTGTCACCAGTTTCTGCTTAATGAATTAAATCTTTTAATTAAAAATTTAAAGGATAAATTTTTTAACATGTTAAGGGTTTGTATTGATTTTTTTGCACTCTTATTTTAGACAAATTGAAATGAGTTTTCCTGATACAATGTTTCATTTATAATTATTTATGTTAGACTGAAGCATGCCCAGCAAGAGTTGAAGAAAAAGGAATCAGACTTGAAAAAGACAGAACAAAGTTACAAGAAAGACAAGGATGCCTATGAAACAGTCCGACACAATTTGAAGAAATTAGAGGTACATGTATTGACAGCATTTACTTACTGTTTGTTGTTGAGTTTATCAAAGTGAGTCTGTAGTGCAGAGGATAGAGTGTTGGCCACTCACAGTAGGGGTTACAGGCTTGATCACTAACTTGCCCTCCAAAAAAAACTCATTACTAGTCTACCCAGGAAACAGACTTTAAAGCAGTTCATATAAGCTCTCAGCTTACTAGATGCAATTGTTAGTAATATGAATTACTTTTAAGTATAAACTCAACTACAGAAGAACTTTGATGGATCGAACCCGATGGGACTGGACACAACAGTTCGAGTTAAGGGTTGTTTAAGTTAAATATTGTTCAACCGCATACCATACATGTGCATGTATATACATCGAAACAGCCGGGACCAGATAAGTAGTTCTAGCTATTTGTGGTGTCCAGCCATCTGTGTTTGAGCCAACGAAGTTCTACTGTAACAGATAGATAACTTACTTGTGTGAAAACCCATCTGCATATCAAGGTCGTTTAAAAAACAAAATGGAATGACTATGTAAGACTTTGCTTATGCCGTTTGATAATGTCTGTTGTAAGCAAATTTTGAAGTGGACTAAATGCATTGATTGCATGCTGATTGTTTTAATATATACACAAGGCATTTCAAGAGTCTCATTAGTGCATTGCCCCTTTTTTTGCCCTTTCTGAAAAAAAAACTTATGTAAAACAGTTAGAAAATATAACATAAATATAAGTATTAAAAGCACAATATTTAGTTTTCAGCAGGTAATGAAAAACTTTGATCTTGTTTAATGTTGCTGAGAAGCCCTAACTAGCTTAATTTTTTCTTCACCTGATGAAAATTCATAACTGCTTTTAATCCTGAAGTAAACATATTCAAAATATATAACAATCTGCATATAGAAACAGTATGTTGCATGGAAGTCCCATCTTCAAAATAGTAAAACGAGAGACAAAGCGTTGTATACATCAATTACGATTTAAATTTCAGGATGAGATGAAGAAGTTGGGCTATGAGGAGGGTAAGGATGAAAGGTTAGAGACAGAACGTCGTACATTGACACAGGAGGTGAACCGGTTAGAGGACAAACTGGAAACACTGGCAGCAAGGTACACTCATGGTTTTGTCAGATTTTATCCTTAAAGCAATGCCATTGAAAAATTCAGTGGCAACCGTGGGAACAACCAAGATTCGTGTTTGTGTGTTTTATTAATGTGTTTAATTGAAGAATAAGCTCAGGGCTGTTCCATTTAAACATACATCCCACCCACGGACGGCAAAATGATAAACTTCTAAGGTGGGAGTGTTTTTCAAAATGGGAGGCCTGGTAAAATGAATTAAAAATATAAAGGGGGATGGTCCAATTTCAAAGTACCATCCATGGGTGGGTTGTATGTTTAAATGCAATAGCCCTCAATAAAACATTAAACAGAAATGAGGTACATTGATACTCATATACCAGTTTAGTCACTCATTTGACTTAAAATACTAATATGATGGAACATATACATGTACATGTAAATGTGAATAATGGGTTATTGAATAGCATGGTATTAACACACCAGGTAGTCTGGCCACATGTACTCACCTTGTTTATTATGACAACCATAGTTTATGTTGTTAAGTTGTTAACTAGTTTATACATGTATGTAAAAGTGTCCAACGGGATCATTTTAATATATTGGTAAATATAAAATATTTCAAATTGCAAAAGAGGCTATTCAAAATCCATAAAAATAAGAAGCTATATATGTATTTATAATGAATTTGCAGGTTTCCCCACCTGCAGTTTGATTACCGAGACCCAGAGAAGAACTTCGACAGACGTAAAGTGTCTGGTCTTGTTTGTAAACTCATCAAAGTCAAGGATGTAAAAACAGCTACAGCACTGGAGGTATCGGCTGGTGGCAAGGTAAGCTGTTTAACCCTTTACTCCATAGATACGGGTTTTCCTGCACCAATCTCAGAAGGTCTTTGAAAACAGTGCAGGAAAAGTTCAGATTGCTCGTTACCATTTCCTGCACTGTTTTCCACTCTGTCAGTTAATATAAACATAGTTTACCCAATAATTCAAAAGCCTTCTATATTAGAGGTGACCAAGGGCGTCTATATGAAGTAAAGGGTTAATGCGTCTACTCATTTTTTTATTATTAAGACCAAAAAATTGACGTTCATAAATTTAATTTTGAATGCAATATCTCATTTGAGTTTTGTTCTGTAAGTATGAAATAATTCAATTAATTATTCCATATAAATATTCTAGATATAACACATTTTCGTTACAAGATGGTATTCTAGAAGCCAAATTGCCTAATTTTGTAAAATTATTTATATTCATAATCTTCTGTATGTGTAGTGTTTGTTAAATACTTACCATGTGTCAATTCAGTACATACATGTAAAAAACTCTTTTAACAAAAATAAATTTGCAAATACTTATTGGATGGTAAATGAAAATTACCAGCATGTAAGTACATGTAGTTGATAAAGAAAGACAGCTATGAGAGCGACACAAAAAAGACATTTTTTCCTAAGTGGGTATTAATAGTTATATCATAATTTTTGTACTGGATGGATACTATGTTGATATTAATTTCTTCTAGCAGTTTACCCTGCTTGGTCTAAAGAATATCTGAAAAAGTTGCCTGTTAGTTTCAGAAGGATGGTAGTTGTACAGTACTTTGATTCATTCTTGGGATCTTCTACCACCACTAAAGCAGAATTTCATATATATAGCTTGAAACATGTAGAAAATACATGTAGGGTTTTAAATAAAAAAAAAAAAGAAATACAAGGAAAACAACTAGTTACTTTGACAAATTGTTATACCTGTCATCTATTTAGTATCATTGTTTCTGTATCTGCAGTTGTACAACGTGGTGGTGGATACGGAGCAGACTGGTAAACAGTTGCTCCAGAAGGGAGACCTGAAGAGAAGGTACACCATCATTCCTCTCAACAAGATCTCCGCCAGAACTATCCCCAATGATGTGGTCAAGAGGGCAGAAGGTCTGGTAGGTGTCGGACCGATATATATTTACAGGCACATCTTCTTAAAGGGAGTATATCAAGAAAACACGCTAGAAATAATTATTAAAATGGATAAAAAGCATTTCATTATCATTAATAAATCAAATCCAGATGATTTGGTACGGTTAATCCACAAAAACGTGACAAAGTCGATATTTAAATTGGAGTGGTAAACTTGAAACGAAATCCCCATTCTGAAACTAGACAGCATTTAACTACTGCTTGATGTCATTCGAATTCTTTCTAAGATGAAACAATTTTTACTATGTGAAACCTATATCAATGGCGGATCAGAGTACGCCCTCTTCAGTTCATAAATCAGTTCATAAATCATAACACCAGTATTCCATATTTTGCTATTGAAATTTGTAATTTCAGGTGGGTAAAGACAATGTACACACTGCATTGTCACTAATCGGTTACGATGGTGGGCTAGAGAAAGCCATGCAGTTTGTATTTGGCTCAGCATTTGTGTGCACTGACATGACTACAGCTAAAAAGGTCACATTTGATGAAAGAGTTCAGAAGAGGTCTGTCACACTAGGGGGTGATTCATTTGATCCGGCCGGTACCCTGACTGGAGGTTTGTGCAGTTTTAACATCACACTAAACATCACATTGATCCTCAGTTTCACGAAAATACATAAATCCATTATTTTACTTAACCTCAAATAGTGTGCACAATTTATGTATGACATTGAGTAAATTATTGAATTTGAGAAAAAAAAAGACTACTATTTTTGTGAAACCTGGACCAGGAGAATATGTTTTATTGACAGTATATAGATCTGTAATTGCTATTTTACTTCTAAATTTATGTTCATTGTTATTTTGGCACTGCATGTTCATTACAATCAGGCAGAGTCATGTACATGGTTCTTGTTTTTTCATTTCTCTTATGTTGAAGGTCACCAACAGGACCTTACATTTTAAGTATGTATATCAGTGCATCAGATGACCAATATTTCGGGGTATTTAAGCATTGAAACTTCTAAACATTAAAATTTAAAGTAAGTGATAAAGTAAGCAATGGATACCAACAATTGCAGCATTGATTGGTTTATTTTGAATAATAATTTGATTAAAATGTTCATTAACATTTTGAAAAGAAGCATTGCACACAATTTAAAGGAGTAAAATACACAATTGTAGTTTATCTGACGCTTTAAATTGTGTGTATACATACAAATGTCCGTAACTCTTGACTAATCGGCATATTTGGTTTAAAGTATCAGATTTGTCAAATTTTGCAGTAAACTAATATTCATGTTTTGCAGTATGTGAATTGTGACAATTTATGGTTAATTACCAATTAAAAATATTTTAAAACCAATAGTAGTTTAAAAAGAAACAACTTCTTAAATATGTTATAAACGGAAGCAAAAATATTAACCAACAGTACAAAGTGTAAATAGTTGACCAGTGTTTAATCTAGGATTGCAGTCACATGAAAATGGGGCCATTCAGATATAAAGGGGCCATCATAAACAATTTTATAAATAATGAGATGTTCGTTATCTGAAAAGCGTAATTATTTTATGATTAGCACTTGGAGAAGTAAAATTTTGAAATGTAATTGTGTATGCCAACACTTTTTACAAATCACAATGTCAGTTACACAAATGCTTGAATATGGATACAGACAGGTAAATGTGTATATCTTTACATCAGCAAGGTCTATTTTATCGAAATAATTCTTCTTCTTTTTTTTGGTAAATAGTCTCGACTATTAATTTACTTTGCTATATACGAATATTCGCTTCGGGAACATTGTATTTTTAATTGACTGGTCAGAATAAAAGCTGATTTAATATGATTGATTACGGGAATTATGAAATAATTGAAACATGTATAGCATCAATTCCGCCTCAGGAGTCGTCAAAGGTGCGTCACTTATGTTTTAAATGGGCCAATAGCCTAGTCTACTCTGACTGACATCTGCATATCATTTTAAAAACATTTTTTTTTTTCATTGGAACTACATTGTATGTGCTTAGTGTTATAATTTGATAGAAAATAGAAATACATTGTATGAGTAGTTTGAATTGGTGGTTCATGGGTTACCCAGAGTAATTTTTTGTTTCCTTGAATAAGACACTGTTATTTACATGTGCTAAAAAGTTTACATCATTTATCTTGACCCACTCAATGTTTAGCTTATTCTCAGGAAGTGCTACTGCTATAGGAGAATGGAAATAAAGTTCAATTGGACCGCTGCACTATTAAGATCACTTTTGTCTGCATCCAAATGTCCTACTATAAAAGGTTTACTGTATGTTTAAGATAGTAAAAAAAAAGTATATATTTTGCATGTATTGACAGGTAACTTATATACAGTGATTAAATTTGACAGGTGCTAGAGCACAGACAAGTTCCATTTTGGAGAAGTTGCAAGACTTCCAGTCTGTAGAACAAGAATTACGAGAGAAACAACAGAAACTTGGTCAGGTGGAACATGAACTACAGTCCATCAGAACTGTGGCACAGAGGTATGTAGACATTGAAATTAGACATGAACTACAGTATATCAGAGCTGTAGTAGAGATAGATAGACAAGGAGTTGATTTGATGAGATTGAGTTTCTGTCAATCTTTTAGAAAACAAGTCAGTTTGAATAATTAGTGAATTATATTGATTCCTTTTGACACTGGAGTTTGACTTTTAATTGAAATGAATATTCCATGGAGAAAAGTGTTTTTAAACAGACATAGCATAAAATATGCATAGCAGACATTAGGCCATCCTTAAAAAAATATTTGTTTGCTGTGCCCCTACCCAGTATTTTTCATGTGGGTAGGTAGGTAGCTACTCCCCAAATTTTGATTTTGCAGTCATTTTAAAGAAAAATGGACATAAACCATGAAAAAAAAATTAAACGCTTTGAAAGTCAATAAAAAAAATTTGGGTAGCTGCAATTTTGAGTGAGTAGGTAGGAGCATGTTAAACAACTTATTTTTTAAGGAAGGCCTTGGATCAAAATTAAAATATTGTTTGTTTGCCACATCTGGCCCACAATCCTGCTGGTTTATTTTTATTATTTTTTTGTTCTTTGCAAATATTTTCAGTTGTAACATTTCCTAAATATAAAAATACTGTAATTGATTAAAAAAATTGAATTAATCTACCTTCCTACCTTTAAATGGTTTGGGTTGAAAGTGGCGAACAAAAAGCTTTTTAGAGTGGCCTTACTCATTAACTTAAGAAAGCCAATCCATATAAACTATTTACTCATAAAATGAATCCAACATAAAATATTTTTTAAGAAGCAAGGAAAATTTTGTTAAAAACTATATTTCAAGACCAGTATGTTTATGTTGATAAAATACTGACTGACAATATCAAGTTCTAATAACTGCTGTAGCCAATTATGGATGGAAGTTTGAGACCTACTGATATGCAAATATAATCAGTTGCCAAATAAAAAAAATGACAACAATAAAGAATGCAGATTTCTTACTTTTCTGATAGTGGGCATATTATTGGTTATTCCAGATGGATAATTATAAAATGTATGATAGGCATTTATGCCTAATCAATGAACTGATCAAGTCTTTGGTGGTAAAAAGAAGAGAGAGAAAAATATTGTTGGAGTTAGCAAGATTTTAAGAAACACTTTTTGTTAACACCAGATTTACGAAGTTAAAGAACCAGTATGACTTGAAGTCACAGGAAGTTGAGCATCTGAAGGACCGACTAGAGCAGGGCTCACATCACCAACAATTGGAGGAAATTAACAACCTGAAGGAGAATATTGGTTAGTATGTCTTTTTAATGCCCCCCTGAACGGTGTTGTGATGTTTTTCTGAAATCTCATATCCGATCCATAGTTTGCCATACATTGAGGGATTTTAAAATAGCTTGACACAAATTTTCATTGTGACATGACCATGTGACGCATGCAAGACACAGATCCATAGGTTAGTGGTCAAGGTCAGATTTAGATGCAAAAAAGTTTCTGCTCAAAACATAACTTTCCTTTAATGTCATTGGATGAATTTTTTTTTTGGATAAGTTACTAACATGAAAAAAAATTGCCATTAATTTTGAGCCAGTTGAAATAAGGTAAAGGTCACAGTTACTTTAAATAGAAAAATAGTCTTTGTGTCTGTACGGAAATGGTTTCTGCTCATTTTCAAAGTTTTAAAACATTTTTTTTTTATTTTTGATATTAACTTCGATTATTTTTATAGGAAATCTAAAACAATGCCACATACTTGGTATAACATGTTATATTTTCTATATTTTTGTCATTTTAAATTAAATAAAAACTTTAATATTACTATCCATAGTTGAGTATGATGAAGTTCAAAAAAAGACAGAAGAAATACGGAAGAAGAATGCAACTAAAGTGAAAGACTTGGAAAATAAGATAAAAAATGCTAAACAGTTGAGGGAGAAGGAACTTAAAGATGCTGAACAAGGGGTGACGCAAGCCAAGAAAAAGATGGAAGGGTCAAGTAAAATAATGAAGGCAAAATATCAGGTTTGTAGATACACAACTGGATGATTTGATATTTATTGACATACATGTATAATGAATATGAACATACATTATCTTGCCCCCAAGCAAGGAATCACATGTCCTGTAGAACAAATAAATCTCAACACTAAAATTCAAACTGTTGATGATATGTGGCTTTTATTTAATAGTTAAAAAATTCTATCATGATGGTTAGAAGTTTCTTGATATATCTGAAGCTATGACTTATACTTTTATAATCAGGATAACTTGATTTTAAATGTACTGGCCAACGGCTACTTGTATGATAGTTCTTTTCATGTCATCATCATATATTACCAGCAGTGACTCTAAAGTTAGCTGACAAATTGTATTCTAACTTTACCTGAATGTTTTAGAACTTGAAAATAATTACTCAGAATCATTTACAGGTTTCAAGATTATATTAAAATTATATTAGGGCAACTTTAGAAAACAGGAGCAGAGTTTTCAAATTGTACATTTAACTTAGAATATGACGGCCCCGTGCCAAATTGTACCAATGATAATCAAGGGGTCATATTGGGTGCTAACCAATGGATAACAATTTGATTCAAATCCATGAAAAAACCCATCTTCTCTGAAATTGAGCAGGGCCCAATTAGTTCAGTCATTAGCGCATCAGAGTATCAATCCAGGGATCATGCATTCGAATCCCCACCAGGCCACAATCTCTGTGATGGTTGATATACCAGATTGCGTCTCGTTATCATTTCTCTGTCACCACTAATTCAAGTGGGAAAGTTATCAATTTATTGTGGAGATGGTGTGTGCTCGAATACTGTTTAACCTTCCAGGATTCCAGAAATCAGTAGTTAGATTAACTGATCATCAGTTAGCCCTCGATAGCATAAAAATGATGCTAAATATTTAATCTATCAGTCTAAAATTGAAAAACACAAAGCTGTGAATCCAAAGCTGTGAATCTTTATATAAATTATATAACATTTGTCTGTGCTGTTTTCTCAAGTTTTTAGCTCATCTGAGAAAGCTGCTAACTGAAAGTTGATCAAAATTGGGGAACACTCCAAAACCTTTATGTAAAGTTAATCAACTTCATATGCAAGATGATGATCCTTGGGTCAACCTTCCTTAAGTTTGTGGGGGTTTCTTTATAAATCTTTGATCAAACACTCATTGTAAAATTAGGAGAAAAGCATTCTGTTTCTATAAATTAAAAAAATGATTGAACATATTGCAGGAGGTTGACAGTATAAAGTTGGAGATTGAGGAGTTAAAGAAGGAGATAGCATCGTACGAGGAGCAACTGACCACAGTGGATGAGACGATTAAACAGTTCCAACAACAACTTGAAGAAGTGGAAGAGAAGGCATCGGAGGCCAAGGTAATACGCGGTAGACATAGACAAGTTCTGTCCCTGACACACAACTGCACACTTCATGAATCAGGATTTATAAGATTCAACGTTAATGTTGTTCCTCTGTTTATATTTTGTCCATCAGCATTTAGTTTTAAAATCAAATTTTGCAATAAAATTATTTATTTTAAGACTTTCAGTATGTGAGGCCATCCTTAAAAAATAAATTGTTTGCCGTGCTCCTACCTACTTGCTCAAAATTGCAGCTACCCAAAATCTTTTTTATGCCCCCCCCCCAAATTTTTGGGTGGCATATAGTAATCGCAGCGTCCGTCCGTCCTTCCGTCCGGTATTTCATTTACGGCCTGTAACTTTGTCATGCATAGATGGATTTTGTTGATACTTGCAACAAATGATCAACAGAACATGACGATGTGTCGTGAGTAACACCCACACCCGTACCTCAAGGTCAAAGGTCACATTTTGAGTTTGTTTGACAACACTTTGAGTTTATGTGAGATTTCGTTTCTGGCCTGTAACTTTGTCATGCATAGATGAATTTTAATGATACTTGCTACAAATGATCAACATAACATCATGACATGTTTGGGGGGCATGTGACACTTAACAGTGACATTTCTTGTTATTTACTTTAAAAGATTTAATTTTTTTTCATGATTTCTGTCCAGTATTCTTTAAAATGACTATGCAAAATCAACTTTTGCGTTTAAGTTCAAGATATCTATGCAACCACTCATTGGATGTGAATGAAACTTCGCATGTGTGTTCACCATCATCAATAAAACACACACAGACAAGAACCATAGCTCTGGATGGCATTTTGGCACAGTTATGGCCCTTTTAGGACTTAGACACCCAGAGGCGAGCTTTGTTGTCTTTTGACAACTCTTGTTTTAAGGATGGCCTGAAGATGACATATTTCATGGATAATATTGTGTTGTCTGAAAGGGAACACTTGCCACTTTGCTGTGAAAGAGTGCGCAGACTAATATGAACAGCGCAGACTTATATGAACATTCATCGGATTGCACATTCACATTCATATCTGGTCTGCCTCACTAGACTTTGTTATCAATCAGCTGCGATTTAAAGTATCAAAATTGCAAAACTTTATATTAAAACTGTTATTTAAAGGGAGTACATTAGGGAAAAAATCTATAAATGTCTTAAACATAAAAATATTTTTAAACTGGTTAAAAATACATCTATTACCATTAACAAATAAAATCTGAATGGCGTAGTATGTCACATCTACCAAAATGTGACCAAAATCACTATTTAAATCAGAGTTGTAAACTTGAAACAAAATCCCCATTCTAAAAATAGACAATACTTAAATACTGCTAGATGACCATAAAATCGTCTATCAGACTCTTCCTATAATGAATCCATCTTTACTGTGTAAACCTGTATAACGGATAAAATTGAAATAAAAAAAAGGCCATGTGACTCATTTGAAACGTCACAAAATATGTATCAATTTTAAGCAGGAATTCTATTTTAGTCTAACCTAGGCAAGTAGCCCAAGTTAGGAAACCCCTTTTCAATATATTAATTTGGCATGTTTAGATAGATTTATTTTGGCAATGCGGGGTCAATGAGTACCAGTATATATAGGAATGACATATTGGGACAAAATGTTTATAGCCAATTTGAAACTTTTGAAAAATCCTGATAAATTCCCTTTAAGACTTTTGTGACATTAAACCTGGCACAGAAAACTAAATGGATGATAACTGTATTGTTGAGCTTGTTCATATTACAGGACATTGTTAAGCAAGCTCAGGATGAGGTAAACAAGCAGAAAGCTCTACTGAAGGCTTGTGACAAGGATATTGGTGCTAAGGTTGCAGAACAGCGGTCCCTACAAAAGGAGAGTCACTCTGCAGAGATAAAAATGAAGGAGCTTGATAATAAAATTGTCAAGTTACAGAAGGATTCGAAAGATGCTGCAAAAATGGCAAGTTATTTAATAAGATCAATATTTCCATACTTTGCTGGCCTAGAAATATGAAGATTGTTTCTGTGAATATTTTGAAGCACTAGCTTTTAGTAAAAGAACTGATTGGAGGAAAACAGTGTCGTTATTGACAGGAGAATTTCATTAACTTAAACAAATGTTAATATTTACGTTTACAGATGAGGAAACTCCCCATTAAATAATTTGACCAATATGTTACTTGGACTAGTGCTTTTGTTAAAGAAAATAAAGTGGTTTCACTTTCAAAATGATTCATGATGACATTATATATGATGTAGGTCGAGAACATGTTGCAGAACTATGACTGGATTCCTGATGAGAGGAAATATTTTGGTCAGGCCAACACAGCTTATGATTTCAAAGTGAATGATCCTAAGGAGTCGGAGAGACGGATACAGAAGCTTCAGGAGACAAAAGATAAACTCGCCAAAAGTGTCAATATGAGAGCTATGAACATGTTGGGCAAAGCAGAGGAACAGGTACAATTCAATCATTCACTGTGCAGTTGATTATTTTATTGTTAGTTTACTACCATAAATATGCACGACTTTGATGTGTCCTATGAAACATGGACTTCGAGGTGATAAGTTATAGTTCAAATGATATTTTGCTTTTGAAGAAAGTTTTTCAGAATTTTTCTTATCTTATACATGTAACAAATATGCCTCATCAAATTTATTTGCACCATCAGTGCACATTGTATTTTTGAAAAATGTGATAGGTGTTTGTTTCTTGGCTGTTACTATTCTCAAATTTTATTTGCATTCACCCAGATTAATTTCTTGGGCATCCTAATACACATGTAGCATTCCTGGAAAGAAACACTGCTATTATTAATAACATGAAAACTGGTGACTCTTTCAGTACCATGACTTGATGAAGAAACGGAAGATTGTTTTAAACGACAAGGCAAAGATTTCTGCTGTTATTGCTGAACTGGATCAAAAGAAAAATGAGGCCCTTAAGAAAGCATGGGAACAAGTCAATAAGGTATAGTTAGAGAAAATATTAATTGGGTTACTAACAAATTGGTTATAATCTAATAGTTCAAAACAATCTATACGTCTTGTAAATGTGTTTTTGTTTTCTTTATCTTCTACATTATAGCTACTGATAAAAGCATTAAGAAGATTGTTCCCACTTTAGGAATGTTCAGCCTGGTACTTGTGTTCATGTGATTGCTCTATCGTATTGCATGGCAGTTCTTAAGTATGGCAGCACTTTTTAGAAAACAACCATGATGTCACTGATAGGCACTAAATACAATACCTACAATCTTATTTCATAAAGGATAAGAATCCAAAGGGAAACTTTCTTTTGTCGTATACTTAAAAGTTCATGCTCTATATATATTACTCTGTAACTTACATTTTCAGGATTTTGGAAGTATATACTCCACTTTGTTACCTGGAGCCAGGGCTAAGTTAGCACCGCCTGAAGGACAAACTGTTCTTGAGGGCCTTGAGGTCAAGGTTGGCTTTGGTGATGTATGGAAAGATTCTCTTTCAGAGCTCAGTGGTGGTCAGAGGTAGGTAAAAGTATAATTTTCATTTTCCACAGTTCACATAAATGTGTTTATCAAGATCATGGTCCACAGTGGCCAAGGGGTTTAAGGCAGCTTGGTCCAGAAACTTTTTGCGAGCTAGTTAGTTATTTATTTGCGGAAGACTTGTGGTTTTACTCAGATTTATTCTGAGGTTTTCATCCACCAATAAAACAGCATAAGTGATCTATAACAGCCAGTTGTATATCACTTATGATACAGGAAATGTGTCGAAAACGACATCAAACCTCATTCAAAATTATTTGTTATCAAGATAACGAATAATCAGGAAGATAGTCAATGAAAATTAGACAAAAGTACAGGATTACGAAAATTCCTGAATCATTTGCTTTATATGGTAACCTCTTTGCCTTTTGATTTTTATTGAACCTACATCAAAAACACGTTGTTAATCTTCACATGTTATTTCACTTTTACAGGTCGCTTATTGCCTTGTCACTGATCCTGGCCATGCTTTTGTTTAAACCTGCCCCCATCTATATCCTGGATGAGGTAGACGCTGCCCTCGATATCTCACACACCCAAAATATAGGACAGATGATCAAATCCCATTTCAAACATTCTCAGGTAAATATTTTATTAAGGTATTTCTAAGAAAACATTTTTTGAAACCCATAATGAATGTCTCCTGTCAAAAATATATTTTATATATGTATTGGCTGATGGGCAGAACATTTACCCTACTAATGCTATTAAATGCCCAGGGCATCTGTAAATTCACAAAGCATGTGCTCCTGTTAGCGTCGGCAACAAAAGTTGGAATGCAGTTTTAACAGACTTGATATTGAACCTAAACAGAAATATGACTTTTTTCTACCCTCACTTTTTGTGGCTGTGTTTTTAGTTTCAAGTTTTGATCTTGCAATCTTGGATGGAGATAAATTCTGTTCATGATATTGTTTTAATATCATTAGTTGTATAAAATACTTGTATAGTTACAAAATTTGTAAACGATTTTTATTGAAAAAAATCTTGAGGGCTGCAAGAGGATAAATACATGTATGCCAAAATTGTTTATAACTGAATTTGATAATTGGGGTACAGTGATTTTGGATATCTGATATGCATTTAAATAAAGATGGCTTACATTCCAAAATCAATTGAATTTCATTATTTTAAGTGTCAAAGTAGTCAAGTTTTATAGAAAAACTAAATATTCAGTAAATTGATCATTAACTAGTGCTCATTTACCTATTTCCTACCTGGAATATCTACTGAATACTCTCATTTTATTTATAAAGAAGAGATAATTGTAGATTCAATTTTTAGTTGTTTTAAATAAACGTTGCAACATTTATTTTATACCCAATCAATATGGTAATAATATTTCTGTCATAATATAGGAAATGGAAAGCTTTATTGGAGCTATTACAACTTTGGGATAAATTCTTAATGACCTCTTCTTGTAGTTTCTTTAATATCTCCTGACATTTTGTATTTGCAGTTCATAGTTGTCTCCCTGAAGGACGGTATGTTCAACAATGCGAATGTTTTATACAAGACAAAGTTTGTTGATGGTGTTTCCACGGTTACTAGATATGTACAGAATTCTGGCAAATCAAGTGAAGGAAAAGAGAACAGTCATGGAACACATACAAAAAAGAAGCAAGCGACTAACAAAAGAGCAAGATTAGATGAAGTAGCATAGTTAAATAAAACAACACATTTTTATATGTTAAATATGTATGAAAAGTGTAAGGTTTTTTACTTTTAAGATTTGTTACACCTTATGTATCCCTGTATAAAATAAGTTGATGACTAATGAATCGATCATTAGTCACAAGCACCAGTGAAATTATAACTGATGTAAATAAGTAAAAAGACAAATGATTTATCAAGTCTACCGTCTGATTGAAGGTTGCTTTTTTGCTGCTTTCATATACAACGCACTTCAATTTCTGAGAATTAATTTCACTTGGAAAATGAGAAAACATTTTACAAACTTTGTTGTCTATAGAAGTGCTGTGTTATGATACTGGCATACAGGGTACCAGTACATTATAGTGTTCCACTATACAGGATACCAGTACATTATAGTGTTTCACTATACAGTATGTATTTATTTTATATAAATATTCCTCCATTTTTTAGCTCGACTATTGGAAGAATAAGGAGAGCTATTCTACTCACTCGGGCATCGGCATTGGCATCACACTTTGGTTAAAGTTTTGCGTGCAAGTCCCTTTCTCAGTAACCATTGCAAGTTTTGCATTCAAATTATTACCATCAAAACCATACCACAACAACCACTCAATGTATTTGATTAAAACTTTACATATGGCTTTGTAGTCATGAAACCCAAGTGGGATAACTCTTTTGCAAATTATGGCCTTTGTTTGATTTAGAAATTCTGCAACTCGGCATCCACTCCATGTATTGGATTGAAACTTCGTACAAGGTATGACAGTTATATGACAAACTCAGTTTAGTAATAGTATGTTTGTATGGATTTGTCATCAGTCTCGATCAAATTTGTACTTTTGTGACACATATTTGAATAGTCTAGCGCTCTTGTTCTTATATATGCTGCGTCAGTTGAAACACATACTTTAGGATTTGATTCCCAAATATTTTTTGTGTTCAATATAATTCTTTTAACACATGAAATACTGTAAGTGCATTTCTACATATAATATAGTCAGAGGTATAAACGTGTCCAACAGACTTCATGTATGCCCTTATATAATGTTGATATTAAAAAAAGTCTTCATATGTTTTCATATTTCGTTGTCCAGTGGTAACTTCTGCATATAAATACTTAATATATGTTGCCCCTTATGTTCATCTGATCTTTTATGGGCAATTTATTGATACCTCTTTTGTGTGTTTATCTCTAACTTTTGTATGTCTACCACTTGTGTCTGTCTTGTATTGTTTTTTCATCTGATGGTCCATTTGCACTTTATTCTTGCATGTATTTCATCAACAATTTATGTTTATAAAATGATTGTGTGATATGGTGCAAATTTTGTTTTGAAACTATGTAATGTCTTAAATGGTATAGAAAATAAAAAATAATATCATAAATCATCGTTAGTTTACTTGCTTTCATAACCATTCTGATCTTACAACATATTATCAACCCGTATTAAACAGACAGCAGTCTTGAACTACATTTTTGAATTGTATGTTTTTAATCTATCTGGGTTTAATTTTTACATAATCCCTGAAGCCTCTTCGACACTGTTGAAGCCTGGATTCAAACCAATTTCCTTTGAAGAGTGACATTGTTACTTGACAATGGTGTTGATAGACGTGTTTGAGGTCTTCCTCCACTATAAATAAAACCAGATGCTGCATACAATTGTAAAACTCTGACATCACACAAGTCCTAGTCTTTCACCTGTATAGAAGTCTAGTTCACTCCTCATGGAATCTTTTATAAACAAATCGTGCACACTACACACCTTATTTCTTGTGCATGTCCTAAAAGGTGTTGGAATTTATAAAACCACATATCTGTTGTGTTGCGAGTCCCATTGCCTCTTGGTGTTTATATGCTGTAAAATGCCAGTTATGTCGGCTCAAAGTTAAGGTCACATTGAGAGGTTAATGGTTCAAAGGACACTGTTTTGTGTTTGCTCTGTATGTTCTTACTACTTAAGGTGTTTTTAAATAACTTGTTTACCATATTGAGACAAGGTGCATAGTGCAACTTCCAGCCATGTTAGTTTAAGGTCAAAGGGCAAGTAGTATTTTGTGTCCGTTCCTTATCATTTTTGCTGCTTGAGGGTTTTTAAATATCTTTGAAAAAATGTTTGCCACATAGAGACAATATGCACAGCACTCTGCAGTTATCTTGGTATTGTGAGCATTTGTACCCAAGTAATTGTAAAATCCCCATACTTCTGACTTGAGGCAAGGACTGGAAGAGGAGGGGCAAGGGAGAAATTTTTGTGACCATAACATCTTTCATTTTATAGCTGTTGGCAATGAAACTATAAATTGTTTAGGACAGTGAACACATTGCCAAGATGCACAACAAATCAAATAGCCATGCAGATATCTATATTTCCGTTCTAGCAAAGCTAAGTTTCTAAAATTAATGGACAACCTGGATTTTTAATAAAAACAAAAAAGTGAAATGGATGAAAAATGAAAATTTTATTTTAAAATATAATAATATATTATAATTATGCAATATAATTAATAAAATATTTTAATTTTTTCTTTTCACCAAGACCCTTGTTCCCACAGTGACTTTACAATGAATGAGAGGTGAAGGAACATGTTTCTGTTTCCCACAGTGACTTTACAATGAATGAGAGGTGAAGGAACATGTTTCTGTTTGATGGTTGTTAACCATCAGTTCTCCATTCACAAACTTTATACATAACATGAATGTTTTTTTCTTTTTTGGAAACATTGATTTGAAAAAGGATGATTATTTTGATGAGCTTTACAATGTAACACAATCATGACAGTTTAAATATCTCCACATGTCATTGCACATGCAAAACTATCTTTCAACATGCATAATTGTATATTGATTTGTTAATCTAAAAGAAAAAAACTGAAAAAAACTTGTTCTGAAAGTGCCCAAAAGTCTGTTTTTTAATAATATATTCACATTTATAAAAAAATGATAACCATGGATTTCTTACTGTACAAGTTATGTATCTAACTGTAGTAGTACAATTGCTACTAATATCAATCCCCACTGCTAAATACTGACAAACTGGAATATGAAATCTGACATGAATATTGCACATTTCTGAATAATGAAGTAATTAAGAGAATACCAAGCTAGTGAGCAGTTTAAAAGCTTGTAAATGTTGCAAATTTTCTACATAATCTTGTAATTATATCATGATAAAAGTTGAAAACATAGATGTTAATATCTATACAATTGGGCACAAGAGCTTGAAATAAAGTGAAAATTACTTTGAATCAAAAGATTACTTCAATAAAAAATAAGAAACTGATTCTCCTTTTATGTACATTTCATTTTTTATTATATAAAATTGTACCTTTTTTTATAATTATTAAAAGAAATCTACACAAAATGCACACATAGAATCTAATTTATTAATCAAGAATATGTGATGAAATCTCATTTATTACTGATTTTACAGAACTCATTGAATATTACTAAAAATTATGCAATATCATTCAATTAATTGAATATTAGCAAAAAAATATCCGAATCTCATTTAATTATTTTGATATCATTGTACAGAAACTACTTTTGACACTGTGCCATTACTGCTGTTGTAACATTTCAAATCTTAAAAAAGTCCTTCACACTATTAATGCATCAAATCTCCACCCCTTCTTTATTTATTTATTATGTTTAATGGCAAGTTTATGCATCAATTAGATATAAATGAACCTTGCACATTCTGTATGGTATTGCTCCTATAGTATGTGCCTTAGTGTGATGAAAATGCAAAACAGATGCACAAATTGGTGTACAAAGTAGTTTTTTAAAAATGAACAATCCCATGTAGATATTGTATGGTGTTTAGCGTCGCTTTCAACAATTTTTCAGTCATATTGCGACGGTGTCTACTTGAGACAGTATTCTGAGCGCTGTCACACTGGAGTATCATGTCGCAGACATGTGGTATGATACCCCATCCAGTCACATTATACCGACACCAGGCCGACCGGACCTAGAACTTTCCTCTAAATGCTGAGCGCCAAGCGAGGAAGCTTCTAGTACCATTTTTAAAGTCTTTGGTATGACCCGACCGGGGATCGAACCTCCGACCTTCCGCATGCGTGACGGACGCTCTATCACTAGACCACAATCCCATGTAGAAAGTTGTCATTAATGTTAAGCATATGCAATAATCCAGCTTTGATGTTTATTGACTACAACAATGGCTTTAAAATTGAAATGGGGGAGGCAGTGGGTGGGGTAGGGGAGGGGACTGCTTGAGGCATAAGAGCATAATTCCCGACATTAATTACCCTGAAATCCCAAAAATAAGCCAGTCTCTATAACTCGGTCACATGCGAGGCGGACGCTCTACCACTAGACCACGCCGCGGTCTGTCAATGCAATGAGTGTCAGCATAAGTAAAAAATGTAATTAAATCTTATATGCAGATGAATGTACTTAGAAATGAACTCGTAAATTGTAGTTATCTATCGACGTTTTTTGAGAGCCCAGCTCAGTATAGGGAGGAGAAATGGTTATTGACAGCAAATTATTGTTGCATCTTGCATTTTATTTGGTTCTAAAACCAAGTTAGCAAAGATTGAAAGATTCAGTGTACATTGTAATGGACTCACTAAAGAGTCTCATGGATCTGTTCAGATTCTTGGAAGTGATTTGGATAATGATCTTTCTGCTACATCTATTGTAATGGCTCACTAAAGAGTCTCATGGATCTGTTAAGATTCTTGGAAGTGATTTGGATAATGATCTTTCTGCTACATCTATTGTAATTGACTCACTAAAGAGTATCATGGATCTGTTAAGATTCTTGGAAGTGATTTGGATAATGATCTTTCTGCTACATCTATTGTAATTGACTCACTAAAGAGTCTCATGGATCTGTTAAGAATCTTGGAAGTGATTGGAATAATAATCTTTCTGCTACATCTATTGTAATTGCTCACTAAAGAGTCTCATGGATCTGTTAAGAATCTTGGAAGTGATTTGGATAATGATCTTTCTGCTACATCTATTGTAATGGACTCGCTAAAGAGTCTCATGGATCTGTTCAGATTCTTGGAAGTGATTTGGATAATGATCTTTCTGCTACATCTATTGTAATGGCTCACTAAAGAGTCTCATGGATCTGTTCAGATTCTTGGAAGTGATTTGGATAATGATCTTTCTGCTACATCTGTTGTAATGGCTCACTAAAGAGTCTCATTGATCTGTTCAGATTCTTGGAAGTGATTTGGATAATGATCTTTCTGCTACATCTATTGTAATGGACTCACTAAAGAGTCTCATGGATCTGTTAAGATTCTTGGAAGTGATTTGGATAGTGATCTTTCTGCTACATCTGTTGTAATGGCTCACTAAAGAGTCTCATGGATCTGTTCAGATTCTTGGAAGTGATTTGGATAATGATCTTTCTGCAACATCTATTGTAATGGACTCACTAAAGAGTCTCATAGATCTGTTAAGAATCTTGGAAGTGATTTGGATAATGATCTTTCTGCTACATCTATTGTAATGGACTCACTAAACAGTCTCATGGATCTGTTAAGAATCTTGGAAGTGATTTGGATAATGATCTTTCTGCTACATATATTGTAATGAACTCACTAAGGAGTTTCATGGATCTGTTCAGATTCTTGAAAGTGATTTGGATAATGATCTTTCTGCTACATCTATTGTAATGGACTGACTAAAGAGTCTCATGGATCTGTTAAGATTCTTTGAAGTGATTTGGATAATGATCTTTCTGCTACATCTATTGTAATGGACTCACTAAAGAGTCTCATGGATCTGTTAAGACTCTTGGAAGTGATTTGGATAATGATCTTATTGCTACATCTATTGTAATGGACTCACTAAAGAGCCTCATGGATCTGTTAAGATTCTTGGAAGTGATTTGGATAATGATCTTTCTGCTACATCTATTGTAATGGACTCTCTAAAGAGTCTCATGGATCTGTTAAGATTCTTGGAAGTGATTTGGATAATAATCTTTCTGCTACATCTGTTGTAATTGACTCTCTAAAGAGTCATGGATCTGTTAAGATTCTTGGAAGTGATTTGGATAATGATCTTTCTGCTACATCTATTGTAATAGATTCTCTAAAGAGTATCATGGATCTGTTAAGATTCTTGGAAGTGATTTGGATAATGATCTTTCTGCTACATCTATTGTAATGGACTCACTAAAGAGTCTCATGGATCTGTTAAGATTCTTGGAAGTTATTTGGATAATGATCTTTCTGCTACATCTATTGTAATGGACTCACTAAAGAGTCTCATGGATATGTTAAGACTCTTGGAAGTGATTTGGATAATGATCTTTCTGCTACATCTATTGTAATGGACTTGCTAAAGAGTCTCATGGATCTGTTCAGATTCTTGGAAGTGATTTGGATAATGATCTTTCTGCTACATCTGTTGTAATGGCTCACTAAAAATCTCATGGATCTTTTCAGAAGCTTGGAAGTTATTTGGATAATGATCTTTCTGCTACATCTATTGTAATGGACTCACTAAAGAGTCTCATGGATATGTTAAGACTCTTGGAAGTGATTTGGATAATGATCTTTCTGCTACATCTATTGTAATGGACTTGCTAAAGAGTCTCATGGATCTGTTCAGATTCTTGGAAGTGATTTTGATAATGATCTTTCTGCTACATCTGTTGTAATGGCTCACTAAAGAGTCTCATGGATCTTTTCAGATTCTTGGAAGTGATTTGGATAATGATCTTTCTGCTACATCTATTGTAATGGACTCACTAAAGAGTCTCATGGATCTGTTCAGATTCTTAGAAGTTATTTGGATAATGATCTTTCTGCTACATCTATTGTAATGGACTCACTAAAGAGTCTCCTGGATATGTTAAGACTCTTGGAAGTGATTTGGATAATGATCTTTCTGCTACATCTATTGTAATGGACTTGCTAAAGAGTCTCATGGATCTGTTCAGATTCTTGGAAGTGATTTGGATAATGATCTTTCTGCTACATCTATTGTAATGGCTCACTAAAGAGTCTCATGGATCTGTTCATATTCTTGGAAGTGATTTGGATAATGATCTTTCTGCAACATCTATTGTAATAGACTCACTAAAGAGTCTCATGGATCTGTTCAGATTCTTGGAAGTGATTTGGATAATGATCTTTTTGCTACATCTATTGTAATGGCTCACTAAAGAGTCTCATGGATCTGTTCAGATTCTTGGAAGTGATTTGGATAATGATCTTTCTGCTATATCTGTTGTAATGGCTCACTAAAGAGTCTCATGGATCTGTTCAGATTCTTGGAAGTGATTTGGATAATGAACTTTCTGCTACATCTATTGTAATGGACTCACTAAAGAGTCTCATGGATATGTTAAGACTCTTGGAAGTGATTTGGATAATGATCTTTCTGCTACATCTATTGTAATGAACTCACTAAAGAGTCTCATGGATCTGTTAAGATTCTTGGAAGTGATTTGGATAATGATCTTTCTGCTACATCTATTGTAATGGACTCTCTAAAGAGTCTCAAGGATCTGTTAAGATTCTTGGAAGTGATTTGGATAATGATCTTTCTGCTACATCTATTGTAATGGACTTGCTAAAGAGTCTCATGGATCTGTTCAGATTTTTGGAAGTGATTTGGATAATGATCTTTCTGCTACATCTGTTGTAATGGCTCACTAAAGAGTCTCATGGATCTTTTCAGATTCTTGGAAGTGATTTGGATAATGATCTTTCCGCTACATCTATTGTAATGGACTCACTAAAGAGTCTCATGGATCTGTTCATATTCTTGGAAGTGATTTGGATAATGATCTGTCTGCAACATCTATTGTAATAGACTCACTAAAGAGTCTCATGGATCTGTTCAGATTCTTGGAAGTGATTTCGATAATGATCTTTTTGCTACATCTATTGTAATGGCTCACTAAAGAGTCTCATGGATCTGTTCAGATTCTTGGAAGTGATTTGGATAATGATCTTTCTGCTACATCTGTTGTAATGGCTCACTAAAGAGTCTCATGGATCTGTTCAGATTCTTGGAAGTGATTTGGATAATGATCTTTCTGCTACATCTATTGTAATGGACTCACTAAATAGTCTCATGGATATGTTAAGACTCTTGGAAGTGATTTGGATAATGATCTTTCTGCTACATCTATTGTAATGAACTCACTAAAGAGTCTCATGGATCTGTTAAGATTCTTGGAAGTGATTTGGATAATGATCTTTCTGCTACATCTATTGTAATGGACTCTCTAAAGAGTCTCATGGATCTTTTCAGATTCTTGGAAGTGATTTGGATAATGATCTTTCTGCTACATCTATTGTAATGGACTCACTAAATAGTCTCATGGATATGTTAAGACTCTTGGAAGTGATTTGGATAATGATCTTTCTGCTACATCTATTGTAATGAACTCACCAAAGAGTCTCATGGATCTGTTAAGATTCTTGGAAGTGATTTGGATAATGATCTTTCTGCTACATCTGTTGTAATGGCTCACTAAAGAGTCTCATGGATCTGTTCAGATTCTTGGAAGTGATTTGGATAATGATCTTTCTGCTACATCTATTGTAATGGACTCACTAAATAGTCTCATGGATATGTTAAGACTCTTGGAAGTGATTTGGATAATGATCTTTCTGCTACATCTATTGTAATGGACTTGCTAAAGAGTCTCATGGATCTGTTCAGATTCTTGGAAGTGATTTGGATAATGATCTTTCTGCTACATCTGTTGTAATGAACTCACTAAAGAGTCTCATGGATCTGTTAAGATTCTTGGAAGTGATTTGGATAATGATCTTTCTGCTACATCTGTTGTAATGGACTCTCTAAAGAGTCTCATGGATCTGTTAAGATTCTTGGAAGTGATTTGGATAATGATCTTTCTGCTACATCTGTTGTAATGGACTCACTAAAGAGTCTCATGGATCTGTTAAGATTCTTGGAAGTGATTTGGATAATGATCTTTCTGCTACATCTGTTGTAATGGACTCACCAAAGAGTCTCATGGATCTGTTAAGATTCTTGGAAGTGATTTGGATAATGATCTTTCTGCTACATCTGTTGTAATGGACTCACTAAAGAGTCTCATGGATATGTTAAGAATCTTGGAAGTGATTTGGATAATGATCTTTCTGCTACATCTATTGTAATGGACTCACTAAATAGTCTCATGGGTCTGTTAAGAATCTTGGAAGTGATATGGATAATGATCTTTCTGCTACATCTATTGTTAATTAATAATACTGTAAATTAACTCTAGGTTGAAGTTTCTGTATAGACAAACCTAGCGTTTAAATATGGACCTCAGAATAATGTTATGTAACTAATACAATGTCAAATATATTACCAATTAAGTTGAAAATATTCTTATCAAAGTCTAACCATTTAAAAGAATAGCTACTGTGCAAAATTATTTTATATATATATAAAATTTTTTTATACATTATATCTGAATATTTGCTAGTATCACCAGCAACAAGTTTATTCTAATAATTAATGATTCTAGATTGTATTAATACAATGAGCAGGGAATCAACCTAATTTGCCATGGAGCATATAAGCTGGTGAACGTGACCAAGATTTTTTATCTTACATAAAAATTGGTGTGGATTTTTTAAATTCACTTAAATTTTCACATTCCCATATTTCACATGAAATGGTCAGGTTTCAGTGAGCAGACGCCATTCTTCTAGACTTCTCAAAGGCATTCAACAAGGTTCCACACAAGAGCCTTGTACTGAAGCTGCATCATGACGGTGTAAGAGGGATACTGTTCAGCTGGATCAAAATCTTCTTGAACAACCATAGCCAGCAGGTCACACTTGAAGGGAAGTCATCTGCACCAGTGACATCAGACGTTCCCTAAGGAACCGTCCTTGGACCTCTCCTATTGGAATAATTTCTGGTTTATATCAATGACATGCTCAGTCCACTGCCAGTTTCTTTGCTGATAATTTACTGATGTATCAGATTCCACTAGACGCCCAAGTCCTCCAGGATGACCTAAACAAACTCTAGGAATGGGAGATGGACTGGCTTACGGAATTCAATCCAGACAAATGTATGGTTCTCCAAACCACGAACAAGCAAATCAAGATGAACGCTGAATACACTGTCCAAATGCCTTGGAGCACTTCTCACCAACCAACCTATCCTGGAACGTACACACTAACATGATCACGAAGAGGGCCAAAAATACCACAGCCTTCCACAACCTCTCTGCATGCCCGAGGGCCACTAAAGAGGCCTAATACAAGACCATCATCAGACCCCAGGTTGACTATGTCGCCACTGTTTGGGACCTTCACACTCAAGCTTATATCAACAAAGTAGAAAGCGACACAGTGCAGAGCTGCCAGATTGGTCTCTAAGGATTACTGTAAAAGCTGCATTACCACTGTTATAGTTGGTTGGGAGAGTCTTCATCAGCGGAGGAAGGAGGCCAAGGCTGACATACTCTACACAATTACCAACACAACCTTGTTGCTGTCCCTAGTCATACATTCATCCACAGGGAGTCGGGCTTCTCCAAAGGACATTTAGGCTCAGGGGCACCCCAGGACTCGACTATCGGAAATGGTATTCCCCCTAGTGCTTGAATTCTTTAACAAAATTTTGCAAAAGCTTACTTTCCTCTCAATCATCATTTTTCTTTGGATTATGTTTTTACCCTGCCTGTAAATGTTGCACAAAGGACCCTCTATAACATATGCATATATATTAACAATGGTGCGACAATGCTACACGTGAGCTGTTCTGCATCAATACTAGAAGAAGAATGAAAGTACGAAACTATCCGAAATAAATGTCATCCAAACTAAGTGTTAAATGTGCAAGATAAATGAAAGACGCTACATATACTTAAGTCACTCTGTAAGGATAAACGGTGTTTTATTTTATAACCATACAAGTGTTGTTACGAAGCATGTTTAAGAAATTTAACTGACCTTGTTCTCGAACATTGTAACTCAAGAATTTTCGGTGTTGTTTTGGGGGAGTGGATAATAACGTTTAATGGGGATGGGCAAGTCCCCTGGCGTATTTAGTAGACGTTATTATCCACTCCCCAAGCTCCTGTGGTTTTGAGATGTAGACTCGTATTTTACTAATAAAGAGAAAATGCAAGTCATCGTCAAAACATAGATCATTTCAACATGAATTGAGTCATCACCATCCCTACATTATCATTATAATTAATCACTCGTCATCATAGTCCCCACTGCCACCATCTGCGTATTTTACCTTCTTCATAGAGATTATAGACTGCAGCAAGAAATGCATACCACATTTTTTTGTTGACATGATTATTTCTGAAGCCAGGTTTGATTAGTAGCTCAACTATCAGTCCAGAGATCTCTCCATGGCCAGAGTCTCTGTGACGATTGATATACAGCATTGCACCTCATTGTCATTCACCTCTCACAGCCGATTTAACTGGATGTACTTGAGAACTGGTTTACCTTCCAGGATCCAAGGAAAGAGAGTTGCTTTCTTAATCATTTACTTGAAACAACATACCTACATGTATTTTACAAAAGACACTTGGATTCTCTATGGGTAGAACCAGTACTAAGCATGTATATAAAGTGTCTTGCTCAAAGACACAACACACAGCCGATCTCTCTGAATAATGTTTTGTTTTTAGCTTGGCCTGATTAGCTTAAGTCTCCATGATGATTGATATACAATATTAAATCTCATTATCATTCTTCATCACCACTGATTCAAGTGAGAAAGTTATCAGTTACTTGCGGAGAAGTGGTGTGCTCAAGTTCTGGTTAACCTTTACGGATCTCAGGAAATAGTTGTTAGGCTAACTGCTTGATGGCATAAAATGATGTTAAATATTCAATCAATCAATGCTAGAATGTGCAGTCAGCCAGGTTAGCTCAGTCAGTAGCACATAACTATCAATTCAGGGATTGTAAGTTTGAATTACCATCCAGCCAGCCAGTCTCCATGATGGTTGATATGCAGCATTGTGTCTCATTGTCTCAACTATGCATACTTAGATGAAATTCATTATGTGGGCAAACTTGAGATAAGTAAGTCACTAAGCTTGAATGGACACTCTTACCACATAAGTATTGTTTTTTATATACATGCTTTGGTGACTATTATTTTCATAAACATATATTCTTTGAAATGGAGATATGGAGATTCTTTTTGCTTAAGCTTAGATTGACACTATTGATGTAGACAGTCTTTCGAAAACACATATACTTGTTTTAATCAACACTTTTTGTATACAATCTTGGATGAACATTCTCTTAGAACATAATAATACAGATTTTGATCATTATTCTCTTTATATAGATGTTTATTTGTAAACATAGCTTGATGGACATTTGTTTGTACACATTCTTTGATGGACCTACAATTTATTTATGGTAATACGTTTTTTTATGGTCACATGCCTTGATGTATATGTGGGTAAGTAGTCTGGTACAAAATAACTGCCTGCAGCAAGGACTTGTATAGAAGCATAGGAAACTTGCATCTCCTGTCTAAATGTTGATTAAATTGTACATGAAGGATTAATTATTTGGCAAATTAATCATTTATAATTCACAGGCAACTGTTTTCTTGTACATAAACTGTAAGTTGTGTGTAATCTTAGACGTTAAACATGTTTCGATCACGCAAAATGATCTTGAGTTAAAGATATTGGGGTTAGAAGGAAAAATTATCGTAATTTGTCGTTATTTTAGCTGCAGTATACAAATTTTGTATTCAAAAGTACTTTAACAATTTTAAACTTAAATTTCTGGAAATGGTATTGTTTTGATGAGAATTTCATTCTGCAATGTAAGAATTTTGATTTGTGTTCCTGAGATGAATGGAAGTTAAGATAAATGAAAACTAAATATTGCAAGATTTTGTGTGAATACGCGAGACTCCCCACCTCACCCCACCCTGCCGAGTGTTCACAAAATCAGCTGCCCTTCCTTCTCTCTATAATTCCTTGATTGCAGGAACAAATAATTAGGTGCTTTGACCACTGTTAAATGAATGAAATACTGTAGAAAAAACTTCAAACAAACAAACACTCCTCATAAACTATTCAGGGATCAAAAGTAGAAAAAGCAATGCAAATGTTGATTTTTTTTTATTATTCCATAATAGCTTTGAATTCTTTATACATTTTTCTCATAATTTTCAATATTCTTACAAAGAACACAAGTTATACATAACAGACTTGGACAATACCGTGACATGAGACAACGTAACTTTAATCATTTGATGAAAATAAAAAGTAAACAACTTCACGATAATGTAAAATATAACTTAAACTCCAAAATAAGGTAACTTATGAATACTTTGTGACATAATGACATATGACGTGGATGACTGGCCTAGCGCTTAATAATGACCTCCCAGTGCAAAACTTATATACACCATTTTTACGTATCGTGTCTGTGATCATGCATTCATGCTATGTTATGTTTAGAGTCGGCACTTACGCAGATAAATTAAAGTTATAAATTAACAATGTTTTACAATAGCACACACATGGGCTCCATTATATACACAGGCAAATATATATACTAAGTTTTAAACATACATTGTACTTGTATTTACGTCAGACATGTGTCTGTAGTTACCACATCAAGAAATTATCGAAATCCAAACAATCTGATCAAATTCTAAAAAAACTTCACTGAACTTATATTGTTGAATTTCTATATAATATTAAGAGAATATGCATTTCCTGTACAAAACACATAGGTCACTTGCGTGGTGACTGAAACATTGAATTTTAGAAAAATTGCAGCATTGTCATAGCAACCAACAGTAATATACCCCTGTGTTTATATTGAAACATAAAATTGGGAAAAAGTTTTTTAATCCACACCTCAGAAAATACATCCAAATCAAACATTTTAAAGGAAGGCATTTACTTTTTAATGATTTGTTATAATTTTCTGCAATATTGAACATAGAAATATTTATCAGTAAACTAGACATCTGAAACATTGTATTTTGAATAGAATACATTGTTTATTAGTTGTTTTTCTTTATAAAATAATAAACATGATTTTTCAACACATTTCAGGTTTTACGGATTCCAGTTTTACTGGTGAAGGACCACCTCAGAATCAATGAGTAAAACTGTTGTCCTTTCGCAAGTACATGTAACCAACATATTGTCTCACATAAATGTATAAGACTACCGGTAATATGGGTTTATGTCCGAAGTCTCAGCAGTGACGGGTTAAGTGGTTTTGAGACGGATCCCTGGACCACTCAGCCGTTAAGAAGCCCAATTAGGTTTTAAATCAGATTAACTTCTCTCAGTTCAACATTCATGCAGTGTAAATGTTCTTGCTAAAAGCCAAGAAAATGATGGACTAATGAGAAATATACATGTATATATAAAATAAAAAATAAATACAAATTTTGTGATCAACACAAAAATGAGAGCACAATCACGAATGTAAATCACATGGCTTAAACAAAACATTTAATTCATTTTAATATATATTTCTTGACAAATTTTAAGTTGTTAGAGCACAGAGAAGTTCAGTTTGGTTAAACGTTTGATAACGTTGGCTAACATATTTTCCTGGACACTGGTTTAACCTCATATTAGCACCCAATACTTGATAATTTTAGGGAACCAGATATTTAACATGTTTGCTGTGTAATGGTGCTGAATGCAGCCCAGAACAAGTGAACATATCTTAATGTTTACCATTCATGTAATGGGTGAGTTACTACAAAATTATTATTTTGATGATAATATTCACTCCAAATGTACTGAAAACAGTTCTAGACTAATACACATAAATCCAGTACATTTTCTTCTTACTCCATCAGATTTCGTCAAAAAAATATAATAAAATGACCAATCATTTTTGTTCTCTGGATGGAAGCTAGTTTTATTAAGAGTGTTTACTAATAAAATACACACGATTTCCATCCGTGACAAAGATGACCTCTACATTAAGACAATAATGAATGTTGTGACATGTTGATGATGTTGAACTGAAACTAGTGACAACTTGCATCCAGTTTTATTGCAGGTTACAAAATTTAATGATGACTATAACAAAAAAAAAATCATAATGCAATCACAAAAAGAAATTAAAATGAAGCAGATTTAAAATTTATATTTAAAACTGGTTGGTTTAATATATATATATAAAATCCAAATTAAGAAGTATGAACTTAAAAAATATGATATTATGAAAAATAACTTAAAAAAAATAATCAGAGAATGTATGTTGGTGAAATAAAATGCAAATCACTCTTAAATAATGCAGTAATAACAGAAATAATAGCTTTGACATTAATCTTCAGCTTCAGAATCATTTACACCTCACCTGTAGGTTGAAAAAATATATTTAGTCAGTGTTGTGGGAATGCTTGTATACACACATGAACTATAAGCATGGATGGCATTCAGCCATCAGAGAAGGTAAAATAAACCTTTATTTTTTTACCTTTCATTTGGATTGATCTCAACTACATTTCAGCACAAATACATGCTGACCATTCCCCACAAGCATGTATGTAAGAAAAACAACTCTGTGGGTACATGCCTTCAGATTTGTTACAACACAAACATCAATACATTCAAGACAACATGTACTTCAGTTGCACAAATGGTTATAATCATTTGCAGGAACAAGTTAAATGTTAGGGAGAAGCTTTTCCCATCACATCTTCTTCCTTTCCTACATATTCATACAACACTTTTGCCTTGAATCATTAAAGTGTACAAAAGTCTGAATACATACGTTCTGTGTGTATACATAGCATCACCAATTAATTTGTGTTTAGCAGTGAAATGGACCAGCACAAAAAGGCCATGAGGATGTGTCGCCCACCTCAACACTCACACATATAATGTATGGATACAGATGTTGACAATGTAAAACAGCAAGGGGCCACAGCTTTATCAAGACATTGCTGGGAAACTCTTCAACTATTACATAATTTATATATATATTTTTCAAATGAGGTAGTATCATTATTTTACACATGGATTCAGGAATATTAACATCACAAGTTGTCTCCCCTCAACTTTTTTTTTACATAGAAAAGAATATAGCAAACTGTAAAATTTAAAAGACAGATCTTTATTGAAATTTCCCTAGAAATGAACATTTAAAAAAAGTCCTAATCTTAATATCTATTCATTTGACCAATACATTGCCATTATTTACTTTGTACTTTTAAAAAGGGAAACACTTTATTGTAACACAGAATACAACTGTCACAAGGCTCCATAATTTAGGACTTTTTTTTTTAAAAAAACTATAATAAATTTAAATTGTTTGCTAGCAACAAACATACAATTGGTCTATTTTGGCCTTAAAACAAGTTCGATAGTTGCTACCTGTATCATTACACACATGCAATTTAAGCTTTCCGTATATCACGACATCTATACAAAAATCTTTTCACTTGTAATTTAATGTGTATACTGAATGTATGACTACTATGTCTATTGTGAATCAAATATTGTTTAAACTAATAGAAAAATAGCTGCATTTCTTAATTTTCTCAAAACATCTATTTTTCAAAAACAAAAAAAATTCATGTCTGCTTTGATTTTATTTATTTGTTGTTGCAGTTGTTGTTTCACTATTGTCAATTTTCTATTTATGATTTGCATGCAGGTAAAATGATCAATGAACATTTACATGATGACTTCAAAAGTTTCTTTAAATAGAAATGATCAACTGAATATACATATTCAATAATATCATTTCAAATGCATCAACTTGCATGGCAGTCTGTCAATTATCAGTTGGTCAGATTGGGATTACTTCCCTTGATGCTCTCTAATATAAAGATGAAACAACAGATTCCTTTTTCAATCAATAACGCAAGAACATTAATTTTGATTTCAAAATAATATTTTACAACTCTGTCGGTAAAAGTTAATAATATTTTTTCAACTGTTCTGTTTGTAATTAAATTTGTCTTTATTAAAGTTGGTCGAGTTAGTCAAAATATAAAGTGAGAGAAGCAAATTACACAGGTATGTAAGGGATTACACAGGTATGTAAGGGATTACACAGGTATGTAAGGGATTACACAGGTATGTAAGGGATCTAGAAATGCAGCTTCTTTTAATTTGTTTGATCTAAAGTGCAGAAATTACAAATCAATGACAAATACAAATGTACAAATGCATTTTTTGAAGCACATTTTGTTGCAATTATTGCCATTAAAGTATATCAAGATGAGAAGATTCACATTAAACATGAAACACGATAGAAAACCAAACTGGAGAGTAAGTTCACATGAAACGTAATAGAGAACCAAACTAGAAAGTAGGTTTACATAAAATGTAACAGAGAACCAAACTGAAAATGAGGTTCACATGAAATGTAATAGAGAACCAAACTGGACTACTTATCCTAAAGTATCCCTTCTACAATAATCAGCCATCATATATCCAGTACGGCTGTAACAGAATGGTATACCCATGTAGACTTATCAGGTGTTCATGTTTCCATGATGAGGCGGTTTCACAGAGGGAGTGATAACTTCACTTAAATCATGTCTAAATAGACTGTAGTTAATTATATAATGACTAGATAATATAAACATTCTGACAGAATCGGAATAAGCACTTTATATTGTCCTTCAGCTTATCTCTGACATCAACTGTGGCATGTAATGTATATAGCTGTTAATTTATCAATGTTGTCAATTTACAAATACACTTCTTGAGATGTCAAATCTATACACAGTAATGTCTTCTTACTGTATTTAATTTACTTGTCCCTAGATTGTTTATAAATCAAACAAAAAAATCCCTTCATATGTAATAGGCTACAATGGAAATAATTTTCTTCGCTCAAAAGCATTCTTGAGCTGCATTAAAGTTTAATGTGCCAAATGAAAATCATATTGTCAGCAAGTTTGCAGTAATCAGTTTTAAGTTTTGATTGGCATTTATTTAATCACATAACGAAATGGTGAACCAAGGACTGGGCTGATGTATGATCTGTTTAGTTATTCTTTCATCAACTGACAGTGTACAGGTACATAATTTTAGCTGTTAACTTGCACATACTTAGGTATATATATATATTTTTTAGTTTCATTTGAGCTTCAGTTCAATTCAAGTTAATCAATGTTTACCATCTACCACATAATGTTTTTATAAAGCAGTGTATACACATATCCATTGTAAACCCCACTTACTGTAAAATAATTCCATTGTAAACCCACATCAATTGTAAAATGAATCTATTGTAAACAATTATAAACCGCATTAACTGTAAAATTGTTAAATAGTAGACAACTGTTAACAACATTAACTGTAAACTGAATCAGTTGTAAACTATGTTAAATGTATTAAAATAAATCATCGCCAAACCATATCAAGTAAAATTATTTAAAAGAAAAAAAAAAACTATATCAATTGTAAAATAAATCAAGGTAAATCATGTATAAAACTGTAAAACTATTCAAATATAAACAATTTAACTGTAAAATAAATGAACTGTAAACCAAATTAACTTACAAATATATCAAAGGTTAGCTATCTTAACTGAAAAAGGATTCAAATGTACACCATATTACAGGGTAACTAGAATAAATCGATGGTAAACCTTATTTAGTGTGAAA
The DNA here is from genome assembly GCA_029582155.1 of Panopea generosa. Taxonomy (NCBI): domain Eukaryota; kingdom Metazoa; phylum Mollusca; class Bivalvia; order Adapedonta; family Hiatellidae; genus Panopea; species Panopea generosa. Next base: position 25,702,116 of record CM055901.1, on the reverse strand, counting down.
TGAACCAAATGAAAGCTATACTAACTGAATACAGCATTAACTGTAAACTATATTAGTTTTAATATGTATCTTTTACCTATAAACAATCCTAACAACTTCGTATAATTAACAGTAAAACTTGTGACCTCGCTACATTGTGTTTGTAACTTAAGTATCTAAAGAAGAATTCTTTCTTTGAATAAAGCAATAACCCTATTAAAAAAGCTTACAATATAATGTCAAATAAAATCATAGATAATTCTATTAATCTTTTTTTGTCTGGACATAAATGTAAATTATATATATAAATGGAATCGTTCATCAATATATATTTGACAGAAATAAAATACCACTGTTATACATGGCACAACTAAATAAATTATCAAAACAAACAGAGCACCTTTGCTTTTTATAATTACAAAATAATAATATAATAAACTGCCGCCAATCATTTAAAATATCAACATACTTAATATGTTCAACAGCTAGAGAGAGAAAGAGAGACACTGGCATATAAATATAAAACTTGGGAATCACGCTCCCAATAATTTTTTCCATTCCTGCCCCAGCACATTCTCAATACTCACTTCCCTATCTGTATAAAAAATCAAATAATATCATAGTAACAACACTGATGGAAATAAAAATCTACTACTTTTTTTATCTTGAATTCTAATATAACCCCCACCCACCCATCCGTAGGAATATAAAAATTAACATTTCCAAAATGATATTGCAGGCTCTTTCCTTTTTGATTTAACCCTTCACTTCATATAGACGCCTTTGGACACCTCTAATATTGAAAGCATTAATTCACCATGTATCAGCAATGGATTAATTATGTTTATATTAACTGACAGAGTGGAAAACAGTGCAGGAAGTGTTCAGATTGCTCCGTATCTACGGAGTAAAGGGTTAAACCAATATTTATTACAATGTTGACTGTGAAGACACATTTAATAATAAACATATTCACATCCGGTGTCTGTAAAAATAGATTTTTTTTTACAAGATACAAGAAAATGGTTTCTTGACATTGGAAATAACTGATTCATTTCTAGAAACCCACGATATTTATTACCACAGTTTTTTTTTTATGTATTTCACATATAAAACTCTGGACTCACAATTGCTACAAATCTTGTATTGGAAAATCAGTCTTGTTATTTGTCAGGAAAAAAATGTATCTTTTTGAAAACTGCCTGCATCAACAACTCAGAGCACACATTAATTTAGATATGGCAAAAATCAATATAAATTTAGCCTTAAAAAGATAACAAAATATGCGCTATTTTGTGATAACTATCGATCTATGTAAATTGTTGTATTCTTAAGAATTAAAGTAATTGCGACTTTAAATACTAAATCAAGGTCATATAGATTTTCAATGTTGCTTTGTATACCAAATTACATTTTTTTATAAACACTCAAAAGGTTTTATAAAATAAAACATACTTTTTTTTTACCACCCCAAAATCCTATGTAACTGATATACACTTATGTTTTAACATCATCAACTGTGTTAACAAAAGCAAACATCCCAAATACATTAACTGAAACTCGTGCCATAAATAACAGTTCCTATTTTGGCTTCCCGACTAGCAATATCAGGTAGATTTGTAAACAACATTAAGCTTTTAAACAGGAATAATAAGACTTTAAGATCTGAAAATGTTTAATATTCTTTACATCTGGAAATTTGTCTTAAAATCACATTTTTTACCCGTAATTTCATTCCAAAGATTCAAGTCCAAGACCGAGTTTCATGCACTCAAAATATTCATTTATTACATTCCTAACAATGAAATACCCAGACATCATGAATAAAGACTGACTTTAGTAAATATTTCTTTACTTTTTGGAGTTTAATATCTCCAGAATTTAACTAGTTACTAGATCTGCGACTGAGCAAATCAACTGCATCAAAGCAAATATATATTAACTGACATCATAAGGTAGATACATATGAATTGTGGAGAATAGTTCAGTATATATTTGAACTTTTAAAAGTGGTATTTCACAGTCAGTTTCAATTTATGAAATGTGATAAAGAGTTTGTTCCAACTGTTGTTTTTTTTTCATATTGAAAAATAGTTCCCTCGAGTCCTGGATGACTGATGGCACTCGTAACACCCGATAACTTATGAATTATCTTTCAGTAACAAGAAACAACAGTTGAATAAACTTTATCTTTAAATCTTAACAGTGAAAAATCCTACCAATTAAATGCTATCCAATTTATTATAAGTTTAGTCGGCCTAATTTCCTATAATAAATAAATTAAACCGCACCCGTAAATGCTGAGTGAATTAAAGAACAGACAGAACTCATAAATACTCAAGCTTTTTATAAAAATGGAACTAATTCAATAAACTGCTGTCATGGTGAAATTGGTTATACAGTGGAAAAAGGGTAAAAGGTATTAGGGTACCACCCATTTAACTCCACAAATTACAGCATGCCTGTAGATGAGAAAAGCAAGTATTTAAGTGGCGCTACTAACAGACCTATATATTATATTAGTAAACTCAACAGAGAGTTCAGACAAGTATTCTTAAAAAATAAACATTTATTCATTTGAGATGCAACAATATTACCAGGCATGCGTAAACAAGTGTCAATAATCAGTGGCATGTCGGACAGACATCAAGGTTTACCTCATTTTTTCTTCAAAAAGTACATTCTTACAACTATCATACAAAGGTTTACAGTTTAGGCCGTCCTTAAAAATTGTCCTGATTAAGATTTTGAAATTTAAAGACACATAAAAAAGTATAATAAAAAAACCCAAAAAACAACCATGCAGAAGTGCTAATGAATGTTCTGATGTTCTGAATGGTACCGGGTAGGTCAAACAGAAATGATTAACTTACATCTTCTATGCATTTGGAGAAAACTGTTACTAATATTGTTTTAACTTGAAGTTCAATTTATTTGCACAACTAGTTACATGTATTATCATGTGATGTTCATTCCTTGTAACACAACTAATAAAGAAATGTAAATTGTAACTTTAACTAATATTTTTTTTTTCTCTATCTTTAAAATAAACACAGTTCAAGGACACAGTCTAAAGAGTTATTTGAAAAACGATTCAATAGTTAATTATCTTTTGTCTGTGCCTATTTTTAAATAAGAATCCATATTAATAGTAACATAGGTGGCTTGATATTTGTATGGTACTTGGACAAATTGAATACTTTTGAAACACCCAAAGGGGAGGTAAAGACCTCTAACAAAAAACCAACATACTTGATTACACACACTGGCAAGATGACCTACTAACTTATGCAGATTGAGTTCAGTCTACTTTTTATAAACACTTGAAAACACATGCAACTTTAAACATATTTTGACTTTGGCATGATGTTTCTGGTAGACAACTGTAAAATGCTAGTATCACAACCCGAATCTCTCTTTTATCAAGTACATGAGTTTTTTCTTGCCTTTATAGACCAGCTTCATGCTCTCTATAAGCTGTGTAAACTGCATATGGCCATCATGGGCAAGTAGGAATGTTTCCCTGGCTTTACTTAAAAAGTCTATGAAGTCGCCATAGTGTCGGGGACTTATATGAGTCAGTTTGGAGTGGGTTGTGTTTATATATGCACATATTGTGGCCTCCATTAACTGTCTCAGAGGTTGCTTGTCGTATGATAAAAGTTTCACTGCTCTCCTTTTTCCGTCGGTACTTGCCATACCCGGCGCCGACAATGTACATCGACGCAATATATCCGACAACACTGTAGCACATTGCACATTTTTCACTAACAACGGAATCATATTCGAAAGTTCCACTCTACCCAAAGAGTGACTAAGAGCACAGGCCCAATGTATATCATTTATTGCAGGATGGGTGTCTTGATTGTAAGCTAAATGCAGATTCTTCATTGCCAGCAGAGACAGTTTATACGCTCGGTTAGGGTATCCCCGATGCTCCATATATCTCGCTATAGTGAACAATTGACTTGAGTTCATTATATGGGAAGCTGCGTCAACCACAATCTGATATGCTGTTTCAAATGCTATAGCGTCTTTTTCGCATAAAGTCAGTGCACATAAAGCACAATTCTGCGGGTCTTTTGTGGCACATTGTAGAGCAAGAGTTCTGGCACACTTGGCAAGCTCCTCTTGCTGCGGAAACGATAAGTTTAACTGCATCATTGTCGTAGATGTCATTATTGTCGTGGCTACCATACCTGCAAAATATAATCAATCATTTTAAATATTGATATTTATGACATAATTCTTTCATTAAATCAATATAAAACACTGCTGTTCATGTCTCTTAAAAGGTCAAGAACTTCTGCAGTTGGGCCTATGTTAACTGAAGAAGAACTTTCAAAGAATGTGATAAATTTTAAGACATCACAGGTCAATATTTTGTTGTACAAGAGGCACTACTTGTGAAATTCAACTCAAGTTTACTTTCTCTGCATGTAGAATTGCTTTAGTTCGACCTTTATGAACATTCAACAAGTTAAAATTATTCTACATGAACATGTTACAAAACAAGAAAGGACTGTACCAATTCACTCAGGCAGGCTTTGCATTCGAGTTTAACCTCTACACCTTGACATGTCTAAATAAAAACTGCCAACAGTACCAATATGTAATAAATTTCAATTCATTGGTAAGGAAAAAAATAATAAATCAAAGGCTTAAACAGCATGGGAAAGGCTTGCTATTTAAACAAATTCATTAATATTAAGATTTGGGAAATTGAGAAAAACTTGTTCAATTGAGTTACATTATAAAACCAAAGCAGAACAATGTCACTTTGATGATTAAATAAATTTAAATAACTACGTGCATTTAAGATAGTGAATATAAAATATGCTGCATTAACAACAACTTTAGCATAAAATATTAGCCGACTATGACTGAATGAAACAAATAGCAATAAAGGGCTTGATGAAAAACCGTGGTAATTAGTAAATGTCCAAACGATCGCAGTTTTGGTCATCATATTGTCTTTTTTGAATTTCTTGTCAGAATAAAGGATATACGTATGAGGTCATTTACTATTGGTATTATAAAATAATTTTTCCACATTGACTCCTTGTTTCGAGATATGATTTTGATTATTTCTTGCGATGCCATTTTGAAAATAACATTGACTGATTTATAACTTTTTCACAAACTTTATGCATAGGAAAAGATAAAAAATAAATAATCAGCCTAGTTGACTGAAACCTTCTCTGCTAAATATGGCGATCCGTGATGTTTTGGCGCATTTCTCTGTCAACAACAAAAATAGCCTCGAAACCAATTCTTTTCTGTCAAAAACTACAGTAGACATTCGGAAGTGAATGACACATACAAACACCATTCCCACAATACAATAGGCTATTAAATCGGCAAAATGTCAGTGTTTTTCTGTAACTGATATAAACGATTTACAACTGAAATATTGGAAGTAATATTTTCAGATACTTTCGGATAGGATCGTTGAAGCACAATGGCAGTCTCCCAGATGATGTCACTATGACAATGGAAAGTTGAAAAATAAACAAAGATTATTACCTGTAGCCTCAATGGGTTGGAAGAGTGAATACCAATTCTGCATAATGGAGATGAGAGCCTGGATACCGACCTCTGTTGCACATGTCACCAGCCAACGGACCATCTCGCGTCTCCGCCAGTTCATTGTCATCAATGTCATACGCATTACCTGACGTCCCAATTCAAACGCAGCATTGAGAGCCGGCATGTGCTTGGGTGCGTCTGTGGGTGTGGCAATCTTAAATGCATCTTGTGCCAACTTGAAGAGCTGGGAAGAGCTGTGGATATGTCTTTGGGCTGCCTCGAGAACTGTTCGCAATCTCATGGCTGACACTGCATGGGGTAAATAACAAATGCGTTAATCAATCATTTTATAAATAAAATATGTGTTGAAAACCCACAGCAACCAAGTTATTAAAGAAATATTGATGTTCTCATGAAGTGTATTTGGGTTTAAGCAGATTTTCATCATTAACTAGTTAGTAATATTTGTACAAATGTATAAATTTAAACTGAGGTGGTAGTGCAGTGGATATTTTTGACTGCCCATACCAAATATTGCACTTTGGATCCTTGGCTCAACCGTCTAGAGTTTTCAAAATAACACTCAGTACTTGTTGGATTATACATCTCATTAACTAGTATAAGCTATATGTTTTATGCTTACTTTGAAATTCAGATAAAAAACGAATATAAACTAATACAGAAACTGAGTAATTTGAAAATGGAACTACAAGTTATACCTTTGGCAGCATTAAGTAATGTACAAGCAAGTTCACATTGCTGACCCTCCACATGGCCCAGTATAAACCAGCGTGGAAACCTTGACAACACGACTGAACCAACATTGTTCAGACCATCATCTAACTCCTCGGTGTTCTCTAATACTGGTAACCTGCCATAGCAAAACAAGACATCTGTACATCTAAATACAAACTTTATGTTCAATACAAATTAAAGATGAAGTACTAGTACACAAGTCTTATTCCAGTTTCAGAATGGTAAAAAAGGTATCCCTGTAGATAATACTAGATTTAAAATCATGGTTTTCTTTTACATTTAACAGTATATCTCTGACAAATTTTAATCTGGATGTCATGTCTCTATTATATGCAGAACCTAATATCAAAGCTGGTTGTCACTAGTACAAAGTTAAAACACAGAAGAACCTAATATCAAAGTTGGTTGTCACTAGTACAAAGTTAAAACACAGTAGAACCTAATATCAAAGCTGGATGTCACTAGTATGAAGTTAAAACACAGTAGAACCTAATATCAAAGCTGGTTGTCATAAGTACAAAGTTAAAACACAGTAGAACCTAATATCAAAGCTGGTTGTCACTAGTACGAAGTTAAAACACAGTAGAACCTTATATCAAAGCTGGTTGTCACTAGTACGAAGTTTAAACACAGCAGAACCTAATATCAAAGCTGGTTGTCACTAGCACGAAGTTAAAACACAGTAGAACCTAATATCAAAGCTGGTTGTCACTAGTACGAAGTTAAAACACAGAAGAACCTAATATCAAAGCTGGTTGTCACTAGTACAAAGTTAAAACACAGTAGAACCTAATATCAAAGCTGGTTATCACTAGTACAAAGTTAAAACACAGTAGAACCTAATATCAAAGCTGGTTGTCACTAGTATGAATTTAAAACAGTAGAACCTAATATCAAAGCTGGTTGTCACTAGTACAAAGTCAAAACACAGTAGAACCTAATATCAAAGCTAACTGTCACTAGTACAAATTTAAAATACAGCAGAACCTAATATCAAAGCAGGTTGTCACTAGTATGAAGTTAAAACACAGTAGAACCTAATATCAAAGCTGGTTGTCATTAGAACAAAGTAAAAACACAGTGGAACCAAATATCAAAGCTGGTTGTCACTAGTACAAAGTTAAAACACAGCAGACCCTAATATCAAAGCTGGTTGTCACTAGAACGAATTTAAAACACATGTTAACTGTGAATGTAACAACTCTTACTCACCTGAGTGCTCTAAGACCAACTCTGTAGGCGAGGTCCTCGTCGTGAGTTAAAAGACTGTTAAATAAATACTTGGCAAATGTATGCATTGGGTAACTCTCTGTGTGTATTCCTAAACCTAGCCCACTGCTGGGACCTCCTGCAATATACAGCATGTCATGTAGATGAGTTGTAATGTAAATAAGGTCTTGCTTCAATCTGCACAAATATCACTTCACATCCCAGTTGGTAATGTGGCTAGGAAGCTATAAACCCTAGAATGGCACATGTAAGATAAGTACAGTGATGTAAGAAGAAGGAAATGTACAACAGTGCGCGCAGACACACACCACATACATACTGATGGCTAGGACACTGTTCAATTTAGATACAAGTGTTCATACACACAAACTATGTCAACAACTAAACAAAAATCCAACGTTAATCAAATAATTTCAGGGAAGTCTCAGTTAATTCATTATTTAGCCCAGTGATTAATGATTCAAATATCAAATGTTAGAAAATGATCAGTTTAGCTAGCACAGTATACATGTGAAGTTTCTTGATGCAACCACATTCAACCAGAACCAGCTAGGAGTGAAGTCGATGACTTCTATTGTTTGTAAACAACAGGAAATTATCATGGAGAGCTATTTCTGATAAACAGCATGAAATAAATAAAAAAAAAATGTTTATTTTACATTCAAAGGTTAATTTTTTCTCATTTCCCAAAGAACAAACACTTCGCTGCACCTATTTGTTCATTACATTTTTTTTTCTTTTTTGGATGGGGTTTAATGCCACTTTTAACACATGGCAGGTTCTTATAATGTATAGCCAGTTTTAGTGGTAGAGGAAATCTCGGAATGTATCTGAAAACTTGGCAAACATAATTCTTCTTTGGACCGAGTGGGGCTTAACCCCCCCCCCCTCCAACATCAGTGGTGAGAAGTTAATCGACAACAGCACCTTAGGCCACTCAGCCTTGGAGGACCCCCTCATAATTAATTAACATAATATGTAAATCTATAAAATCAGTTCATGGTGCTTTTGTCATGTAATATAAAAAATAGTAAGTTGTCCATGGGACATGGATGCTCTGACTGTATTCTCGTCAATTTTACCAAACAAACATCAGAAATGGGGCTCATGACTTTCACCATTATTGAAACAGACCTGTATCTTATAATTATGCAACTGCACACCAAACATTAATTAAACAGTATTTCACAAGTTATTGAATGGAAACCATTTTGACAAAAATTGTAATAAATGGACAGCCAAGTGTGCAATGGGTAACACTTGTTGCCATAATCACAATTCTTCAAATGGCAGAAGCATGTAACTGTTTTACAACTCGCAAACAAAATTCCATGAACAAATTCAGACTTAAACTGAATAATGAAAACATACAACCAAAAAAATAAAAGAAATATAACCAAAACTGTACATAAATCATCATGAATAAACATACACTGAAGGACATGAAATTTACACTCAGCTTATGTACACAAATCTATTTAACATTTGCTGAACTGTCACATATGTATGAACTTAACCTCTTATACAATCTAACATGCTTGCTTTATAAACCTGTAGTTTTGTTTTAAAGCAATACACAACTTCTATTTACAAAATCATCCAAACGCATAGCACTAATTGAATCAAATGATCATTTTAAGTCTGCATCTCTGACCAGTCACATATTTTACGATATTGAATGATTATATAATGTAGAATGTTCACTTATTAATTGATTTTTATTTTAAACTTTGTTTTAAAGCAGTTAAAATAAAATCAACCATATACAGTGTGCTACATTATACAATCATCATTATACCATTGTTAAATCAGTGCTAGGATATCTGAACAGTCACATGTTTCATGATATTGACATATCTTGAAGATCAAACAAAACCCTAGTAAGGTGTATACAGTGTTTCTTCAAATGAGTGTTCTGTCCCTTAAATGGTAAGGGTAAAAATGAACATTCTTATCAAATTATCATTTAAAACAAACAAATCAACACTGAAATTGAGAATAACTAATGCTTAATTTATCACTTATATTAAGTTTCAATGCTTTATTTAGAAATTTCAATGCTTAAATACCCCCCAAATAGTGCTTATCTGGATGTGTATATCAGTATTTTTATGAGTATTTTTGACTCACCATTTAGCATCTGCAGACACTGGCGACGAAGGACATTGATTAGTGTAGAGTCCAGTTCAAGGGCCTGTAACTTCTGAAGAAGTTTTTCTTCCTGTTTACACGTTTTCTCCTGGGCGTAAAGACCGGTCGGCATGTTTCTCTGCTGCCCAAGACCTGTAGTTACAAAAGTGAAAATATATACCTAATTATAGTTGTAACAAGAGCTGTAACAATAGTATATCTAAGTTAGTCTTTGATATGGTCCGGTCTGGGATTACACCGATAACCTGCTGCTATGTGAGGCTAACACTCTACTATTGAACCAAGAGCTGTCACAGTCACAGACTACATAGTAACTTCTATGCTCTAAATAATGTTTACTTTAAAGGAATGTTTCGTTATTTTTATATCTAGCGTTAAATTGTAACTAATGGCAAATGACCATACTGTATAATACAGGCTCAAGGGTTCGATCCTTCATCTCCAAGACTTTGAGTAGGCAGCTTTGATGGTTAACATTAATATTGGTCTACAAGAACCCTTCAATATGTCTTACCCATTAGAGCTACTTCTAGTGCCAGTGTAAGATACGACTCACTGTCGTCACAGTGGCCCGGGATCTGCTTATGTGTGTAGCGTACAGGGAGGCAGCTCGAACCGTTCTCGTTGAAAAATAATCTACTGCTGAGTGGGTCTGGAAATCAAAAATGGACAATATTAATTTAATTTAAACTTATTCATTTTACTTCGATTGTGAAACAAGTTCTTACAACTTTGGCAAATCACGCTCGAAGTCTTCTTGGTTAGAACCAGTACTAAGCATATGCGGAAAAATGTCTTGCTCAAGGACACCACACATAGCTGTGGCGGAGGATCGAACTCATGACCCACGCTCATGTGTTTGGTGCTCTACCACTGGACCTCCCACTCCACAATGTTAATGTGTACAGCATTGTATCTAAGCTATTTCATCAATCATAAACTACAGACATATCAGGATAGTTGCTATTCAGAGGACAAGAAGCTTGATTAGATATATATTGGTTCAACCTCAGGAAAGACTTGTTTTAATAAGAGCTCCAATTAAATAAATACATCATTACTTATATAAAGTACTATTGCAAAAAATTGACCAACAGGTCATCTCAAACATAGAATTGATTCTAATTTAACAATTCTGTTCATGCATAATACTCTCATTTAAAATAGTATTCAATACCATCACAAGATGCAATTTTATCATACAGGTTTCAGAAAATGTAACACGCACTTCATGGATACAACAGTACACTTCCATTTTGTAGGTCACAATGTTGAATATTTTCAGTTAAAATCACTTTGTGGTTTAAATGTAAAACTGTTATATGCTGGTCTTTATTCAAATCAAGATATCATAGTTTACCATCAAATGTCTTTATAACATCTCAAAACAAAAACAAATATTTCAGATACTTATGTATAGAATAAAAATTGTTTTTTGCAAAATTTACAGGTCATGGTTAAAAGAAGGCAGACTAATTTTCACATGCCTACTTGAGACCTACAGAAATACAATACCGCCATACGTCAGATATATTGACAAGCTGTATGTTAAAACATTTTTGTTTGTCTAGACCAAGCCATACTTAACATTACTTTTCCAGGGAGAACAATTTCTGGGGCTGCGCAATTGTTCGATAAACTGGAATATATGTAATGCAGCAAATAAAGTAAACGAATCTTCTCAAGTTCTCGACCATGAACTACGGTCAATCCCTACCCCACATATAGTATTTTGATAACCAATGAAATTATTAGTGAAGAATTGCTGAGCAGACTTGTTAATTGGGTGATTTTTGTAAAAGAATACAGACTGTGACCAATAGTTTTTAACTGACTTAAGGTGACTGTTGATTTCAATCCTTATCCCATCCAAATTGTTATGTGCTAAATCCCAAGTTACATTACAGTTAAAAGTTTATTAATAAAATATAATTGCTTGAATTAGAGATTGACCAATACTGACAATGGCTCATTACACTATCTAGACAATGTAAAGTTTAACATACAATGTTTTGTTTCCATACATATGCATGCACATAGCAGAAAATATCAATAAAATGTAACGGCTGCTCTTCAAATTGATTTATTGACAAAATGTCAAGACATTTCAAATAAAAATATATAAATAAATGACTTGCCCACAATGGTATTAAAATAATACAAAGAACGGGGTTTAACATCATTTTCAGCAAAATACAGGTCATAAATATGTGGTTCCTAGTTTCATTCGCGGAGAAAGACCTTCGACGTATGCATATATATACCAGTAGATCTGCCATCCTTCTGCAAATACTTTACTTGATCAACTGAGCAGTGAGAGGAAAGTGATCTTGAGACAGTGCCTTAGACCACTTTACCATGGACAACCGTGTAGTAGAAACAGTACTCGTAGATGATTTATGCTTGAGTTTAGCTTTACTCCATCTCATATTAGAGTACATAGAGCAGTTATAAGTGAGTAATTGGTTATCTGTGTAACATAACTCACCTAAATTGGCTGGAGATTCCTCTTGGACTTTAGATGCCTCCAGAAGTGTATCAAACAGAACACTGATGGGATCTAGGGGATGCCCCACCCACGCTTCCATGTTTGTCTGCACCAGGAATGATGTTCCGGAACCGCGACTTGTACTAGGCATACCTGACATACACGATAATAAGTTCAGTTTTATTTTATACTAATCTATTTAAGCTTGATTGCAAAGAAAATGTATAAAGCTTATTTTAACTGCTCTCAAATCTGCTTCCTGGATAGAACCAGAACTGAGTGTTGATTTGCGAGATGTATCGGGTCTGGCTGGGGATCTAACCTGCAACCTCTGGTGTGAGTAGCTAACACTACCCACTACACTAATGTTCAGTTTTGAAATGTTAAGAAAATATCTATACATATTAGATTAAAGATTCTATGAAGTTATACTACACAAAGTTATTATGGTCAGTTTGAATTGATTTGATTGATTGATTGATTGAATATTTAGCATCATTTTTATGCCATCAAGAGCTAGCAGACGATCAGTTAACCTAACCACTGTTTCCTAGGATCCTGAAAGGTTAACCCGAACTTGAGCACACCCTATCTCCGCAAATTACTGAAAACTTTCCCACTTGAATCAGTGGTGAGAGACAAATGATAATGAGACACAATGTTGTATATCAATCATCAAGGAGACCTGCCGGGCTGGGATTCAAACTCACGACCAGTTTGAATTGAGGAAGAATTCGAGAAAAACATGTACCAGATCATATTGAAAGTTGTAATTGCAGTACATGTAAGATGTCAGATGTGGATAGTATGAAGACCAGTTTGAGTTATAAGGTAGACTTGTGTAGAATGTAGATGTGCCAGATGATATATTCAGCCACTGATAATTTATGGACAAGACAGAAAGATGATCAAACAAATTGATCAGTTTGTGAAGGCAGACAAAAACAGATTATTTATTTATTTACACTGAAATTGAGCCCGAACATATTTAGTGGATGTTTCACTATCCGAGATTCAGCAATCTTTTTTCAGATTTACTTTTTATAACATAGTCTGGGTACCCGTCTTATGGACTTGTCATTTGTAGTAACGAACTTGCCTTTATTTTTCATAATTAACTTCAAATATCCAGTAAAAACATGTAATTTGTGAGATATGTGTATTTATAAGATTTTCATTTGAAGTATAATTCTGTGATTTGTGATTTTTTTATATACTTGTTTATACTTATCAACTTGTTATAATCAGTATAAAGTGATCTTGTCAATGAAATGAATATGATTCCATCCTTGGATTAGCACATATATTTAATATCTTGAGGCTGTATGTCAGGAAAAAACAGTAATAAATGTCAAAAAGTCTTCAAATGCACCAAAATGTGGCAAACAAACAATATTTTAAAAAGAATATAGAAATTTTTTTCCCAGTCAACCATGGCTATGTATAATGACTCCAGTATTTAAGTTCTGTCTATTTTCAGAAAAAGAATTTTGTTTCAAGTATACCACTCCAATTGTAACATCGATTTTGTCACCTTTTGGTGGATTTGATATACCAAACCATTCAGATTTTAGTTATTTATGATAATGAGATGCTTTTTATCCATTTAAAAATTAAACAAAAGTTATCCCTATATGACACTCCCTTTAATTCAAGTAGTAAATTAAACAAAAATTCCTATTCTAAAAATAGACATCACACACATGAAGCTTGAAGATTTTACTTTTAATTTTTAAAATTACGAGACGAGCGGGGATGATTATCTAGCAATTGATTTATCATGGCCTTAACTTTCTGAATATATCTGATCTATAACTATAAACCTACCTTCCATTTCTATTTTGTGTTTTTCTTGATTTATTTTTTGTTGATGTTTTAATGTCTGAACAATAACAACAGCCAATCGCAGACCTTCCTGACTGTAACCATGAGAACGGAGAGCATCTACACGGGCACATGCTGTTGGTAAATGTTCTGAAAAAAAATTTGTACCTTGCAAGTCAAATATCTGATTTCACTTAATGTCCAGTATAAACAGAATGTCCAAATAACATCTTTTCAAATCAAGTCAGGTTAACTTCCATTCAATGTGAATATACTATTACATTGTATGGCAATACACTGCTTTCAAAATTTTATTTATTCTATTTAAATATATTCATGAGACAGCAAGTTTGTTGATATCAATATCACACATGAAATGATATTCAATCCAACTGTCTGACTACCGGGTATTCATATTTCCACTCTTAAACTGAATTGCTCTGGCTGGAAAGCCAAAAATAACCACAAAATGTTTTGTATGACATGGTCAATGAGCAAACCCACAACCTCCTGCAGAAGAGGAATTGTATTTCATTGCCTGATGTTTGGCATTACTTTTAATAATCATATGACAAGTGTCTGCCACTGCCACAATGAAACATAACTGGGCAGACAAACCCTCGTCTTTATCTGCCACCCTGCTGAAGATTGAATCTACACACACATTGTGGTACTTAGTATGGCCCTGCTGAAGATTGAATCTTCACACACATTGTGGTACTTGGTATTAATTTAGGTCAAGTTGATCCCCTACAACTACATACCATGCCAGAGAGGAATGCCTCGGCAATCAAACAGATCTGTGTCCTTGTCCGACTCTTGAATGTCAAGGTCATGGTTGAGGATGAGCTGTAAATGTTTATCCCTCCACGTCAGTTTACTTGCCTCCAAGGCTCGCTGGAATATTGTTCTCACTCTCACTTGCTGGTGGTTGAGGGAAGCACCTGGATAATACAACCAAATAATCCTCATCAATAGCACAGGGCTTGAAATTTCTTAAAAGAGCTATTTGTCCTCCCTTTTCCTCATTTCAACAGTTTTTCAGTCTTACCATAATTTTGTCTATTTGAGGCAGTATTTAACCAGTATTCATAAGCAATGCCACACAGACGTATCATGCAGCAGACACATCACGTGGTGCCTGATCCGACCACACAGTCTTTCACAAAATTAACATAAATATCATGTGATACACAAATATCATGTGATTGTGATTGAATGTTATGACTTGTTTAGGAAGACTATGACTGTGTATAGGCGGGAGACAAACCTAAGTTATCAGCTCCTATATGAGAGTTGATGATGTTGCGACTGTCTGCATCCTCCAGTGGACATACGCTGTTGGAAGACCAATGTTCTAGAAGCTGTTGCCATTGCTCCTTCTCACAGTTACTCGAGTTTGGGTTGAGGACGACACATACCCATAAAGCACCTGCAATAATCGTTTACATTACTTAAAGTGATGTTGAATATAAACAGCATCATAGCAAAATTGAGTATTGAAAATAAGTTGGATGGAGATAAAAAAGGTATCATCACAGGATTTAATTTTCTTTGACAACAAATGTAAACACTTTTTCCAAACCATAAAGTTTTTTCATTCACTAAACTAAGCTGCAATTACATTCTATACCTTATATTCCCTGAATTTAAAAGGCCCTATACGATAACTTAATCAATAACTTCCCCAAACTCTTAGGCACCTGTAATTGTAATAAATCTAACTCATTGGCACCTATAATTGTAATAACTTTTAGACACCTATAATTGTAATAGTAATAATAACTCTTAGACACCTGTAATTGTAATAACTAGAGCTATCACTGAACGCCGCCATGACAGAAAATGGTTAACCATTGTATGAAGTTTTATTAAATTATATCCAATAGTTTTAAAGTTATGCTCCAGACAAAAAAAAATACTTAATAAAAGAGAATGTTATGGATTGAGTTTTTTGTATTGTTAATTTTTTTATGGTTTTGTTAAAATTAAAAACGGTCTTTTTAATTATTGTGCAGTATACAAGCTTTCATGGCAATCAATAAATGTTAAACCTTTTTGAGTTATGTTGAGGGACAACAATTTTATGGACAAAAGTTTGACAAGAAACATTTTGACAAGAAACAAATTTTTTATCAAAGGGCAATAACTCTGTAATTAGCAAGAATAGAGTTATGTGTCTTGTACACTGCACTTCCTGTCATTATATTCTACCATTGTATGAAGTTTGATGAAATTCCATCCAGTACTTTAAAAGTAATGCTCCGGACAAGGGAAATATATCAAAGGGCAATAACTATGTAATTAGCAAGAATAGAGTTATGTTTCCTGTACACTGTACTTCCTCTCATTATATTCTACCATTGTATGAAGCTTGATGAAATTCCATCCGGTACTTTTCAAGTTATGCTCCGGACAAAAAAAATATCAAAGGGCAATAACTCTGTAATTAGCAAGAATAGTTATGTTTCTTGTACACTGCACTTCCTCTCATTATATTCTACCATTGTATGATGTTTGATGAAATTCCATCCAGTACTTTTCAAGTGATGCTCCGGACAAGGAAAATTGCAACGGACAGACCGACCGACAGACCGACAGACCGACCACAGGGTGACTCCAATATACCCCCTCAAAACTTCGTTTGTCGGGGGTATAATAACTCTTAGGCACCTGTAAGTGTTATAAATCTAACTCATAGGCATCTGCAATTGTAACAATAACTCTAGACACCTTAACTTGTTATAATAACTCATAGGCACCTGCAATTATAATAAATCTAAATCATAGGCACCTGCAATTATAATAAATCTAAATCATAGGCACCTGTAATTGTAACAATAACTCATAGGCACCTGTAATTATTATAAATCTAACTCACGGGCACCTATTACTGTAACGCTTTCATCGAATAGCTGAGGAATTTTACATACCAAGTTCATCCCATAATTGTCGACATTTGTCATTCATCTGAGTCCCCTGTGTCCGCCATACGACAAGTCTAGGGTCTGCGAGGAACTGTTCAGTGATTAGACGCAGCATTCTAGCACCATTGGAATCTTTTGCTTGCAACATTTCTCGCACCTGAAAAGCAGACAAAAACATCAATACAGAGTTTAAAGCAAACATAAACCAAGTCCTAGGAGACTGTAAAACTACCTATGTAATAAACAAAGCCCATTCAATCATACTACAGACTTGCTTAAACACAGCTCATATCTCCTACGTCGTCTCATGAGGCCTAAATATTGAATTTAATGGAGTTATCGATACTGAGTGGAGTAAAATGTGGTTTTTAACACAGAAAAGTGATATTATACAGAGACCTGTATATGGGTCCAGGATATCCACAAATGTGTGCGCATGAATGATATATAAACTGAAATGCTGACTAAAAATACACTTAGATCTATAAAGATATTATATTACTCTATCTTTGAGATATGTTTGAGTCTCATTCCTTACACCCTGAGCTTTTAGTTATTATTTCAGATGTTGCATTTTTTCCTTCTTCTTTTCTTTTTTGGTTGCAAATTTGTTACGAGCAATTTTATCACCCTCCCTGCCGTAATCTTACAATCATGTGATGTGTAAGTTAAGTTGCACAGTAATGAAGAACAACTCGTCATACTGAACTGAAAATGCCATGTAACACTAATTACTATTACTATAAATACTATTTCATAATATAGAAAATAACAAAAGTATTTTTTTTTTAACTATCACCCTGGATCAATATTTCATGACTTACACCAATTAACTAATGCGTAAAGTTGAAGAAAAGTTTATGAGTGAAATTTCGTTATGTCAAAACCATTTAGAAGCACACTACTGTTTCACATCTGGATACAGTTAGTGTGGCGCGTTTTCCTTCTTTGTTGTAGATGTAATTTATGCCAGTAAAACTTGACTTTTATCAATTTTCTCTATGAAGAATCCAAGATGGCAGTATGGAGTGTCATGTTGGAACTTTGTGTCTGCTGTGGGATATTACTTGATAGATAAACTGCTGTAGCCACATGTGACTACTGCCACAAATAACTGCCGCAAAAAAGCAAAAACTTAAACGGTGGTACTCAGTGGCCGAGTGGTCTGAAGCACTGTCACTTAATGACCTCTCAATGCTGAGGTCATGGGTTCCAACTTATAAAGGTGCTAAAGTTTCTAGATTATCATCCAAATTTTTCTTAAAAACAGGGAAGGTAGGAGAATTTTATTTTTATTTTAACAATTTTTGATGTGTTTTTTTAATAAGATTTTTTTTTTTTTTATGAAAATAAAAAGAGTCAGGGCAGCATGAAAATTAGGGGGAGGGCAGAGATGATAATCGTGCAATTAATTTATTATGGCCTTATCAAAAACTTTTATTCCAGATTTTCTATAATTATGCTCATGGGCAGATTCAACTTAATTGGTTGTTAACAAAAACATTTCTTTAACAACGGCCTTAGTAAAATCATTTATAACATTGAGACAATGATGAAGAAACTTATTTTAACTTCAAACAATACAGTTGTAAAATTTTGCAACGCTTTACATTGTTCCAGCTACAAAGACTTAACAATCAGGTATTGGAATGCTTAATAATGCATGACACAAATAACACCATTTACAGAGAACAATAAATAATGCAGAATAATTGACATGGATTTTTTTTTGTTACACCTAAAATCTATATGACCTACCTGTAGTCAAGTAAGGTGCAACATGAATATTCCTTTAGAGCAAAGTTCTATTTTTGTCCTGTCTTATTCATCTCTTTTTTTTTTTTAATGAATCACAGTGTGTTTAGTGGAACGGGGTCGGTGCCTTTTGAAGGCAGAAAAATGAGCGTTTGGGGAATTTCAATAGGTTGTAAAACAAAATAAAAAAAAAAAAAAGAAATCATAAGTATGTTTATTTAAAACTGACAGGTCAACATCTCTGTTCTTCATTGTTTTAAACTGTTAAACTAGCATTAAACCCCACTTAAAAAAAAAAAAAATTATTTGAGGGGAATTTTTTCTGACAAAAGGGGGAAAAAAAACATACTACATGTATTTTGAGCAGGGTATGGGTCTGAATTTTGCTGAATACTTGGGGTAAAAAAAAACACTGAATCACAATTTGGGAACGAATGCTGGTTATATTGCACTTAAAGTTATAGAGCACACCCAATCTCCGCAAGTAACTGATAACTTCCCCACTTGAATCAGTGGTGGTGCAATGTACTTAATTTCATGAATAACAATAATGATAACAAGAGTCGTCAGAGGACAACAAAGCTCGCCTATGGGATTAAACTCACCATCCATGCAAAGATTGAGATTGGAGGCAAACACCAAAACTTAAACGCAAAACTTTAACCTGGGTGTCTACAGATGCTGCCGCCAGGGTCATGGCAATAGCTCTTGTGGACATCGTCCCGGCGAGCTAATAATAAAAGTCTTTAAAAGAACCCATTTGAACAAGTCAATCTTCCATGAGGCCCCCAGTGACAAAAAGAAAACACGGTTATTCAGTGTCTTTCTGTTGCCAATTTTTCAGAAAATTAAAATCACAAAATCTCCAACGTAAAACCCCAGATAAGTTGCCGCTGGTCCCTGTATGACAATTCCATGCATAAAATGTTTTGTTTGTACACTAGTGTTAGTTTTCATCTGTGCACAATATGAAATATTTGCTAAATAGCTCAATACATTTAGATTAAATATTTATCCTATGATACTTCAGATTAATTTTTCACAATTAACACCAGAATTAGCGTACAGACTTTAAGAAGCCATTATTCATATCTTTAACAAACAAAAAATCTACTTATATCTGAGATTTAGTTTCTTTATTCCCTGTACCATGGGGCGGCACTATCAAACAGTCTTTCAATAAATCACATTCTTAATGTTGGATAAATTATATACAATTAATAATCATGTACATGTAGTTATGTACACATTGTATTATGGTTATTATGCACTATAGGCTGTTGGTAATTATGTCTTTCAATGACTGATTATATACAGTCGAAGATTACATGAACTGATTGAAGTCTATAACTATTGGTTTATTCAAATATATTTTTTTTTTTTTCAAATATATTAATATTTATCCATGAAACTAGCTGAACTTGTACAATACACTTCCATCCTTTGGATTTTGACCAAGTCATTATCATATTAAAGGGTCTCCATAACAGTAAGTCTTTAAAAGGTGTCTAACATATTTTCTAAGGTTTTGTCTAATTTTAGAAATGGTGGCCATTTTTGAAATTTTTGAAAGGATAAAACAGCCTTCTATATATCTGTCATAAATAACTTATAACATTGTATAATACGAATAGTAAAAAACTGTTCTGCTGACCTGAGATATAATGCTGTCAGGTATTTGGTCAGTAAAGCTAAGAAATGGTGACATTATATATGAATCTTAAGGTATCACACCTATTTTTTTTTTTAATAATAATCATACATTTTATATGCATAAAAACTTGCATACACGCACCCTGCTTATTGCTGAATTTTTTTTATTATTGGTAGCGGCTTAAAAATCTTAAGTATAATTAATTGGTGACTTTTTAGATATAAACACTCTGTTTTTTATAATTTTTATTTGAGAGTTAAGTAACTGGGAGTAGGGTTGAACACAAGATGATAAATTCAAAATTTAAATTTTTAATTATTCTATAAAAACACAACCTATTTTGTATTCTATACTTGTAACTATTGATCAATCACAAACCACCTTGTGAATCAACCAATAGAAGCCCTCTCACTTTATTCTCGGTGTTGTTGATTCAAATCGGGACCAATTAAGTACACAGAATTGCTATGTACTAACCCTGTAGTCAAATTCACTCCTAACTTACAAAGGGATACATTTAAAAACTTTCTTTTGTTGTATTGTTCTGCAGTATTTCTATGTGGCTAGGTACACCACAAAAGTATCAAAGATCACTATTCTAAGAAGAACGTTCAATGAAACCGCAAGTCAGTTTATGTTATCGCCGGCTGAAATCACTCAGCACTTACAACTACGTTTATGACGAAATATATTTTGATAGGCTATAATTAGTCTGAATATCATCTTTTCATGTGTGTAATTAAGCCATATCTAAAATCATTCAAGAGGAATTATTTATAATGTTTGGAAGGAAGTTTTTTATGAATTATATAGATACATTCGTCAGATGCATTCAAACATAACAACCATTATAGTTGGAGGGTTTAATTTTTATGTTTTTCCCAAAGCAAACTTAGACAGAAATATGTGCAGGTTTTAACCACTATTTTCTATTTTGACATGCCAAATGAGTAATAAGGCAGACAGCTTGTATGACAGGGCAAGTTAAAAAACAACATATGACTTAATATATTGTGATAAATGTTTGCAAATACATGTGTTATAGAAACCCATACATGTACCAATTTGAAAGACCGCAGTGTGGTCAAGTGGTAGAGTATCCGCCTCACATGTGGAAGGTTGTTGGTTTGATCCCTGACTAGGACATACCAAAGACTTTAACAAGAGTTGTCAGAAGACAGCAAAGCTCACTTCTGGGTGTATAAGTCCAAAAAGGGCCATAACTGTGCCAAAATGCAATCCAGAGTTTTGGTTCTTGTCTGTGTGTGTTCCATTGATGATGGTGAACACACGTGAAGTTTCATTCAAATCAAATGAGTGGTTGCATAGATATCTTAAACTTAAATTCAAAAGTTTAACCTGGGTGTCCACAGACGACGATGATGATGCGGACGATGCTGGGGTCATGGCAATAGCTGTCCTTGGAATTCGTCCCAACGAGCTAAAAATGGTACTAAAAGTTTTCTCGCTTGACGCTCAGCATTTAGAGAAGAGATCTAGGTCTGGTTGGCCCAGTGTCAGTATAATGTGACTGGGTGGGGTATCATACCATGTGTCTGCGGCATGATACTCCAGTGTGACAGCGCTCAGAATACTGTCTCAAGTAGACACATTCGCGATATGAATGATAAATTGTTAAAAGTGACGCTAAACACTATACAACAACAACCAATTTGAGGATGACAAGCAGAACTTTTTACATAATATTCATAAACATTGTCTTTATGAATACAAAATATTAGCTTGGTGAATATCTGCTTTTTTTTTAAATATCATGTTAACAGCTTGCATTTTACATTTCATCTCCTCCAAATGAAAAAATTTCTTGATTAAAGTAATATTTGCTAAATGACTCAGGTTTGCTTGCAATCTGTACATGATCATAGTTATTAAGACACATAGGCATAGGAGTCAAGGGGGATCAGCCCCCCAACCCTTTCCCAATATTCAGTTTCAGCATATACTTTGGAGCCTGGAAGCACATTCTCATACACTCTCTCCTCAGGCTGCTCCCCTCACAAACACAACATACAACACAATAATTGAAACGCTCCTACACTCATGAGACTATGATACATAAATCAACCCATTTTTCAATATAAAATTTTACAATTTTCCTACATTAATATATTCCATCCTGGTGAATTTCATGAAAATTAACTGACTTGCCTTTCGGTAATTCAATTTCTATGTACAAAAATCTGACCTTCTATTGTTTTATAGTCTTCTCTTGTTATTGTTATTCTGCCAATCCTAATCAATGGACATAATTATGAACTGTGAATGAGACTTAACACAATTATTTCCTAAATACCAACTAACCATTATGATAAAACAAATATGGGATGGCCAATTTCTCAGTAGATCCTGCCCTTTTGATGTAGGTGTGTGTGCACAGTTTAGATTGATTTGGACACAACACCTTTTTTTAATATAAATATGCCATATTTTAGAAGTAATTCCAGTATAGCATTACCCCACATTACAGGATAGACCAATATAAAACTGTTGTACTGTAAAGGTTTCACAATCACAAAGGTATTAATGACACTTCAGCATGTTCACAGAGCTGCTATATTTATTTCATAGTCAAATAATTAAGTTATTTTATATCCTGGAAAGGAAATACTGCCTAAGTAAGTGCGAGATATTACTGCTGCAGTGTTAGATATCAAAGTATTGAGTTGTATCAAACGTATTAATAAGGTCTAATAAGGTGTGGTTCACTATTGGGTCAGTTTTCCTCCACCCCGATATAGATGATATAAATTATCTTAATCCTGAACTTGTTACATATTTTATACTAATTTATTTTTGCTTAATTGCAAAGTAAACTGCAACACATGGTCCAGTGCTAGAGCATCAAACCCACAATCGTGTTTCATAACCAAAGTATAAGTTCAGAGCTTTTAAGAATTGTTCTAAGTAAATTTCCTGGGTAAAACCATGCAAAACTGAGTGCTGTTAATGAGAGGCCATTAGGCCTGGCCCTATCTCGGATCATAGTTTATAATCTGCAGGACACCAGCTCAGCCTACAGGACACCAGCTCAGCCTGTAAGACACCAGCCCAACCTGCAGGACACCAGCTCAGCCTGCAGGACACCAGAGCTCAACCTGCAGGACATCAGCTCAGCCTGCAGGAAACCAGCTCATTCTGCAGGACACCAGCTTAACCTGCAGGACACCAGTTCAGCCTACAGGACAGTAGCCCAGCCTGAAGGACACCAGTTCAGCCTACAGGACAGCAGCCCAGCCTGAAGGACAGCAGCCAAGCCTGCAGGACACCAGTTCAGCCTACAGGACAGCAGCCCAGCCTGAAGGACACCAGCCAAGCCTGCAGGACACCAGCTCAGCCTACAGGATACTTGACAATCTATATAAAAGATACACTTTGAAAAATTTAGAAGTGTACGTTAGGTGCTTAGTGACTGATGCTTATTTATATGGGCAACAATACACTTTGGATAAATGTTTGCCAAA
This sequence comes from Panopea generosa, assembly GCA_029582155.1. Taxonomy (NCBI): domain Eukaryota; kingdom Metazoa; phylum Mollusca; class Bivalvia; order Adapedonta; family Hiatellidae; genus Panopea; species Panopea generosa. The sequence continues at coordinate 25,678,341 of CM055901.1, read as the reverse complement.
ATGGTTTATATATTTGCAGAATAAACCAAATATGCTTGTGCGACTATTCTGATGTCGTGGCTTTCGCAGCATTGATCATGACCCATGCTGTATTAATTGTCTTTGCTGTTTATTTCTTTAATAAAAAGATAAAACAAATAATTATGTAGTATTCTGTATTCAATTTAAATATACATTTTATTATTTTAGACATGTATTGTTTTTTCCTGACATACATGGAAATATAATTATATTTTTGTATATTTTTTTTTATATTCAAGTTAAGCATAATATACTTTACACACAATGAAACTTTTTAATAAAAAAAATTCACATACTGTAGCAGCCTTACTTTAACCCTTGTACCATGTGGGACTAATGAAAAAGAGATTGTCCATAAACGACTAAAAGTACAACATCCATTGATTTTTGTCTTTGACAATTGTCTGACATGGTGACAAATTGACTTTGACCCTGTGCTTGTCTACAGCCATATGTGGAGATGAACAGTAAATTGATATTGCCATCTTCAAGGGAAGAACTCTCCGCCACACATAATTGTTTTTTCTTCTTCTGGTAAAACAAAGATTTTCTTTTTGGTCTTTTCGCTAATATGGTATAAAGATGTTTTTTTTTCTTTTTTCCTTTGATGAATTTATATTTTACTTTGTTGATCATCAAGTTGCAATTACAGCACTTTTATAGTATATTACATGATGCTATATAAGTAATGCAACTAGATTTTTCTCATCTTTCTTTCTTCTTTAAATAAATATGTAGATTCATTGTTTACCATAACTAACTACCATCCTTTTATAAGGCAAACATTTTCAATATTGCGGGGCATAGTGTCTTAAACTTTTCCTTCCAGTCTCTATTTCAGGATAAAAACATTCCTTGAACTTTTCCAGACAAAAGAGGCAGAGTCAGGTTCTGATTTCGAATCAATCCCTGGTACATATATATCTTTACTCAACTGTGCAACAACAGTAGGACGGAAATGAAGGTTAGATTAATACAGTTTCTAACATCTATGTCATTCACTTTTACTTGAAGAGAAAACTCTTTTAGATTTATTCTTTGTAGAACCACCGTCTTAATTTGCAAGTATGAGTAACTGGCAAACTTTCTCACAGAATAACGTTGAACAGAACTTGGCTAAAACCAGAGGTAGAGTAGAAAGTGATATTGAGACAGTTGCTGAGACCACCCTGTCGCAGAGTAAAAAAAACACACCCAAGACAGAAACGTGCTAAGCTTGCAACACACCACAACATATCTACTATAGACCTTTTAACCTTTTACTCCATATAGACGCCTTTGGACACCTCTAATATAGACGCCTTATGACAACTAATATAGAAGGCTTTTGAATTATTAGCTGAATTATGTTTATATTAACTGACAGAGTGGAAAACAGTGCAGGAAGTGTTCGTAACGAGCAATCTGAACTCTTCCTGCACTGTTTTCAAAGGTCTTCTGTGATTGGTGCGGGAAAATGCATATCTATTGAGTAAAGGGTTAACATCTTATAACATGCAATACAGAAAGTCTGGCAATTGCTCTCATTGTGCATTAGAACATTGGACACACATTGAAACACAACACATTCAAATGTTTAAACTGCATTTCTCATAAAATTAATATTCTTTGCGTTTAACTCTCCACAATTCCCTAAACTCGATTAATCATTTTAAGTTTGAAGACATTAAAACTAAAGCAGCCTCAATGCTTCCTGTAGTTAAACTGAATACTTAATTAAATCAATCTTAATTCCTTTCACCAATTACAGAGCTAATGAAAGTAAAGGCAGAAGATGGCTATGGATTAACAATCAATACAGATTATGAAATAAAATCACATGGGGAAGACCCCCACATCTGCAGCGAGGCCAGATTCTATAGAATACTGTCTCTTGTTCCATAGCAAGCCTGTAATTAACACATGAATTGGCAGAAATAATATTTCCTCACTCGCTTGTGTAACCCATAAAAGCAGCGGCCAAAGAACACAGTGCAACATTCTCCCTCTGTTTTTTTCCCTTGCATTTCTACACAAAGTGTTAATGTTTCAGAAAGGTCCCATAGGACGGGTGGAAGAGAAGAGCAAATAAAGTAATTCCATGATAACATTGTACACTGACACTTCATGACACCTTGATCCCAAAGGAGGGACATTCAATAAACACTGACAATTCACTTTCACTAAACAAAACAATCACAACGGCGGCATTAATAGAATTATCAAAATGTACAGGGGAAGATTCAACAAAGTGATTCAGATAGGAAATTAAGTTTTAAACAAAAAATATTACTTTGAAAACAGATTTTGAGCATATTTAACTTTCCAAGTTGAAGGACAATTCGATAGTCTGAAATTAGGGCAAATTTGGCATGAGCCTTTTCTAACATGTATGAAACAATTTATAGATATGACATTATTTAATTACCACAAGCAAATTCAGTATGAAACACTGCATTGCTACATTCTGACAATGCATGAAAAGATGAAACATGATTTTTTTGGATTTTTTATTAGTAGTATTTTTTCAAATTCTATAATTAACAACTTTCAATTAAGTTTTAATTAGCAATCGAAATTTGGTTACACAACAGAAACTTTCAGTAACTATCAGAATTAAACAATAGAAAAAAACTTATCAATATTCTCATGTTTACAACTAAATAAGGCGTTATGGCAAAGCTGGACTTGGCCATCATAATTACCACACTGCCGTAATTATCACACAATCACGCATACCATTCTTTCCCATTGATCAATAGTGATACTCAAGAAAATAATTGGCTTTGAATTCCATGTTCAAATCAATAACTTGGCTAACTGATAGGAGGGCATCATGGATTCCTGGTAGGAAGGTGGAGACCATCTTGGGCAAAAAATGGCAGTTTGTACAGAATGGTAGCCAGTGCAGAACTATAACAGCCAAAGAATAGTGGGACAGATAGTACAGAATAGTAGTACAGAATGGTTGTGGGTACAGAACAGTGGTACAGAATAGTAGTACAGAACGGTTGTGGGTACAAAATAATGGTACAGAATAGTAGTGGGTACAGAATAGTGTTACAGAATAATGGTACAGAATAGTAGTACAGAATGGAAATGGGTAAAGAATAGTGGTACAGAATGGTTGTAGGTATAGAATAGTGGTACAGAATATAAGTGGGTACAGAACAGTGGTACAGAATAGTAGTGGGTACAGAATTGTGGTACAGAATAATGGTACAGAATAGCAGTACAGAATGGTAGTGGGTACAGAATAGTAGTACAGAATGGTTGTAGGTACAGAATAGCGGTACAGAATAATAGTACAAAATGGTTGTGGGTAAATAATAGTGGTACAGAATAGTAGTACAGAATGGTAGTGGGTACAGAATAGTGGTACACACTTGTAGTACAGAATGGTAGTGGGAACAGAGTAGCGGTACAGAATAGTATTGAGTAAATAATAGTGGTACAGAATTATGGTGCAGAATAGTAGTGGGTACAGAATAGTAGTACAGAATGGTTGTAGGTATAGAACAGTGGAACAGAATGGTAGTGGATACAGGATGGTAACAAGCAAAGAATGGTGGTTGTACAGAATAGTGGTACAGAATGGTAGTGGGTACAGCATAGTGGTACAGGCTGGTAGTGGGTACAGAATAGTGATAATAAATGGTAGTGGATACAGGATAGTAACAAGCAAAGAATGGTGGTTGTACAGAATAGTGGTACAGAATGGTACTGGGTACAGAATAGTGATAATAAATGGTAGTGGATACAGGATAGTAACAAGCAAAGAATGGTGGTTGTACAGAATAGTGGTACAGAATGGTAGTGGGTACAGAATAGTGATAATAAATGGTAGTGGATACAGGATAGTAACAAGCAAAGAATGGTTGTGGGTACATAATCAGTGTTTTTTCCCCGGCCATTTCTATAGACGTTATTGGGTCATATTATTCCCAATGGCAAATAGTCCCAATTGAAAGCTTCAATAATTGGTAATACAGTATGGTAGTTGGTACAAAATAGTAATACAAAATTGTTGCAAGTTCCCTGAATTTAAAAAAAACTCATATCCCACCACAATATCTGGGTAGGGCTACCAGCCTCACGCCTTGTTGTAAGTAACATGCAATTCCAATTAAAATATTTTTGTGCAAGAATTAATTCATTCCATAACCCCATTTCCTATAGTGGATTCCTTTCACAAATTCTATAAAATGCATTTGTTCGAGGCAGATGCTGTGTTTCTATTCCATATACACCTTGATACGATGCAACTGAAAGGAGGGAGTATGATATATATTTACATATTAACATTTTATAAATCACATCACAGTCTGCCAAATCTGCCCATAAAGCTTTATGCATCAATAGGCATTGCGGCATTCCATGCACAAACATTTATTAATACTTCAATGAAATTCTCCTACTAAACCTTGGGAGTATTCGATAAAAGTGTTTGAAAAGTATGGTGTTTTGTAAGTAGCCTACTTGTACCAGTAACCCTCATTGTTCAGTGCACCACTTCATTAACGGAATCAGACAGAAGCTATAGAAAAGCTATTGATAATATTCTGCATCTCCTACTTTGCATTCGGATTAAACACAACAACAACTGCAGCACATCAGTGGTAATGTGTATTGCTGGGATCTGAAAGAAGCCATGTGAGCTTCTGCATGATGCTACAGAAAAATGTCTAATAAATGCAACTCTTTAATTTTCTTTTTACTGTATTTTAAAATTGTTATCTGATCATCATTCAGCCCTTCAGAGTCTGGTATGAAATCCACTGGAAAGCTTTCAAAGCTACAAAGCCCTCATCATTATTCACTTTCTCTGCATAGGAAATTTATGCCAGGAGCATTTTATCATGGTGTTTCCATGGAAAACAATGGCTAGTTCCTGGAGTAATAACAGGAGAATCAATAGACGAGACATAAAGATACCAGCATTTGGATAGTAAAACACTACCTTACTCATTATACGGAATAGTATTAATGAAGAAATCAATCGCCCCAACTTGATAGTGCTCCAATTCTTGACAATCTCTGGATTTAAGAATAGCCTTGAGAGACGAATGGAAACTTAAGGGTGGTTGTGGAAGGGAGGAGACTTTTGTTTAATGGAAAGCTGATTATGTTGTACTGAGTGTAAAATGAACATAGCTTCCCGGGTCTGGTCAATACTTCATAATCAGCCTTGATGTTAGTGACAGAGACTTTCATGTTAATGTCTAATGCAGCTCCCTTGAGGTCTGCCTAGCTGATTATGACACTGAGAAAAAATGCAACATGTATGCTGGTATCCAGCACTACAGGGAGTCATACTCATGCACAATCCAGCGCTAAAACAGTATAACCTACCTGCCTATTACTTAACCCATATAAAATGAAATATATTTTTAACTGTTAGCCAACTGTCTAATTAAATATAAATCCAGATTAGCCCACATGTAGCTCTCCCTCAGTAACGTCTTAATGAACCCCTTTCCAGTGGTAATGGACCTTTCCAATGATAATGAACCTTTCCAATGATAATGATTTGTTTGAATATTTACAGTCATTTTTATGCTATCAAGGGCTAACAGACAACCAGTTAACGGAACCACTTTACCAAGCATCTTGGACAGTTAACTAGTACTCAAGAACACCAATATATGCAAGTAACTGATAACTTTCCCACTTAAATCAGCAGTGAGAGTTGAATGGCAATGAGACATAGTGTCATATATCCATCACAATGGAGACTGCGACCGAACTGGGATTCAAACTCCCAACCCCTGTATTGATAATCAGACACATTAGACTGAACTAACTGGGCCCGGCTCCAATAATGAATGAATCTTTCTAATGATAATGGACTTTCCCATGGATAATGGAACTTTCCATGGATAATGAGCCATTCCATGGATAATAAACCTTTCCAATGATAATGGACTTTTCCAAGGACAATGGACTTTCCAAGGATAATGGACCTTTCCAATGTTAATGGATTATGGTAAATAAATGCAGATGGGTGATTCTGTTGAAGAAATTCAGTGAATCAGGTAATGCAATTCATTGACACATTCTGCCGGGTGGCATGTACACACTCTAGATGAGGTTTGTAATATCTTCACCACACATACATGTTTTGTTGGTGAATGTTAAGAAAGAAACATTTCTATGTTTGGCTTTATAGATTTGGTTGTCAGCTTTATATCTTTTGTTGTGTGAAACAAAACTAGCTTTACATTGATTTACAGCAACTATATAATCAGAAATGTTTTGTTTAAAAGAGAATAATAATAATATACTCTTTCTTTGGCATTACTGACTATGACCAAAATGTCATCTTAATCTTTTCTGTTGCAACAGTTTTATTGTACATTTTAAAATAGCAACATATTGCTTTTGCAATATACACATGTAATATTTATCTTTCATACACCAACCCAAAATTGGGTATATGAAGAGCTATTGAAGCAGTGTATGTTTTTTTTTAAAAGATGTTTCTTTTGTTTAAATTACAAAAAAAATTGTCATGACCCAATGGTCCATGAACTTAAAAATCTCTACCCTGATGCAACTTATGATAGCCTGAGGTGATTGGGCCACTGTAAATGTGGCCTACTGTTGGTTTATTGTTTGATTATTGGTTTACCGCTGTGTAAAGAACGATCAACTTACACTGTGCTGCGCAAATTCTCACTAAGAAATACCATGGATTTTCTATTTAGATTCCTTTGCTGTTGGTTAAATGTAAACCATAGCAAATAAAAAATGAACATTATTACAGCCATTAATGATTTATAATTACAAAATATAACTTTGTATCAAGTATCACTATCACTTCCCAATACTTTATTATTGAGCTTCAAGACTGAATATCTTTTTGCAAAGCTAACTAAAGCCAATAGTAAACAGACTGCTGAAGAGTCAATAGCACATGGTCCATCACAGTCAATACGTCCAACAGTAAATGCCAATATTTTCAAATAACATCAAGGACTTAAACCAACAGCTCTGATATACAAGACAGCTGAGATAGGCAGAAAAATATAGTGAAAACAAAACCCCACAAAATTTATGACCAAAAATAAATCCTGGATTTGAACTTCTTCCACAATGTTGTTATATAGCAGTTTTTGTTTTATTGTGATTTCTACATCACATTTCATGTCTGTATGCATAATGGACTGTATCAAGGCAGATTTATATCTATATTAATGCATCTTTATAAAGCTTGTAAACAGGGAGGACAAGTTCACACATCTGCAGATGATGTCCTTAAAATTATCGACAAAATAAAACAATATCTGGTCTGTTAAGAAGTTGTATATGATTGTATATGGTTTGCATAAAGTTGGATTATTTCTTGAAAATAGCATTGTTGTTAGTTTGAGAATAGTACTGTAAGAAAGTTGCATTTTTACCCTTTAAAGAAATATTATATAAATTAAATGTCTCTCTTATAAAACTTGAGACCAGATGTGGCCTGGCTATGACATTGGGATTTTATAAATATACACACACACAGTCCACTTGCTGCTGTTGTTTGTAAGCAATTTACCTTGGCAAACATGGAGTTGAGGTGGTTTGCAGAGTTGAGGTAGTTTCCCTGAGAGAGGTAAGATCTCACTTGTTCTCTCACTTGGTCTTCATCCAAGTGCCAACTATTGTCATCATCCACAGACGCCCCTGCTGTAGGATCAGGTGCACCTGGAACACAAACATGGCAATTTAGTTTATACTGAATGACATTACAGTTTCATCCCTAATAATTATGTGAAAATGGCCTTCATCTTTACCATGCATACAGTCTGTCAATTGATGTTGTAAATTATTGTCAAAATAATGGAATTATCTCCGACACATTTTACAAACATGTATTTCATTTCAATAATGGTATGAATGCACCATCTGTATATATATATGCTAGTGTTATGTCAATGAATTCAGACAAAAATTTACTTTTTTCTCTTGTAAATTTTCCTCTAAAACCGAAGCATATTTGCTAACAAAAATACAATCTCCACATATTGCTTATAGTACAACACTATGACATCATAATGTTTTACTATTGTTTATAATACACTATATGTTTATTGATACTGTTTATAGTCTATGTTAAACAACACTGCTTTAACATTAACATGAATATGTCAATGATGCTGCCTATAGTTGATACTGTTTATATAACTAATGATGTTTCTAATAATAACTATCAATAAATGCATTTAACATTACTAGTGATACTGCTTATAATACAAGTATTAATATTACTTTCTATCATATAAAACTAGTGATACTGCTTATAGCACAACTATTGATACTGCTTATAAAATAATTATTGATACTGCTTATAACACAACTATTGTTACTGATTATAACATAACTAGTGATACTGCTTATAGCACTACTATTGATACTGCTTATGACACAACTATTGTTACTGCTTACAACACAACTTTTGATACTGCTTATAATACAACACTGCATCAAACAAACAGCACATTGATATGTTTACTGATATTGCTTAAAATGTAAGTTACAAGTTTCTTTTATGCAAATATTAATACAGTGATAAAATTAAACAATATCTACCAGATTTCAGCATATTTCATTCAATTAATTCAACTTTTTGTCCCTTGAATTTTGAACAGCCAGGTGTTATCTAACTTCCAGCAACAATGGTGTAAGTATTGGATATAAAACATGTTTTCTGACACAAATACTTCAAAATTCAAAAGATAAGACAAAATACACACAAGTGCTGATGACAGACTTCAAGATGTCATGTGTTTACTGATACACATCTGTGTACATTAACTGAGTTTTATACCCATAATGCACACAAAGTTGACTTGCCTTCCTGTACGTTTAAACTCAGCACTTGCAAGGGAATTAATAACATCGACGTTGGTGAGAAAGTTTGTTTTTCTGGCCAAAGGAGAGAGATCCTATCATTTCAAGTATTCATTTACAAAACCTTCAAGTGCCATTCACCAAAGATGACGCTAAGCCAGTACCCTTACTTTACTTTACTTATTCCTTTTGATATTGAATTTGACACCCTAGTTTTTATATGACAATCGTAAATCTAAAAAACTGATAAAAAAAGCCTGACAGATATATCAGTGCCAATTTGAAACACTGCAAAGTCTGGAAAGAGAATAATACTGTTCAGGAATCCAACTACTACTAGCAGTACCGCAGCATGCAACCCCCTCCAGAAACAGCGGTGTAATTATCAGTATTCTGTTGTGAACCAGACTGAGCTTGAATCCCCAGCATTTAGAAGATAGGACTGCACTGCAAAATGTGACTTAGCTGGAGTCGGGTATCCTGCCATCAAACCTCAGTGCCACACAACTCTTGTGAAGACACCATCAGAATGATATTGATTTTAAATGTTGTTGACAGTGACACTGAATACCCCATACTTGGAAGCATTATAAGACAGCCATACAAAAACAATATTAAAAAATACCTTATTTCAAGTTTTGCACTAGCATAAACAAGTAAACAAATGTAGGAGTAGTTAGTTTATAATGAGAAAACCATAAGGCCCCCTGACAATGTCTTTGTCTTTCATCTCGGTTATCTATATAAGTAAAGTAGTCAACAAACACTTCAATGACGAAGGACACATGGAGGGGGTGATAGAAGATCTTAACTTTCACATCAGACATAAACAAGAGTTGTCAGAAGACAACAAAGCTCGCCTCTGGGTGTCTAAGTCCAAAAAGGGCCATAACTGTGCCAAAATGCAACCCAGAGTTATGGTTCTTGTCTCTATGTGTTCCAATGATGATGGTGAACACACATGAAAAGTTTCATTCACATCCAATGAGTGGTTGCATAGATATCTGAAACTAAAACGCAAAAGTTTAACCTGGGTGTCAAGAGACGACGCCGACGTCACGCTCATGGCAATAGCTCTCCTTGGACTTTGTCCCGGCGAGCAAATAAAGCAATCACAGATGCCAGCGTAAAAAATATGTAATTCTCAGCAACTGCAATATTTGAAATGAAATATTTGAGATATGATAACTTAACATGACATGAAAGAGTGCGGTAACTGAATACAAGTTTATACTACATTAAATTGTACTTTATGTTTGATCATAAAGCTGGATGGATATTCTTTCTATAATATAGGACTTATGCACAAAGTGTACACAGTTAACCAGATGTATATGTACTGCCACTAAATAACATAATTACATATATATTAAATGGGGTTTAATGTTGTTTTCAACACAATTCAGATTATATAATGCATATCCAGTTTTACTGGTAGAGGAAGACCTCAGACTGAGTCAGACTGAGTAGAACCACCGTCCTTCCGCAAATAACTGGAAACTTTCTCACATTAAGATTTTGGAGCGAGCGGGACTCCAACCTATGACCTTAGCGATGAGAGGTAAGTAATCTTGAGACAGTGCCTTAGACCACTCGGCCACAGAGGACCCCACATAATTATATAAATCCCAACAATTAGGAGGAAAGTGCCCTACATTTTTCATAGCGGTCACAATGTTTGTATATCACATGGCCTTTATTGATGATGTGATCATTAACCAATCACCTCATCCATTTTGTTTTTAAACTTCAATATATACTACTAATAATTATGATTGTTTTAAGTGGAAAAGGTCTACAATTCATACACAATATATTATTTCATGTCTTCCATGGCTTATACTGATAGAATACCTTGCTAAGGCCAAAATAAATTAATTGCTAGACTATCATCCAGCCTGCCCCCTAATTTTCATGCTGCCCGACCCTTTTTATTTTCATAAAAAGACAACAACAAAAAAACAAAACAAAAAAAACATCAAAAATTTTAAAGATAAAAAATAAAATCCTCCCACTCTCCCCGTTTTTTAAGAAAAATTTGGATGATAATCAAGCAATTAATTTATAAAGGTCTAAAGTACACAACATTTGATTCTGGCCAAAATTGAACCAACAACCCTCAAATCTGTTTTAGAGGCTCTACCTTAAGGTCATTATGGGGGACACTAAGTGACTACTGAAGAATGTGACTGTAATTAATTAAACTTACAATTCTCCATATTGGGAGTCATTGATCTGAGCACAGTAAAGAATCATATTCATAAGCATCAAACTGTTTACAAGTTTGATATAGTTTCGAAGGTTCCCTCTCGTATGTCTGTCTATTATTCATTATGTATTCAATCATTTTTTAACTCATGTCCTGGAATTTTACTTAATGCAAAATGGCATCTCCCAAGTTAATACTATACGCATTAACACCATCTATTTGTACAATGTAAACTGAAAAATAAAATACAACTGCCAAGACAAACTTGTTTTCTTCAATATGAAAAAGAGAAGAACTCTTGATGCTACTGCTAGCAGTATTGGACTTGTGTGTTTGTGTTTCCTTTGACTATATTGTCATGATGACTTGAAACACCATGCAATTTCAACTCAATTCACAGAGTGAAACGCTCATTTCAAAGACTTAATTGAATAATTTTCTGAATTTTCCGAAAATTTATGTCCTCTGTAACCAGATCAATGTGAGAAAATTTACACTTGCATCAGCCTCTGCGATTCAACTGAATAGTTTATGAGAAAGGTCTCTGAAAGAATAATAACTCCGACACAAAAAGAAGACCAATTGGGTATTTCAGCAGAATCGGAAAACCTGCTCACTGTAACTAGATGGAATAAAACCAGAATATCATCTGATATAATATTCATAATGCCAAGTATGCAAATACTGTCCTGGTAGCTGCTATGCCTGCTGCTGGCATGTAAATAGGCATAAAAGCAATATGATATGAAGGCAAGGGGAAATTAAAGACAAACAAGAAGATAAAATCTCTCTTTCATTTCCACTAGGCTCCATGTATCTCAGGAATAAAGCTCCTGCCCTGCCAATAAGACCCTGTTCCTGTAATCTCCCAGAGACCATATCAATGACAGATGAGCAAAAAAAATCCATGGCCACTATGAAACTTTGTTTGCAATAATTAGGATGAAGCAGCACAACAAAGATTTGCTAATGATTGACCTGGGAAATCAGCTTTAAAATCTAATTTGTGTTTCAATCTGAATGCAATTTAACTTCAACATTTTCCGTATCCATGAGATTTTATTTGTTCTAATGGGAGCCTAACATATATCTGCTGACAGAGTTTAATACCGACGATTTATATGTCTGTGCTATTTCTGTTTTCTTTTGTCTTTTACAATACTCAAAATCACTGCCTGTGTTCTATTGTTTTTGTATCATCTGAAGTGGAGAAATTATACAGCATGCTTGTGGAACATCAATGACACCTACAGTAACATGTATTTGTAAGCTTTGAAGGCCCCATATTGGCAATCTGAGCAGGATCTGCACCTATTGATCTCAGTTACCTTTTATTTAACCGCCTCTTTAACAATTGTAATAGACTGAAAAAGCATAAAATATCAAATTTAAATTGTTGCTTTTCATATCAGTTTTCTTCCACTGTAAAAATTGATGTTGAAACAAAAAAGAAAATCACAAAAACTTTAATGAGCACGACATAACAAGAGGCCATGGGCCTTAACGGTCACCTGATTATCCAAAAAACATTCACATAAGTCCATTCTGTCTAACAAATAATGTCAATTTCTCTAATATAGATTTGTTAGGCGCCACCCCCAGGGCCAAACCATGAGACTCAGGGACATGCAATTCATAGTTTTTATAAAGGACCCATAGGCGTCCATAATCATGCTCACCATTTGTTTCCCAGTGCTTCTATTATTGAGAAGATTTTCAAAGTTTACCTTGAATTTGACTATTTTGGCCCCGCCCCAAAGGTCCCAGGGGCGTTGGGACTATGCAATTCACAATTTTCATTCACCCTTAGATACCAGAGCTGAATACGGCATTTCATTACGATTGAACTTACGGTTTTGGAGAAGAAATCAAAAGTTTCAATTGTTTACGACGGATAAAAGGCGATCGCAAAATGTCAAAAAAGTCTCAGGTGACCTAAAAAAAGCTTCTTTAAACAATCAGTAGAAAGTATTGATTTTAACAATATGATTATTAAAACTATGTGCCCAAGTACCAATCCATACCCCACCCAGGGCTACAAAGGTGTGATGCAATTACTGTTAATAATGCTGGTCATCTCCTCCAGTCATAAACTGACACCAAATACAATTAGAGAGCATAATCCTATCACACAAGCACTAAATACAATTATCAGACTTGCGGCCATGTTGACAGACTATGTCTGACTTTGCCACACTAACAAGATCAAGGTTTGACGGTAAAACTGTTGTAACTGTTGATATATAATGGCTGAGATACAACAGTTTAGTGATCAAATATGCTGTAATGGAAATATCTGATGCAAAGGCAACATCAAAGTTCAAGCTGTTTGATAAAATATACCTCTTTTATTTGTATTTTTTTTTTATGTCATTAGCACACTGAATTGTACATGTGTGGGACTTTCACTAAGTCACAGACGAGTGAATAAATTAAATTGATCACCATTGTACTACAATGATTGTATTGATTGATTGAATATTTAGCATCATTTTCTATGCCATCGAGGGCTAACAGATGATCAGTTAACCTCTGTTTCCTGGGATTAACCAGAACTCGAGCACACCCCATCTCCGCAAGTAACTGATAACTTTCCCACTTGAATCAGTGGTGAGAGAAAAACGATAATGAGACACAATGTTGTATATCAATCATCACGGAGACTGTTGCCGGGCGGGGGATTCGAACTCACGACCCCTGGATTGATAGTCAGACGCGTAACCGACTGAGCTGATCGGGCCCGGCTACAATGATTGTAGACATGGGAGAAGCTAAATAGTTTACTCAACAATTTTGAAACAAAAATAATGAAAAAACAACACACACACAAAAACTGATTATAATACATCATTCTGTATTACTTTATACAATTAATATCACTGAAAAATACAACAATTTATATGTAAAATTGACTGCGGTACCCATGTGCCAACAACCCCCACCTTCATCCATATAGCTCTTCAGTTCACTTTATAACTAACTGTTCGGTAATAAATACGCTCCACGGCAGGAAGAAAATATCTGATTCCATCATCACAAAGAAATAGCATCATATTATGTGGCATAAAACATGTGTCCATAATTTTGAATGTGGGAAGCAATCACTACCGCTTTATGGAGGGAGACACATGAACACTGGAAACGCTTCGAGTGTCTCAAATTCTGTAGAAAAAAAATCATGATGATTCCAGCATCATAACTTGCTTTTACAGCGTCCCTGATTTACAGCATACTGTCAGACAAAATAATACACACAATACAAGTGAACTGAAGAGAAGAAGCCAAACCTAATACATAACCATTATCTGTGAATGCAGTCAACAATAATTCATAATTATCTTCTCAGAAAGACAGAATAATTATTGAATCTGGCTCCAAAAATTCATTTTTATGTTCTATGGAGGCTAATATGCATGAAGTTCAGATACTGTTTATCTGGAAGTGCAAAACACTGGTAATTACAAGTACCAAATATGCAAAAATATTCAAATTAAACCATTAATACTTTGTTGCTGAAAATATCTATCATATACCATGATAAGATAATTAACCAATAACCTCATGTTGCAGAATTAAAAACCTGTTCTAAAGTAAGGTTTAATATATTTTATTGTTATTATCAAAAAGAACGTACATGTTCATCACGGTATTATTTAATGTATAACACTAAGCCATCACGTGGAAAATATAATTTTAAATTCTCACATGTAGATAAGATTGATTGATTGAATATTTTGTGTCATTTTTATGCCATCAAGGGCTAACAGACAATCAGTTAACCCAACCACTGTTTCCTGTGATCCTGAAAGGTAAAACAGTACTTGAGCACATCCCATCTCCGCAAGTAACTGATAACTTTCACGCTTGAATTAGTGCTGAGAGACGAATGATGATGAGACACAATGTTTATATTTATCATCACGGGGACTGTTGCAGGACTGGGCAGGAATTCGAACTCACGACCCCGGAATAGAAAGTCAGATGAGATTAAATTTTTTTTTTTTTTAACACATTACAGGTTATAAGTAGTAACAAGTTTTATAGCTGGTAACTGTTCTCACATGCAGTTTTTAGATCCAGCTGGGCTCAAACCCACTACATCAGCTGAAAGGGAAGAGTGGTCCTGCACACCGGACAATATGCTACACAGGACGCACCTATGGCAGCTATATCAACTGTTGGCTCTTCTTGTCAATGATACCATCTACACACCACATTGACAGTGGTCTAGGGGCTAGAGCGCCTGGCTTGCATGCAGTAGGTTGTGGGTTCAATCCTTGCCCAGGCCATACCAAAGACTTGGTAAATTGGTACTAGCAGCTTCCCTGCTTAGCTCAGCATTTAGATGAAAATTCTAGGTCTGGTCAGCCTGGTGTCAGTATAATGTGACTGGGTGGGGTATCATACCAAGTGTGGTGCAGCAGTGCTTAGAATACTGTCTCAAATAGACAAAGTCATGATATAACCATGTGGACCCAGATCCACTTACAAGTAAGTCTCAGACTTATATGTGGGTGTACATTGCTAACAGCTAACAGGCAGTTCAGTACTTTTCTACAATAATGAAATTGTACAAATACATAATAGGAGTATTAAATCATTACTGAGCAAAAGCAGTGTAAGTGGACCTGAAAATTCAACTTGATTTTCTGCTTGTTGCATTCTTACAAACAATGTAGAACATACTTGTGGTATCGTTACAGGCTACAAATCTGGCATTCATTCTTACATGTTCAAAATGCACATTCCTAATTTATAAAACTACTATTCTTAAATTCTGAACAAAGGACTTCTTTCTAGTTTGTACACAGTGAGAAAATGCAGAACACATTTTTTATGCAAATGTAGGCAGTTTCATATCTTCAAAATTACTATAATTACCCTTATTTGCATATCGTGAAATATAATAAAAAAATAAAATGGATAATCGCAGTGGAAGAGCCTGAGTTTAATATGCAATAAAGAAGTGTGTAAATATCATTCAAAACTACAAAACAAAAGATGATCAGCTGGGACAATGAACACTATAACATTAATAGGCAAAATATAATCCATCATGCTAAAATTAAATTGTTGGTTACTGTTTCCCTATGAATCCTACTTAAAACCGCTTATGTACATCTTTGACTCTTTATTTTGTTCAAAATTCCATTTTCCAAATGAGAATTTCTGACGGGAAACAAAGTGAGCTAACTGTGCCCGGCTGTCTCTCAAATGTAAAAATTAAAAACCAGACCTTTCTAACATACACCATTTTAACTGACCTATAAAGTGATGAACCAGTGTCAGATGAAGCTTTAATATTGTCATGACGTGTCAATTATTCACACCAATTTTAATGACCACATGCCAAAAGGACAATCACTACATTTTACCCAACCTATTGCTCAACAGAACATAAACCCAAATTTTCGAAAATAGGTCTATTGTTGCTAGCAGCTAGGGTCGTCCTAGCGCTCTGTTCTCTGTAAACATTATTGCCGTGTTACAGGACATTCTTTCCCTTCCCTTAGCAAACACATCTATTGTTGTGACTTATTATTATACAGTAAAATGGAGCATTTAAGTAAATGGAAATTAGCATATTATTACAATTCTTCACTAAAGTGACTTGAACAATACCATTAGTCACAAGGAGTTACAATGATAGCCTATTATCTTGCTTTATGGCCCTTGATATATGAACAATTTAATCCCGGGTCATCCATTTTGTGGGCCTGACTGGGTGTGTAATGTGTGGTTAGTGGTGGCTGGCGTGGGGGTATTGTATCGGGGGCATGATTACGTTATCGTCCCCCATTGTTGATGAGGGACTGGCAGGCTGGTGTTATTTTGCCACGGGGCAATTCTTGTGCAACAGTGTATTCAAGATATATAGATTATTGTCATTCCATCACCTGCGTAAAGACTCGCACAATAGTCCAACCCCAATGAAACATACTTGGCTGGGTCAACCATTCACACACATGTAACAAACACAAGCAAAAGGATGTATTCAGAAGTAATTTAAGCAAGAAGAAGAATAGACACAGCCTGGGCTTACAGGTAAAGGTAGCAATCTGGGTGCCACAATCAAGTTATAGCACCTTAATTCAATTGCAAACACTAACCAACATTTCCCGAAAACATGTAGTTTTATATTTCAAATAGGGTAATAGAACACTCTATTTAATATTGCATGTACAACACTTTATTTGATATTATGTGAAAATCTCATCAAATTTTTAAAATACATAATCAAATTTAAAAATTACTTAGTGTGTGAAAATCAAGAAAACAGTAACCAAAACTTAATTTCTAAACACGAATACCGTCTTCAACTTTAAATGTTAAGGTGAATAAAACTTTTGAAAATATTTACCAAAAACATTTTCAAACAGTTTTCAAGGCTTTGGTGCAACACTGTTCTATTGAAATATAAACAAATAAGGAAATAGAGCAGTGCTGTATAAACTATCAGTTAATAGTATCAGGTTGTGCGAAGCTTTGCATAACATTCACAAACTGTGTTAGTTTCACACTGTGCATGAAAATCAAGAAAATCCAAACCAAAACTTTTCTGAAAATTTAACACCATGTTAAAGCCAAGATTACAACTGAAATGTAAAAGAAACCTGTGACACTATTAATATTGTATGTACAAGTTGACATGACATTACTGACACAAAATCTTGTAAGTTCTGCAGAAATATGTGTAATTTGACCAAAACTATCAAAATTGCTCTGTTATATTATCAAGTAAGCCAAGAAATAAAAATGTCAAACTGAAGTCGGTTAGCCTCATTCTTAACATGAATCTTCAGTGATTTATTTAGTGCAGAACTATTTCAAAAAAATGTATTATTACTTTACACAGTAACATGTTATATATGGCATACAACCAGTTTTATTAGTAGGTGAAGACCTCATAAGCAATCTGAGAAGAACTACCATAATTTTCTGTAAGTAACTGGCAAACTTTCTCACATAATTATAGTTTTTGGATTGAGCAAGGATCGAACCAAGGACCTCAGCAAGACAGGTAAGTGATAGTGTCTTGGACGAATAAAGCAACAGATGACACTCAAGATGAACTGAACAACCCTTTGTTTGAACAAGAGTTACCAGAAGACAACAAAGCTCACCTACGGGATAAAACTCAACACCCATGCAAAGAATGAGAATGGAGGCAAACACCAAAACTTAAATGCAACTGAACGCAAAAGTTTAACCTGGATGTCTACAGACAACGTCGACAAGGATGCCGGGGGTCATGGCAATAGCTCTCCTGGACAATCGTCCTGGCAAGCTAAAAATATCCAATTTGAATATAATGATCTACACCCAGTGTTTATTGTAGAACTTTCCTTTCAGTCGATCTTATATTGGTTTTCACTGCTCACTACTCAGTCAGTATTATATTGGCTGTGACTTGAAGTATTTCTGAACAGAATTTTTACAAAAATTCAAAATTGAACCACCATACTAATACAGCAAAAACATCAATACAGTGATCACAGAATGTTGTTTTGGTTGTTTCAATATTTAGCCTAATGTTTATGCCATCAAGGGTTAATGGAAGATCAGTTTACATAACCACTCTTTCCTGTGATCCTAGAATGTTTAAACCAGTACCCAAGCACATCCATCATCACAAGTAACTTAAAACTTTTCAACATTCCAGCGGTGAGAGACGAATGACAATGAGACGCAATGTCACATATATTAATCGTCATTGAGACTGTGATCGGGTGGACATTCAAACTCGCAACCCTTAGATTCATAGTCAGACCTATTAACAACTGAGCTAACTGGGCCAAGCCACAGATATTACCAAGATCTACTCAATAAACTGCATGGACATTACATCTAATGTATTTATTGAAGTAAAATAAATTAGTACTCTTTTGTGTCACTGCTGATTTATTGTCTTGGAACAATATACATATTTGTCTGTAATTTTTTCCGCTAACTAAAATCTGATATCTTGAGATGCTAGGTATTGAGTATAATATTTCATTCTTTCTTTTTGAATCCAGTGAAATTAAAAACCTCAGGACTCCCTGTTGAATGGTGACATATTTCTATTCATTTTTTCTGTAATTACATAATTAAGTATTGTTGATGGTGGAACTGAGTACCCCCTACAACAACCAACCTTCCCCCCAGTCCACAAAACAAAGGCTCCTTAGGTTTTTTTTTGTTGCACCATTGTTTTAAAACACAACCATCATGACACTTTTACTGGAACTAATTGTGGGGTTCTTACAATAATCTTTCTTTGTTGTCAGAAAAGTTTTATTAAGCATGAAGTGAAGTTAAAAAGAGCTTAGGATACTAGCTATAGGAAATAGATGACAACAAAGAGAGATAGGAGACGGACATAGTGGAATGGCGAGGGAAAAGGAGGGAGAAAGAGAGAGAGAGAGTGGAATTGTGTGCAAATGGACTGATGGCATGAAATATGGACCTCACAATCCAAAAATTGTCTCCACCAAACAAAGACATTTAGCAAGATTCACAAAAAGTTTCAAGTGGACCACTTACACCCATCAAAAAATGCTCTCTCACTGTCAGCTTCACATACTTACAACATCACAGCCAGGTTACCAGAACAGACTTGTGTTGTGACATTCGGTGTTTTAAAGTTTTTAACCCTTTACTTCATATAGACGCCTTTGGACACCTCTAATATAGACGCCCTTGGAGACCTAATATAGAAGGCTTTTGAATTATTGGCTGAATTATGTTTATATTAACTGAAAGAGTGGAAAACAGTGCAGGAAGTGTTCCGATTTACAAGCAATCTGAACTCTTCCTGCACTGTTTTCAAAGGCCTTCTGTGATTGGTGCAGGAAAACGCGTATGTATGGAGTAAAGGGTTAAATCAGAACCAAGTATGTTTAGATAAAGCATCTTACTCTAAGACACAACACATGGTCATGGCTATAGGTTGAACCCACAACCGTCAGATTCTGGGTCAGATGCTCAATAACTGGACCACAATCGCATCATTATGATAATTATATACTTTTAATCTGAACATATTTCAACATGCTAAAAGGTTGTCTTTGGCTTCACTCCAAGATTCAAAGGAGGGTGGGGTTGATCAATATATGAAAATTTCCAACAAAAACTGCTTAAAAGAAGTATATACAAACAATCCTTGTCAGATCAAACAGGCAAATTAATTTAAAAAAGTGTTGCTTAAACAGCCATTATGTTGTTTTTTTTGTGTAAAAAGTTATTTCTAACATTCCATCTACATTCAAATGACCATTAAAATTGTAATAATTCGGAAAGTTAGACCAGTAAGACATTTACATTATACAAGATGCATCCCTGCTATATTATGCAATATTTATTGTAAAAAGGGAAAATATAGATGCACACAACAGGACGATGAGGTCCATGTCACTGACCTGGGAGTGTTAAGTAGACATAAACCCTGGTGGAGCTTGGGTCCCATAATTACCTGCAGGGCCATAATCATTATTGCATGCCTGTAAATGTTTTATTTTTTCTTTAAAAAGTTCAAAAAGATAACATCGGTGGTAAAAAGCACAGAGAGAAGGTACAGACTCCAAGTAAAATGACTCCAAATTGTGAGTGGGGCCAATAACAACCAAGGTTTTATGAAAGGATTTTTGGTACAAGATCATTAAGCACTGAGGTGGGATAAAAAAACGAATGGCATGGCTAGATTATATCTTGGGAATAAAGGAAAATGTTTTCAGATAATGTTTAATGTGGTATTTTATTAAGGATCAATTTACTCATTACTTTTTGTTTTGTTTTGTTTAGCATGGATTTTTCAAATATACAAGCAAACTGAAATATGGCCATCCACTGTAGTAAAAATATGATTGCAATGACTGAAATATGGCCATCCACCATAGTAAAAGTATGATTGCAATGGTTAAAATATGGCCATCCACCATAGTATGACTGCAATGGTTAAAATATGGCCATCCACTGTAGTAAAAGTATGATTGCAATGGTTAAAATATGGCCATCCACTGTAGTAAAAGTATGATTGCAATGACTGAAATATGGCCATCCACCATAGTAAAAGTATGATTGCAATGGTTAAAATACGGCCATCCACCATAGTAAAAGTATGATTGCAATGACTGAAATATGGCCATCCACCATAGTAAAAGTATGATTGCAATGGTTAAAATATGGCCATCCACCATAGTAAAAGTATGATTGCAATGACTGAAATATGGCCATCCACTGTAGTAAAAGTATGATTGCAATGACTGAAATATGGCCATCCACCGTAGTAAAAGTATGATTGCAATGACTGAAATATGGCCATCCACCATAGTAAAAGTATGATTGCAATGGTTAAAATATGGCCATCCACCATAGTATGACTGCAATGGTTAAAATATGGCCATCCACCATAGTATGACTGCAATGGTTAAAATATGGCCATCCACGGTAGTAAAAATATGATTGCAATGACTGAAATATGGCCATCCACCATAGTAAAAGTATGATTGCAATGGTTGAAATATGGCCATCCACTGTAGTAAAAGTATGATTGCAATGGTTGAAATATGGCCATCTACCGTAGTGAAAGTATGATTGCAATGGTTGAAATACGGCCATCCACCGTAGTAAAAGTATGATTGCAATGGTTGAAATACGGCCATCCACCATAGTAAAAGTATGATTGCAATGGTTGAAATATGGCCATCTACCGTAGTGAAAGTATGATTGCAATGGTTGAAATATGGCCATCCACCGTAGTGAAAGTATGATTGCAATGGTTGAAATATGGCCATCCACTGTAGTAAAAGTATGATTGCAATGGTTGAAATATGGCCATCCACCATAGTATGACTGCAATGGTTAAAATATGGCCATCCACTGTAGTAAAAGTATGATTTCAATGGTTGAAATACGGCCATCCACCATAGTAAAAGTATGATTGCAATGGTTGAAATATGGCCATCTACCGTAGTGAAAGTATGATTGCAATGGTTGAAATATGGCCATCCACCACAGTAAAAGTATGATTGCAATGGTTGAAATATGGCCATCCACTGTAGTAAAAGTATGATTGCAATGGTTGAAATATGGCCATCCACCATAGTATGACTGCAATGGTTAAAATATGGCCATCCACTGTAGTAAAAGTATGATTTCAATGGTTGAAATATGGCCATTCACCATAGTAAAAGTATGATTGCAATGGTTGAAATATGTCCATCCACCGTAGTGAAAGTATGATTCCAATGGTTGAAATACAGCCATCCACCGTAGTAAAAGTATGATTGCAATGGTTGAAATACGGCCATCCACCATAGTAAAAGTATGATTGCAATGGTTGAAATACGGCCATCCACCATAGTAAAAATTTGATTGCAATGGTTGAAATATGGCCATCTACCGTAGTGAAAGTATGATTGCAATGGTTGAAATATGGCCATCCACCGTAGTGAAAGTATGATTACAATGGTTGAAATATGGCCATCCACCGTAGTAAAAGTATGATTGCAATGGTTGAAATATGGCCATCTACCTTAGTGAAAGTATGATTGCAATGGTTGAAATACGGCCATCCACCGTAGTAAAAGTATGATTGCAATGGTTGAAATACGGCCATCCACCATAGTGAAAGTATGATTGCAATGGTTGAAATATGGCCATCTACCGTAGTGAAAGTATGATTGCAATGGTTGAAATATGGCCATCCACCGTAGTGAAAGTATGATTGCAATGGTTGAAATATGGCCATCCACCGTAGTAAAAGTATGATTGCAATGGTTGAAATATGGCCATCTACCGTAGTGAAAGTATGATTGCAATGGTTGAAATACGGCCATCCACCGTAGTAAAAGTATGATTGCAATGGTTGAAATACAGCCATCCACCATAGCAAAAGTATGATTGCAATGGTTGAAATACAGCCATCCACCGTAGTAAAAGTATGATTGCAATGGTTGAAATATGGCCATCCACCGTAGTGAAAGTATGATTGCAATGGTTGAAAGATGGCCATCCACCACAGTAAAAGTATGATTGCAATGGTTGAAATACAGCCATCCACCGTAGTAAAAGTATGATTGCAATGGTTGAAATATGGCCATCTACCGTAGTGAAAGTATGATTGCAATGGTTGAAATATGGCCATCCACCGTAGTAAAAGTATGATTGCAATGGTTGAAATATGGCCATCTACCGTAGTGAAAGTATGATTGCAATGGTTGAAATATGGCCATCCACCGTAGTAAAAGTATGATTGCAATGGTTGAAAGATGGCCATCCACCACAGTAAAAGTATGATTGCAATGGTTGAAATACAGCCATCCACCGTAGTAAAAGTATGATTGCAATGGTTGAAATATGGCCATCTACCGTAGTGAAAGTATGATTGCAATGGTTGAAATATGGCCATCCACCGTAGTAAAAGTATGATTGCAATGGTTGAAATATGGCCATCTACCGTAGTGAAAGTATGATTGCAATGATTGAAATATGGCCATCCACCGTAGTGAAAGTATGATTGCAATGATTGAAAGATGGCCATCCACCGTAGTAAAAGTATGATTGCAATGATTGAAATATGGCCAATCACTGTAGTTAAAGTATGATTGCAATAATTGAAAAAATATGAAAAATCTATTCTCACATAGCAAAAACACTCACAAGCATAAAAATAACAAAAAACAACATTAAGGGCTAAAATTGCATGCTTGAAGTGAAACGTTTCATATTCAACAGTCAATATCTTATCTGCATTCCATCTTGTTATTTTGATATATTTTTAGTCTAATCAACTTATTAGTTCAAGACTATAAAATACTGCACCGATTTCAAACATAGAGAAACGTTTCATTAACTTCAAAATAGACTAAATTCTCCTATTTTAAGTAATTAAAGCATATTATACATGGAAGGGTGGAGATGACTTTATGTCCCCCAGCTGCGTTCACTACACATTCCCTTTGACGTTTGGTCAATGGGTACACTGCCTGCTATTTTCACAATAAATTAAACATTTTACGATATCCTTGGATAACCATGCATGGGAGCAGAGCAGTGCAAACACGTTTTTTTCTCCATTTTTCAGTCACATGCACTGCACATAAGCCCAGAACACTGATTTTACTTGTTAACTATTGTGTAATTTTACACGGTGTACTTGAGTGGAAGATTATGGTGAATTAAAAAAGTTACACAAAAATTAAGAGACTGCACACAGGCGTATCAAATGATTCGAAGACGAGCCGCTGAAGGAGAAAGAAAGTATTCTTTGCACTTTTCATGTTGAACAAGGAACTTGAAAAAACCTGTTCGCCCATTTATAATATTGTGCAGAATAAGTAAGTGAATAACAAAATATTTCATTATTACAAGCATATTTTATTGAACTAACTAAAACTTAAAACTCAGCTCTCTCTTCTTTACAGACTGGTTATTTTTATTAAGTACAACATTCTAGATGTTAGAAAACTTAAACATGTATCTAAACAACCAAACCCTCCAGCGGCTAGAAAACTTTTATGGTTTCTTTACAACTAACCATTGCAAAAGCTGTAGGACTTTAAATTTAAGATCACAACCAACCCTTGACATAACCATTCCTGTCAGGCTGATAAACGTAAATGATTACTTTACATCAATTAAAAGCAAACTTTCCAGAGGCTAAACAATTTTTACAAATACTAGATCTTATCAACCATTCCAAAGGCTAAAAAACTTTCACAATGTTTTTAAAACAACACTTAAGTTTCTGTTTTAGGTGTTGGATTTCCGGAGATGTGATCTCACCAGACAATGAGACAGGAAAACTGGCTATCTCACTATTACTATTATACTACTATAACTTCCTGGACAGATATTAACGAAACTAATCAATTAATATTTAATGAAGTACATAATCTCAATAAAAATCAATTCTTTAATAACCTTTTTTTTATAATTCTTTTCAATATATCTTATCTTACTGGAAGGAATGTAAAGACAATGAGAGGAAAAAAGAACAATAACATTTCCCCACAATTATACTTGTTTTATATTGGATCAAGTACACTGGTTTAGTGCCATTCATTGTCAATAAATAAAATATCACAATGAGACCCCTCCCCACAGTGTCCTTGTTATTAAGTTTCAGATCATTCATTAGGTGCAAACCTTTTGACAGACTGTGAATAATATTGACATGTACTCATGGCCAGTGCATATCCATTCACGGCTACTCAACACTGTAGTACTATATACGCAATTACATCTATGACGTGCAGTAATTAACAGTATTCATGCATGTATACTCTTCATTGATCCGATAGTACAGCCAATTACACAGTTTAAACTAATCTGAAATTTTTCATTTTAAATTAAATTAAACATTTGTTAATAGTTTACTCGACCTCCTTACCCAACACTGCCAAATCCATACTTTTATTTTTACTTGAGTATCAAAATATATATTTTATTGTGAACAAATAATGTCTGTAATTATTTTATATTTTCAGAATTTTTCATTGATACAATTTGATTTTATAACAAACTTTTGTTTGTTTGTTTGTAGAATAGGAGATTATAATGAAGATTGACAACAGTCAACATGCAAGTAAACAAAACTGAAACATTCTGTGTTGGCAATCTGATATTGCATCTGTGGTAGGATACTGGTTGACTAGGAAGTTACAAATAAGGCCATGCCAGTTTGTTTACAAACATAATATTTCAGGAACTGTCAGCAATATTAACCCTTTACTCCATAGATACGCGTTTTCCCGCACCAATCGCAGAAGGCCTTTGAAAACAGTGCAGGAAGAGTTCAGATTGCTCGAGCAATATGAACACTTCCTGCACTGTTTTCCACTCTGTCAGTTAATATAAACATGATTCACCCATTGCTGATATGTGGTGAATTAATACTTTCAATATTAAAGGTGTCCAAAAGCGTCTATATGAAGTAAAGGGTTAAGATCATGTTGCATGACAAATTTCAAATTTAGCTGATGCATTTATCCCAGATCTAAACGTATTTTAAAAAATAAGGGAAAACACTCCCATTGCCATTACCTCTCTTTTATAACCAAGGTGGGTCTTATACTTCAATTATATATAAGTAAAAACAAGTCAAACTTCCCTTCAATTATATATAAGTAAAAACAAGTCGAACTTCCCTTCATTTATATATTTAAATGTAAAAACAAGCCAAAACTTCCCTTCAATTATACATAAGTAAAAACAAGTCAAAACCTCCCTTCAATTATACATAAGTCAAAACCTCCCTTCAATTATACATAAGTAAAAAAACAACTGTCAAAACTTCCCTTCAATTATACACAAGTAAAAACAAGTCAAAACTTCCTTTCAATTATACATAAGTAAAAACAAGTCAAAACTTCCCTTCAATTATATATAAGTAAAACAAGTCAAAACTTCCCTTCAATTATACACAAATAAAAACAAGTCAAAACATCCCTTCAATTATATATATGTAAAAACAAGTCAAAATGTCCCTTCAATTATATATATATAAGTAAAAACAAGTCAAAATGTCCCTTCAATTACACATAAGTAAAAAACAAGTCAAAACTTCCCTTTAATTATATATAAGTAAAAACAAGTCAATATGTCCCTTCAGTTATATATAAGTAAAAACAAGTCAAAACTTCCCTTCAATTATATATAAGAAAAAACAAGTCAAAACTTCCCTTCAATTATACATAAGTAAAAAGATCCCTTCAATTATACATAAGTAAAAAACAAGTCAAAACTTCCCTTTAATTATATATAAGTAAAAACAAGTCAATATGTCCCTTCAGTTATATATAAGTAAAAACAAGTCAAAACTTCCCTTCAGTCATATAAGTAAAAACAAGTCAAAACTTCCCTTCAGTTATATATGAGTAAAAACAAGTCAAACTTCCCTTCAATTACAGATAAGATAAAACAAGCCAAACTTCTCATCCATTATACATAAGTTAAAACAAGTCAAAACTTCCCTTCAATTATACATAAGTTAAAACAATTCAAACTTCCCATCCATTATACATAAGTAAAAACAAGCCAAACTTCATTGCATTGTCTTTTTCAATCTCGTTTTCAAGAGCGGCACAAAGAAAAACAGCATTGTGCAGGAGAAATAGAGTAAATAAATATCGTAAATTTGTTTAATGTCTCATGTCAAAATAAGATTTGGAGTCCATTGTTTTCTTATTTAATCACATAAATAAGTAAACAATATTTAATTTCAAATGTTATAAATAGTTTTCGCCATTGTGTGCATTTATATTTATGTATTCAAAAATGATTATGAACACATTTCTTTCCTAAATAGAATTTCACAAAAACTTGAGATTACCGACTGTTCTTTAGTTCAACAAGGTGGTATGCCCTACTGTGTCTTATATTCAAGAAATGTGTTAATAAGAGGGGGAAAAAAAGATTATTTGTAAATTTAAACCGTAGTTCTACATAGATCTTGCAACACTTTCCGTTGAAAATTTCCAACATGTTTAACTACTGAATTCAAGCAAACAGTTTAATATTCGGTTGCCATTGGTTTCATCAAGTGATACATCCCCATTACTCTGTCAAATATCCCTTTCAAATAATCACTTTACAAAATTGCCACAATTTTCATTTCAATAGAGAACCGTGATTTATATTCTATGTTGGGCGACGTTTACATATATTGGCAGAAAAAGATATAATTGAAGTTGTCTTTTATGTTGATGTGTTCACAGTGTTCATAAAGCCGATCTAGAGGGACTGGGCCAGAAATCCAGATACGATTTATTCCTCAAGGGTATTGTACCCTATCATTCTCTGTTGTTTTTCTTACTGTACTCTGTGCAAGGTTAACTCTATTTCCTTACTGCACTCTGCAAGGTTAACTCCATTTTCTTACTGCACTCTGTGCAAGGTTAACTCTATTTATTTTTTACTGTACTCTGTGCAAGGTAAACTCTTTTTTCTTATTGTGCACTGTGCAATGTTAATTTTATTTTCTTACAGTACTCTGTGTAAGGTTAACTCTATTTTCTTACAGTACACTGTGTAAGGTCAACTCTATTTTCTTACTGTACTCTGTGCAAGGTTAACTCTATTTATTTTTTACTGTACTCTGTGCAAAGTTAACTCTGTTTTGTTACATTTGACGGCTATATTTAATGTAGGTTTCAAATGACAAATACCTGGTAATCTGTTGATTTCTGATTTTGCTTGTAAAATTTCATCAGCTATATTCTGCGCTGTTGGTAAAACGTCTGTGTGGTGTTCCGATATTAAATATTGAGCAAACTTTTGTAACTGTTCTCTGTTCATTTGTAATAGTGTTTCTGAAACAATATATGGATCTATGTTTATGCAAAACCAACATCACACAATACATTTGTATAATGTTTCTGAAACATTATAATTATGAATCTATGTTAACATCACATTATATATTTGTATAATGTTTCTGAAACAATATATGGATCTATGTTGACATCACATAAAACCTTTGTATAATGTTTCTGAAACAATACATGGATCTATGTTGACATCACATAATACATTTGTTTAATGTTTCTGAAACAATATATGGATCTATGTTGACATCACATTATACATTTGTATAATGTTTCTGAAACAATACATGGATCTATGTTGACATCACATTATACATTTGTATAATGTTTCTGAAACAATATATGGATCTATGTTGACATCACATAATACCTTTGTATAATGTTTCTGAAACAATATTTGGATCTATGTTAATCACATAAAACCTTTGTATAATGTTTCTGAAACAATATATGGATCTATGTTGACATCACATAAAACCTTTGTATAATGTTTCTGAAACAATATTTGGATCTATGTTGACATCACATAATACATTTGTATAATGTTTCTGAAACAATATATGGATCTATGTTAATCACATAATACCTTTGTATAATGTTTCTGAAACAATATATGGATCTATGTTGACATCACATAACACATCTGTATGATGTTTCGGAAATAATTTATGGATCTATGTTAACATCACATAACACATCTGTATAATGTTTCTGAAACAGCATATGGAACTATGTGAACATCACATAATACATTTGTAACACATTGGTGTAAAAAAAGTTCTTAAAAACAGAGAGATAATTAGATAGAGAGAACTAAACTTATTATGTCCATACATGTATAAATACTATGTGTTGAAAATGTATTATATTTACTAATTTACAATAAAACTAAGATTTTCAAGTAAGTCCATCAAATACTGCCAGGGTTTGGTGTATATATAACACAGCGATTCCTGATGAAGAAAAGTTTTCAATCAATTTAGTTAGTTGGTTTTTTTTTTTTTTAATCTAGGCCAGACTTTCATTATTGGTTCCTTTAAGAAATCCACCACCAAAAAAAAAATACTTGTTTCATTAATGGTCAGTTACCACCATTGTGTTTTCCATAGACATACATTATAACGTTGGACCTAATTTTCACTATTTCTACCATTTGTGGACCAAAAAATCCTACATCATATTAAAGTACTTTCATAGACTCAAATTATCATGTCCCCAAAATGGGGTCAAAAGTACCACTTTTTACCACTTTTTGCCCCCTGAAGTTGGGTACCCTCACTTTCAACATGAAAAAACTAAATTTCACCAATTTTACTTTCCATACAGTTTCCTAAATAAAATGAATTTAGTCAGTCACAGAAACATAATTTTAATTTTTTATTGACACAAACATAATAAAATTATATTTTATTGTGATCATTTGCCAGTTTGACATTTTCATCCAACCAGAAATAAGCTTACTATAAAAATATATGCCCTGAACATCCCTATACTTTTTTTCAGCCAATCAGTGAGCTCCTCTAAATGGTGGTAGCTGACCTAATGGGGAAAAAACTGCTGATTTCCATGACAAAACCAAAATTGCACACCATAAAATTGTAATGAAAAATTTCATCTCAATATTAGAAAATGACCAAATAAATTGTTTCTCCTTTTTAACAGAGATTTCAGATTTTAACTCATTTTTTCGATCATTTATCCAATAACTTTTGGAAAACATCTGTAAAACAACAAATAAAAAATTTCTTTTCACTGGTAATGGAAAATTCTATACAAGAAAATTTCCGTTAAAAAAAACAACAAATATGGTAGAAACTATTGTTAGACAAAATGACAAAAATAATGACAAAAAAAAAAGGCAAAAAAAAAATGACAAAAATAATAATCTCAAAAACTAGTTTTCATCTATTCTACCATCTGTATTTCTCCTGATTGATGAATGATACCTGATCAAAAATGTCAGAAATGTGAGGTGTTTTACACCAAGATAGCTGCAGTCCTTACTGAAATAGTGGGCACATTACCATCTTTTCACCATTTATCACCTTCACAGCTAATGAAACCATCAATATTTAAATAATTAAAGTAAATTTCAGCCAATATTACTTAAGGTATTGATGTTCAATGGGTTCCCTTTGTTAAGAAACATTAAGCTGAAATGAAACCATGTGAACTAGCTTGCCGATTTTGATTAAAATCTGTAAAAGCTTTTTTTTATTATGATGATATCAAACACTGCATGGGAAAATGCATTCTCAATGAGTGGAATAGGGGTAACAAGGAAGTCTCTCTCTCACAACAGGTTATCCTTTTCTGACAACAGCTTTTTCTTGAAGAGGTACACACATTATTTTTTATATTAAATAGTCAATTTATGTTGTTTGTGAAATTATGTTTTTGTACAGTCATGATGTAAATATGACATTTAAAGACCCATTTAATATAATGTTTCTAATTGTGTATCTTTAATTTCACAATTGTCTTTGTTGGGATTTTAATTTCATAACCATTGCAGACCTATAATTTCATTTCTATTTTGGAAAGTGGCTATTGTGTCAAAGGCATTATATTTAGCACATTTGTGGTTTACACGACAGAAAGTGTATATACCGTATATTCCCCCACTCTAATAAACGCCCCCCACCTATTTTTCTGGAAAATTAAAAAAATAAAACGTATATGCGAGTTGAGTGCATATTCACCCATCTTTCCCTGATCGATTATTTTGTTACACAGACAACAATTAGCAGAGTGTTTATTACCGTTGAACTCTTTAACCCATTGTTTATATCATGGGTGGCCACTTAACCACTTTTGGTTGAATAAACACTTCCCCATATTTGCCGTTTAAAACTAGTAAAATGCTGTCTGTCGATTAAAACATTTCATGCGGTTAGTCTGTGTATGCTGAAAGCTCATTGTTCCATGTTGATAAAAGCAAGCGTCCAAGTGATTTAAAGTGAAGAGTACAGTGACCATAAATTCAGATATTCCAGTACGCAGACTAGTAATTTCATACAGATTTTCAGCTTTTTTTCATCCTATGTCGATTATTTCATTCACTCTCAAATAATTCTGAACCACTTTTTCGGGGATTTAAACTGGATTTAAGGTTTTTTCCAGGGCTTTATTGCTTTTTATTGTATTTTTAACTGTTGTTAAATTTGCTTTATTTTATCTTTTATAAATGCCCCCACCTTGTAAAATGTAACGCCCCAAGGGGCGATAATAAGGGAATATACGGTAGATTTATTTTATTTTCATCATATTTTAAATGTATGAAATAATTCCAGGGGAAAATCCACTTTTAAAGACATTTTACCGGTACTCAAGCTATAAAAAACTGCCATGCCACAACTGGATATATAGAAGCTGTATTACTGAAAGTATGAAGGTTCAAATATATATGTGAATGCCCTTGTTTATATGTGTAAAGACAGACTTGATGCGTCATGATTACAAATCAATGTCACCATTGCTGGACTTACCTGATATTGGGACCCGTAACTGAACACTGTTTGCCTTGCGTATTCTGTATAAGGATAAAGCGACTACATGTTGACACCAGAATATATCTTTATTTCCACAACCACACTTAACAGAGGTAATTTTGCAGCTGAAATAAAAGATAAAGAATCGATACTATAACAAATTTCCATGTGGCATCATCTGGTCAATATGATATCTAGCAGTGTTTCCCCAAGAGTCATAACGCATGTCGCATGCGACATCCCTTTAAACTACTGTTAGATAATCCCATTACACAAGCCCATCAGTAATTAAACAAGTGACCCCTTGATCAATTGACCTATTTCACAGACTTGTCAATCACTCGCAAGTGTGAACTGCAGGTGTGTAATGGTAAGCCAATCAGAACGAGCCATTAGAAGGTAACTCCGCCTCAATATAAAATGCGATGTCCTGTGAAATTTCTTGATCCGAGATTGTTTTTCACAAGATTTAAAATCGACTACTGACCAAGGTGTCGGCTTTACCTTTCAGTTGATTCATTAACCTCCCAATCACGTGAAGTCTATGTAGTACATGTATGTATGCCATCAATTGGAACGAAACACTTAATAAAGTGTGTCACGACCATTCTCAGATCAAGACAACTTGAAATAGATCACAGTGTATAGTAAGGCTTTATGCAAGTAAGCAAAACAATGAAATCGTAAAGGGGTTTTCTAAGCATCTTATTTCAACAAAGCTAGAATAAAATCCCCACTTAAAATGGTTTATTTTGTACAAAAATTGAACAAAAAATACGAAAAAAACTCCATATGTTGCTTACCAGATGTTAACAAATTTGAGAAACCCGGTCTAAAAGTCGGCATCCTTTAAAAGTTTGATCCTTAAAAATCGGTGCATCGGTTATAGTGGTCTCGTTTATTAGGGATGTTTAGACTTAACTATTAATGTTTCCTTTTATAAAATTTATATGCATTTGGAAATACAATGACACCTAATGAAAATAACAGAACCAGAGATTAAAAATGCAAACTTCTCAATTGTATTAACTTTGAAATGAAATATGACAAGTTGTCCAATTATAAACACTCCTTTACTATATTTTTATGGCAATAATATTCTAATATAGGATAGAAACACATATCTGAAATGCACATAAATGGATAGTTAAATAACCCCAATTTATCAGCATCTTATTTCGACAAATAAAATCCCCACTTAAAACAGTTTAAATTTTTAACATAGATTAAAGCGTTTTCGTTCATTGGAAATACCCGAATGTGGTGACGGTCAAAACTTGGTTTTATGCAGGATATTTAGGGGATAGGGAAAAAAAGAATTTTTAAGAATAATCTATTTGTGTTTACTTTTATAAAATTGGTATTTATTTGGAAAAACACAAATACTATATGAAAAATATAATTTCCTTATATAGTAAATCAAACATTAAAACATATAAATTATTACTTTCAAATATGACTAGTCATCAAGGGCTTGTATAGAATAGGATAGGAAACTTGTATTGGATAGGAAACTTGCATCTCCAGATTAAATGTTGATGAATTAGCACACAAAGGATTAATCATTTGGCTAGATATTGAAGCTTGAAGGAAAATGTATTTTAATTAACTTGTTGTTATTTTAGCTGCAGATAGATATTTTGTTATCAAAACTGTTTCAGCAATTTTGAACACAAATTTATGGGAATGGTATTATTTTGATGAAAATATCTCTCTGCAACACAAGAATTTTGAATTTTTGAATTTGAATTTTAGATGGAAGTTAAATAAATAAAAACGAGATATTGCGAGATTTTTTGTAAATACATGAGCGTTCACAAAATCTTAATCAGTTGCCTTTCCTTCTCTATATAATTCCTCGCTATTCATCAATTAAATTTTTTTTTAATTTCTTTGTGTTCATTTTATTGCAGCAATTTTCTAAATAGAAACACATACTTAAAAAAACACCATTCATGAATGTCAAACTTAAAAAAAATCAACACAGGAGGGGACACCCCTCCCATTTTTAGAATCATGTCTTCAAAAATTCCCGGGGGGAACCCTGTCTAGTATCTAGTAAATAGACCAGACCTAGTCCGATATAAAACCGGGAACGTCGTCGTCTGGCCCAATATAAAATACATACTATCCAACAGGCAAGCATATCCAAAGGTCAATTGACTGATTGATTGAATATTTAGCTTCATTTTTATACCATCGAGGGCTAACAGACGATCAGTTAACCTTACCACTGTTTCCTGGGATTAACCAGTACTCGAGCACAGCCCATCTCCGCAAGTAACTGATAACTTTCCCACTTGAATCAGTGGTGAGAGACGAATGATAATGAGACACAATGTTGTATATCAATCATCACGAAGACTGTTACTGGGTGGGAATTCGAACTCACAACCCCTGGATTGATAGTCAGACGCGTAACCGACTGAGCTAATCGGGCCCGGCTCCATAGGTCAAAATGGTACAACAAATTTATGAACTTGGCAATCAGATATAGAAAGTTATATCGACCTTAGATTTGCTTTGTTCCAATCAATTGTTATAAAGCACTTTTTTATGAATCTGGTTGAAGATACCAATTTTAAATTTGGAAGCCATAGAAACAAGAGTTGTCAGAAAACAACAAAGCTCGCCCCTGTGTGCCTTAGTCCAAAAAGGGCCATAACTGTGGGCAAAATGCAATCCAGAGTTATGGTTCTTGTCTGTGTGTGTTCCATTGATGATGGTGAACACACATGCAAAGTTTCATTCACATCTAATGAGTGGTTGCATAGATATTTTAAACTTAAACGCAAAAGTTTAACCTGGGTGTCTACAGATGACGCTGCCGGGGTCATGGCAATAGCTCTCCTTGGACTTCGTCCCGGCGAGCTAAAAATGCATTATAACAAGTTTCGCGTTGTATCAGAGTGGACTATATTGGTACCCGAGTGTACAACAAGTGAAACAAATACTCCCTTTATCATCAGTTTTTATCAGTATGACAGTATCAGTATTTAATTTATATATTTTAAAATAATTTCCACACACACATTCAAAACAAGCAGGCTACCAGTATTTATTAATATTGTTACCAATCTCTTCAATACAAGGTTTAAGACAGAAATACATGGTGTTTATATCTTCACATTGCTATACAATCAGGCCGTCCTTAAAAAATATATTGTTTGCCATGCTCCTACCTACTTACTCAAAATTGCTGCTACCCAAACTTTTAAATTGACTTCCAAGTGTTTAAAAAAAGATTTACGTTCATTTTTCTTTAAAATGACTATGTAAAATTAAAATTTAGCAACCCCAAAAAAATTTGCTACCTACCTACCCACATGAAAAATACTGGGTCATAGCACAGCAAACAAATATTTTTAAGGATGGCCTAACAGGCATAAATATTGATTTGATGTGTTACCATGAGTAAAATTATATTTAAATAATATTGCTGTGTGTACTAAGCAAAACTAGATGAGTAATTTTCTCCTCCTGGCAGATTTATATCAACAAACAAGTACATTATAAATCGTACATGGTAAACTGCAATAAAACACTTTGGTTGCCATAGGAAAGAGTAGCGTAATAATATAAAATATTCACAATTAGAAAACATTATAAGTATAATTAAGGCCATGCTTTTTATGTATTGGTTTACATATTTGTTAAAAAATTTGTTGGAATGGATCGTAAAAAATATTTATATCAGAAAATCGTGTAGTCAGTACAGAAATAGTTTACACATGTATCACACAAATGTATTGGGGAAGAGGAGAATTTCAATTTATTTTTTCAAGGAAATCTCTTATAATTGCCCAATTAGCCATCATTGGCAGAACAAAAGAAATATGTGACTCGTTTTTTTTTTCACAAACAGAAAAATATTAAGACAGGGTATCATTCTGTAAATTAACAACAACAAAAAACTGGGATGCTTAAATAGGAGGAATATCAAATTCCATTTCAACATTAGAACAATGGCCACTTACGCCAACAATGCTAAGAAGCCATATTCATCATCTATGATTATAAATGTCTTTAAATCTACAACTCGGGGAGGACTGCCTCCCTGCCTTCCGATCCTTAATAACAGATTAACTTTAATGTCATCTGAAACTAGCCCTCACAAAAAAACAATGTCAGTTGCACGTGCTGGCCAACATCTCATGACAGTGACAAACTAGTGATTGAACCGAACCATGATTTATAGCTGCGATTTAATGGGGAATTTTACACAATTTACATTACATGACTTCGGCTACAATGTGATATTGTTTTCATAATGCAATTTACGGTTGGGGAATTTATATAATGCACGTTACAGTCTAAATTAGTCAATTTTTTTACACTCAAGGCAAAACTTTCCATGGGGAACTAAATGGCTGATAAAATTGAATCCATTCTTGAATAGAGAGTGAACATAGCAATTGTTACTGGTCGAGGGTCTCTCATCACAAAGGTCTGTTCAGTGTTCACGATTTTTTATTTTAAATCTTCATTCTGCTTCTTCTGGTCAATTTGATTTATGTAATGAGAGAGCTTTGAAACGGCCATAGCAAGGATATTGAATTAAATAAGATGAATCCAAGCTCTACCTTCTTTAAGAAAAGATATTCATCTTGTGAATTTATACTTAAAGTTAACTTTAATTCATTACAGAATTATCAACCAATGGTAGACATACATAAAGTAGAGGAAATCAAGGCCAGTGTTACTGGCAGAGTTGGGAAATGAACTCCCAAGTTTTGCAGATAAACATTTAATAAACACACAATGGTAGGTAGGATCCTTGAAGCTTTGTTTGAATATTTAGCATCATTATAATGCCAACGAGGGATTTCTTGAAGCAACTCATAAACATAATATGAAGATATGTAAACATTAAAGAAAAAAAAACACAAAAAACCCCAGCTAAATAAATATTTAAATATTTTTACATACCGGTCAAAGCTTATAGAGACTTGAAACATTCGCTCAGGCTGAGAGAATAAAGGACTAGGTGGTTCTGTTACTGATCCACTGAGATGAAAACCTGAAACACACAAAACAAGTAATACATTAATACATGTGATTAAAATAACATCAAACAGCTCTTATGTCATAGCAAACATGTACACCCTATATGTGTATATATCCTAAAGCATGTTGTACAAAAAATGTCATGTGAAAAAATGTACAACTATATTTTTGTTGGTGCCTTTTTTCAAAACAATTTCAAATCTCCTTCATTATACTCTACTCCTTACTTATGAATGTCTTTACCAAACATAATTATAATATATGCTAGTGTTTGTATTTTATTAAAAACTCATAACACACTGATTACTACATGAACATACTTTCTGATACAGCTACAAATCATTTATGACATCACACCTTAAAACCTCCCATGTTGGGGTAAATATCTGATAGTGTCAGTGTGACTAGTTATTTTCCATTACATTCAAAACACCCTTCAACTTTCATTTTAAATGTGTTGACCTAGAATAACTTTATGCAAGCGCTCAGACTGGATTTTATAATAATAGCATTTTAGGATGTATTTTTCTGTGATCCTTTCAAAAAGTCATTCAAACATGTTGTAGTGTTGATGTAAAACAGGAATGCTTTTAAGTTAATACATTATAAGTTTTTAACATGACCTGTAACCCTTTACTCCATAGATACGCACTTTCCCGCACCAATCACAGAAGGCCTTTGAAAAAAGTGCAGGAAGAGTTCAGATTGCTCGTAACGAGCAATCTGAACACTTCCTGCACTGTTTTCCACTCTGTCAGTTAATATAAACATAATTCACCAAATAATTCAAAAGCCTTCTATATAAGGTGTCCAAAGGCGTCTATATTGGAGGTGTCCAAATGCGTCTATATGAAGTAAAGGGTCACCATATTCTTACAATAGAGACACTATTTCTACACTCCTGTCCCTTCCCCCCCCCCCCCCGTAACCAAGTTGCGACACCCTTACAGAAAATCAGAAAATGTCTTTATCAAACTGATTTACAATTAATTTTTGAACAGGAGTATAAGTCTGATACCAATAATGGGGCATCCTGGGACAGAAAGACTTCCTGTGCAGGAAACTGGTAAACAGATAAAATATGTATCATACACAGATGTTTACAAGAAAGAAGCACTCTATACATGATATAAAAAACTCTGTTAAACTCATTTAACAGCAGCCAATATTCATGAACTAAAATTGGTGCAAAACTATTGTAAATGTATAGTGCGCTCTACATTAAATAAATGTTTAATGGACCAATTCAAAGCCTCGACTAATTTATGGATAATATTAATTGCATAATCAGAAATGTACCTATTAGAAGCAACTATTAGAGGTTTATGAACACATTTAGTGTGAAACAGCCAGTTCTTTATGCCTTATATATATATATCTAAATATCTATAAGCCTTTTTCTCCATTGAACACTTTTGGAACAGGGTTTTAGAATAATAAAGAACAAAATGAAATCTTGTACTAAGGTGGGTCAGCCTTGGGATTGTTGAATGAGCAAATACTAGAAAAGCTTAAACCCAAATCCACTCTATTATATGTGAAAGAATGCTGTCGATTGGAATGAAAGGGTTTTTGCTTTCTAACCAAGTATTTCTTTCTTTAAAGAATTTGTATAGAAGCCATTTTTATTTAATTCAATGCTAATTTGCAGAAGAACAATGTAAATATTTTATCCCAGAAAGGCTTAATTCAGACACCTGGTATTTGAAGTGTGTATTATCCTGGTCAACTTAACCAATCCTATTTATTTATTAAACTGGTAACAATGTTACATGAATAACCACAAAATACGCACTTCATCAGCTAAGATGTTTTTTTACAAATGGGCTGTTTACTGACCCAAGGTGTAGGGAAGGTCAGAGCTTGAAATTTCTTACAAAAACTACTCATCCTCCCTTTCCAACATTTCTTTATCGAATGTTAAAAATCACAGAAATATTAAGGTCAATTTCTTAAATCTTACTCGTCCTGACCAAATGATGACTCGACATGGCGAGTGGACAAGTGGAATTTTCCAGCCCTGAAGCTGACGGGCAAGTCTTGTATAATACTCAAATTCAAAGACCCAAAGAGTGAGCACAGTTAAACTTGATGAAAATATTTGTTTTT
Organism: Panopea generosa; assembly: GCA_029582155.1. NCBI lineage: Eukaryota > Metazoa > Mollusca > Bivalvia > Adapedonta > Hiatellidae > Panopea > Panopea generosa. Next base: position 25,639,381 of record CM055901.1, on the reverse strand, counting down.
TATTCAATAACTTAGTTTACCTCACTCTCAGTACCAAATCAATCAGATTTTCCTTAAAAAATATATTGTTTGCCGTACTCAAAATTACAGCTACCCAAACTTTTTTTATGGACTTTCAAAGCATTTAACTTTTTTTTGCGATTTCTGTCCAATTTTCTTTAAAACGACTATGTAAAAATCAAAATTTGTCAACAAAAAAAAATAGCTTCCTACCTACCCACATGAAAAACACTGGGTCAGAGCACAGCAAACAAATATTTTTAAGGATGGTCTTAATGAACGTACTTGCACAGATTTCGTATAAAATTTATGTATATATTATAATAGAAATGTATGTATAGGTGTACGTGAACATAAACAGTCATTAATGTAATTGATTGAAAAGCCATTGAAGATGATGGAAAGATGTTATACATTGTCACAGTCAAAACAAAAAGTTTACGTTTTTTGAAGTGAATACTGCCACCAGCAGATGGATTATTATAATATTAAAAACATTTCTATACGTGTCAGTTGACATACGATTTAAAAAAAGAAAAAAATGCAGTCTTAATGAGTTACAATAAAACAACAAAAAGTAAAAGACATCACACTGGCTAAATGATTGATTGGTGGCTGTAGGAGACAAATTGTCTAGAAAAGTCTTTACATATAAAATTCACTAAGATCTTATAAATTATTACATAGATGGGTCAAATCAGGTCACGCTGGAGCATTGTTAATTATCTTAATAAATCACAATTACAGATCAATTCTGGGCTCGGCTGGCTCGCCACAAAGTGCATCACAGGCTTACACTGCACTTTTACTTGCTTTGAAGTAAAAGAAAAACTAGCCATATAAACTGCAGTGGCGTCTAACAAATGCACGGTTACCAAGCATGTATCTGGAAATTATCCAGCAGGGTTTGGGATTGGAGAGGTACATTACTAAAAACTGGATCATTTCATTAAAATTTGTCAAAGGCAAAAAAAAAAAAAATAGAAAAAAAAACATAAATTATTACATGAGGTGGTCATAAAAAGAAAACAGCTCAGTGGAGAAGTCACCACTAAGAGAGAGGGGGTGGGGTGTATTGGGGAATCTCAATCTCCTGTCCACAACCCCTTGATCAGCCACTGGATGCATAACTAAATAAAGCCTGCCATTATGGTATAACTAATGATTGTCTAACACATTCTGTGTTCTAATAGGATGAAATAAGTACAAGGTTCAATGGCCGACTAATATAATAACAATACAAAGCCATATATACACCGTAATTACTTTATATAATAGTGAATTACCATTTATACACAATGTTTGATATAATTCTATATAAAAGTGAATGACTATTTAAATATAATGTAATTAACTAATAGTAAATGATAATAATTATGTTACTTTTAACATAATTTAAATCTGAATGACATGGGCATAAAAACATATGTCTGTAACAGATTGATTGATTGATTGAATATTTAGCATCATTTTTATGCCATCGAGGGCTAACAGACAATCAGTTTACCAAATACTGTTTCCTGGGATCCTGGAAGGTTAGCCAGTACTTGAGCACAACCCATCTCCGCAAGTAACTGATAACTTTCCCACATGAATAAGTGGTGAGAGACGAATGATAAAGAGACACAATGTTGTATATCAATCATCACAGAGACTGTTGCTGGGAGGGAATTCGAACTCACGAACCCTGGATTGATAGTAAGACGCGTTACCAACTAAGAGACGCGTTACCAACTAAGCAACTCAGGCCCGGCAATCCCAGAACAGAGACATCGGACGAAGGTGAAAGGTGCAGAATGGGATTCAGACTATGAAGTTTCCCCATAATATCTAAACACTAAAACTATAAATAAGGTCCGTTTTATTGAATAAAGAAATGCTAAAAACTTTGACCTGTGCCATAATGATGACATGTGACTGAGTGCCAGTAGACAAAATGATGATGCATGTTCAAACACTTGAGTTTAGTGGTCATTGACCTAAATATTTTACACGGTGTCACACTGTTGTTCATCCGCTGTGGACTACCAAGCTCCTTGCAGTGACTGTGTCAGATCTATGTGAACTTCAGGTTATATATGGCATATCCAGTTTAACTGGTGGAGGAAGACCTCAGACTGACTCAGACTGAGTAGAACCACCAACAATGGAATTTATAAAAAAAGTCAGTTTATCCACTATAAGACATTTTGTGTGTGAGACCTGACTTGTGATTTATCACCTTGGGGAGATTATTACTGAAATGATCTGCCTGGGGTCAGGACTTTATACACCAATGTGCACCAAGTCACTGGTCAGTAACCTGCCAAACTGACGAGACAGAATTAATGTGCATATGTTAATTATTACCTCACATATATTTTATTTGATTAGTAAGTACAGAATTCTCTTAAAGTCCACAGGGATATGAAAATGATGAACACAGAATAGCTGACTTTAATGATCTAACAATATAGTCACAAGGGGCATTTATAACATATAAGTATGTGACTGATATCACTTTCTGGAAACTCACAATGTTGCGAAAGAACGTGTATAATACTACCGTATATTCCCTAATTAACGCCCCTGGGGGCGTTACATTTTACAAGGTGGGGGCGTTTATAAAAGATAAAAAAATTAAATTTAACAACAGTTAAAAATACAATAAAACCAATACTAGGAAAAAAACTTAAATCCGGTTTAAATCCCCGAAAAAGTGGTTCAGAATTATTTGAGAGTGAATAAAATAATCGACATAGGATGAAAAAAAAGCTGAAAATCTGTATGAAATTACTAGTCTGCGTACTGGAATATCCGAATTTATGGTCAGTGTACTCTTCACTTTAAATCACTTGGACGCTTGCTCTTATCAATATGGAACAATGAGCTTTAAGCGTACACAGACTAACCGCATTGTCGACGTTTTGTAATGTTTTAACTGGCTGACGGTATTTTTACTAGTATTAAACAGCAAATATGGGGAAGATTTGTTCAACCAAAAGTGGTTAAGTGGTCACCCAAGATATAAACAATGGGTTAAAGAGTTCAAAGGTAATAAACACTCCGCTAATTGTTGTCTGTGTAACAAAATAATCGATCAGGGAAAGATGGGCGAATACGCACTCAAATCGCATATACGTTTTATTTTTTGATTTTCCAGAAAAATAGATGGGGGGGGGGGGGGGGGGGGGGGGTTATTAGAGTGGGGGCGTTTATAAGGGAATATACGGTAATAAGAGTTACTAACAAATAAATAATAAATAAAATCTTTGAAGATATGAGACTACTGTCCACCCTGATGGTAGGCCAATTTCCTTTATTTATTGGACTAACTTATCCTATTTTTTTAATGTTGATTTCTGGCATGAGAATCTTTGATCTACAAAGAGATTATATTTATAATTTAAAAATAATAATAATTATCAGTGTTTTTTTTCCTGTTTGGCTTGTATTGGGGCTGATTTCCAAATGTACCGTACGTAGTTGTACTTAATGGGAATATATATATAGTAGGATTTTTTTCAAAATATTAAAATTAGTTTAAAACATATTTTTCCAAATACCATGTCTATAATATACTCACTGATCCCGTATTGCCAAAAGGAATCTATTTAAACATACCAAAATAATATATTTCCTAACTTGGGCAACGCAACTAGACTAGGTCAGACTAAAATAGATTTCCTGTTTAAAATTGCAATGTAGACTCTAAAAATGGTACTAGAAGCTTCCTCGCTTGACACTCAGCATTTACAGGACAATTCTAGGTCTGGTCGACCTGGTGTCAGCATAATGTGACTGGGTGGGGTATCATACCGTGTGCCTACGGCATGATACTCTAGTGTGACAGCGCTCAGAATACTGTCTCAAGTAGACGCCATCGCGATATGACTGAAAACTTTTTGAAAGCAACGCTAAACACCATACAACAACAACAAAATTGCAATGAATTTTGTGACATATTAAATGAGTGATGTGATTACATGTTGATTTCAATTTGATCCATTATACATGTAAAGAAAAAGTAAAAATTGTTTTATCTTAGAAGGAATCTGAATGTCGATGTAAAGGTCATCAAGCCGTATCTAAGTGCTTTCTATTTTTAGAATGGGGATTTCGTTTCCAGTTTACCACTCAAATTTAAATATCGATTTTGTCACGTTTTGGTGGATTTTACATGTATACAAAACCATTTAGATTTTATTTATTAATGATAATGAGATACTTTTTATTCATTTAAAAAATAATTTTATTTTTAAGACATTTATAGCGTATTTTTCCTGATTATATGTTGTTGCTCTTGGCACAGCGAGACAATTTCAATGGTCATGGGCATTCAACTATTTTTTTTTAATCAATTGTAATTGGACTTCGACTGTCTTATACAATTAAATGTAAACACAATTAAATTGGGTTTAATTGTTCAGTAAAAAAAAACTATATGTGCAACCAGGTAAACATTTTATCTCAGAAAATATGTTGGCTTGCCCTCTTCATGTCATTGATATAACTGATGTAGACCCAGACAAGACTGTCAGCAAAAAACACTCAATCTTCAGGGCCAATAAAAAGTAGTAGTACTCAGTAGGTTCATTCTTAAATATCTCTTCCAATTGACAATGGAAATGTAAATAAACATGGATAAAAGAGGTCGGTTAATTAGGCCTAGTTTAGGCAAATTTACAAGCGTGTACCAAATTTTACAGGGTACTGGTTATATGTTGAACTTATAGTAACTAGTCTAGATAAAACCTGATAAACACAACAGGTGGATTGTGACAATAGCGCAATGGGCATGTGAGTCAGGACTCCGCAATGTGCATTATCATGCTGCCCTTGTTATCTACGTGACATAACGCACCGGAACACCACAGCTCACAAATCGATTCCAATGTTTGTCAGGGAAGTTCATTTCTTATAATATATAATAATGAAGCCTAATACACCAGGCAGAAATATGAATAAAACCGTATATAACCAAATATATTTTCTACTTTAGTAGTTGTGAATCATTCATTTACTAGTACTGAGAACAAGTTTGTCAACAATATCTCAGTACAATTTCCAAAGCAGTGCAGTAGTCCAGTGGATATTGGATAATTGGCCGCTGACCTTGAAGGTAGAGAATTCCGCCGCCAGCTCAATTCATTGGCGTCTACAAAATAAGTCATAATATAAACTTGGGCTTACTTTGCAATCAAGCTAAAATGAATTAGTATTTAAACTAAACTACCAGTAATACAATTTTCAATTTTGCCATATTTCTCTTTACCCTCACTTGCGCGCACAAAATGACCTATTTATGTGTCGACATGCCGTAAAACACCATTCATTCATTCATTCTTTACCCTCACCACTCTACCAGTAACAGTTACCCCCCCCCCCCCCCCCCCACCTTCCCTTCCCTTCCCTTCCCTTCCCTTACACTTCATGCAGACAGCAAGTCATGTTATCAGAAATAGTCAATACTCAGAGCAAGCCCATAACAGCTGGAGATGATAATCTTGACAATTTTAGATCCAGTCAGTAAAGTTAGGGCAGTTTACAATGTTATCTGGGGCCACTTCCTTCAGTTGTGAGGGATAAGAGCTAATCCATTTATAAAGGATAACAATTTATCATGTATAAATAGCTTATTAAACTTTGGGATCCACCAAATACCCCGTATCTATTGTAGTGCAGATAAATTCACAAAAACATTGCTCTATTGAATTCCAAAATGCAAACAAACTTATCACTTGCTTAATTTCTGTATAAATGTGCATATATATCAGATTGTTTGTTGGGTAGGCAAACCACATTAAAATGAGCTGGGCAACACTTGTAGATAGTGCCATGTTGTGGCAGGCCTGTATACCTGTGTTGTGTTTGCTGATGATGTATCATGAATAGAAAGGGACACATGTGACAGTTTGGTTTGGGAAGCATGTACACTAAAACCTGATGTCCACCCCTGACACATTGACCGGCTTTAATATGGTACATGTATCTTAGATATTTACAAGAATCGTTTGTCTTATTCAATAGAATGTCAACATTTTCGCTTTTACGTATATGTGAATTTCATGAAAGATTAATTCATATGTAACACTCAAGTCAAATTACAAGTAATTATTTAAAAAAAAAAGATTTGTCAAGTAATATGAAAATATTAGAAAATATAAAAATTATATGTAGCCAGGAGTTAATTCCCTTATATGTGCACATAAAGTTAACAACAATTATACACATATAACAAATGTTACTTTTAACAACATGCTCCCATTTACTTTTTTAAATATTTTACAACCTGGAACAACCAAAAATTAAAACCTGACATCTTGTACCTCGTCAAGACAACCAATGGAACAGTTCAACTACTTCAGAACATAACAAGAGAGGAAATTATTTCTATAAATTCTTTTTTCTCAACTACTTTTCTGCTACAACAGCTTGTTTCCATCTTGTAAAAATCCAGCAGTAACTGATATCATAGACTATCAAACTGAAAAAGATCCTGATAAAAAGAATCCATGAGAAAAATAGACATTTTTTATACAGATAGCAAAACCATATCTCCCTATGATCAAAGACAGCTGAAGTATTGTTTGTGATTTATTTCCAGAGCAAGAATGAATATATATAAAACTGACTGAAGTCAGAGTTGAAACAAAGTTTGCCGACTGTGAAGAGGACATGTATAGTTGTTTGGGTTGGTATGTCAGTAACAGATGAGGCAGTATTCTCAGTGCTGTCACACTGGAGAATCAGGCCTGTGATATACCCTATCTGGTACAATTATACTGACAAAATAGTTGAACTACCAATATTAGAACTTCTCTAAATGAACAAAGCTTCCAAGACCATTTAGTAATTGGGATGGTTGTGTAGTGAAGAGTGTTGGCTGCTTAACCTGAGGTTGCAGGTTCGATCCCAAGCTTGACCATATACCTCTAAAAAAAAACACACTCGGTACTACTTCTACCCAGTAAATGTACTCAAATGCGGTCAAATAAGCTCTGAGCTTACTTCAAAATTGAGCTAAAATAAATAAATATAAACTAAACAGTCTTTGGCATGACCCAGCCCTGGGGATGGAACCTATATTATCTATCACCTTGTACACCACTGCAATGCACTTTTTAATGAAGCAACAGCCCCAAACACCCGTTACCAGCACACCACCTCATATAAGCCGGGCCGATTAGCTCAGTCGGTTACGCATCTGACTATCAATCCAGGGGCCGTGAGTCCGAATCCCCTGCCCAGCAACAGTCACCGTGATATACGACATTGTGTCTCATTATCATTCGTCTCTCACTGCTGATTCAAGTGGAAAAGTTATCAGTTACTTGCGGAGATGGGGTAGGCTAGAATACTGGTGAATCCCAGGAAACAGTGGTTAGGCTAACTGATCATCTGTTAGCCCTCGATGACATACAAAGGATGCTTTATATTCAATCAATCAATCAATCATTATATTATGTTTAAATCTGTTTGTATTTATTCCAAATATAACATTATAAGCACATTGGGCATATGATAATTTTATATGACAAAGACATTTTGACTGTGATTTGTACATTATCGTCAATTATAGACCTATGTTAATGTACAGTGAATAAATATCTTTGATAATGATGTCTTGAAGTTCAGTAAAAAATGAATGTAGCAGTATAGGTTAGCTCAGTGGGTAGTTCATCTCCATATCAATCATCCCACCTGGCAACTGTATCCATCATGATAGACATAAGACATTGCATCTTATTTTTATTCCTTTTCTTTCTTTCATCATTCATTCAAGTAGAAAAATTATCAGTTACTTGCGGAGATAGGTGTGCTTGAATACTGGTTAACCTTTCAGGATCCAATGAAAGAGTTAACCACCACTAGCATAAATAAAAAGGACAATAATTATTCAAATGATCAAACAAAAAGAGGAGGGGGGAGGGGGGTAAATATGAGGCAGAAATGTGTTCATACAAAGTATGGGGTATGCTGTAATATATGACTACCCAGAAAGAAACAACCTGAAAGCCATTCTAAATTTTGTTTCTTTCATATTTATTTCTAAATCCAGAACATGGTTGACGATTACATCTTACAGAACTTCAAACACTACATGTTCATGTCATCATAACTTATTCATTAAACCTAACAATAATAATGGCAGCATGTTCCATTGCTTCATTCATTACAAATTCCATGCAAACTGGTGCAGAACAATAAATGTCACACATCAGCACCAGGAGTCAATAACAAACTCTTAAATTTATTCAGGTAAACAAACTAACTGCAGCCCAGCAACAAGCACAAATCAGCTGTTACCAATCCCAGCTATATACAGCAGTATCACCTCATACCATCATCCACAACAACATATAAAAACCCACACAATAAAACCCTCACACAAAGGGTGCTGTTTATTATATTACTTAAGTCAGCCAAAAGGTAATTAACACCAATAAAGATCTAATTGGGCATAAGTTGATAAAACGAACACCTCCAGGCCTGTAATTAATATGATTTGTTGTAGAACCAGTCAGCATGCTGACCTGATAAACAGTCAGATATCACCTACATACTGCCCAGTCACCAGACTTGCTGGAGGAAACTAGTTGGATACAACCATTACCACATGTACAATGGGCACTGGCTGTAATAAAAAAACTCTGCATTTGTTGTTTAATAATAAGGGGTCAAAGCCATTTTTTATAATTGATGAAGTCATTCTTTTTGTTTCCATCTCCACACATGAATGTAACTTGTAAGGAATGCCAGAATAAGAAACTACAATTTATAAAGATCCTCAAATTTATTGAGTCTTCGATCAATCTCAAATCTCATGGTTATTTTTCTAATCAACGTTAAAGCGAAATGGAGGGGAGTGAAGTGAAGCGAAGTGGAGGGGAAATGATTTTCTTCTTCTTCTGGAAAGCAATATGATTTTTCAGTGGCTGGCTTGAATTCAAATTAAAATGTGTTAAAACACGAAATACAGCTTTAGTCATTTTTGACTGGACTGATTTAGTCATTTTTGACTGGACTGATTAAGACATTGTTGACTGGACTCATTTAGTCATTATTGACTGGACTGATTTAGTCATGTTTGACTGGACTGTTTTAGTCAATGTTGACTGGACAGATTTAGTCATTTCTGTCTGGTCAGACTGTTTTAGCCTAATAATAATAATAATAAGCCTAATCAATAACTACTATGGCTTGATTAGGTGTATTGATTATAATGAAATATTTTATCCAAACATTCTTTTCTTGCATGGTTTATTCAAATTTTTTGGACCCCTTCCCATCTAGTACATATAAAGTGAAATTCCAGCCCACACAAAAGGTACACACAAGCACAGAGAGAATTAATGGCTGTTGATTGTTCATTTTACTTCCATTTTGATTAATCTGGTAAATACTTAAACACAAGATCCTTTAAAATGAAAGGCACAAAAACACCATTGAAAGGCATTAATCTTTTTTTTGTGCATAAGCAAACGATAACAAAATCCACTTGTATGAGGCCTGTAGACCGATCAAGTAAATATTTAAACACAGGAAAGTCCTGCGACAAAAGCCATGCACAAAGGCAGTATATCTATGTAAAGAGAGCTTTCAAATATTCCAAACAGAATACATGTTTGTATTTGAGAGATGGTGGCCATCAATGATTGAGAATTCAACCACAAAAAACGGTCAAAGCAAATCCAACCTTACACCAAAGCTATGGTGAGAACCAAATTGCACTTGAATAAAGAAGCCAAGTACGACCATGCATCCTTTATTGTTATTTGTGCAGTGTCTGAAGTTGAAGAAACAGGGACATGTGAAGTATTGACAGAGATAGCAGCAGAAGCTGCATCAAACAAGGTCAGATTCAGCAGGGAGAATCCAGTATTTACCAATGAGTACTTCTGAAAAAAAAATTATGTTTTTTTTTAAGTCTATGATAAAACTCCCCCCTCCCCCTCCATCCCTTGTGTTATGTTCTAACTACTCCCTCCCTTTCCCATATAACATAACTGGGTGGGGTATCATGTCATGCATATGTAGCATGATACGTCAGTGCGGCAGCGTTGATAAATGTCATCTTTACAGAATGTTGGAAAATATCATGCAATAATTATTACAAATAGAAAGTAACAGATCCATTGTCAATCACTTCCCTAGATCCCACTCTGCAATGCATGCGACCTGATCACCGCTGACGCTCTCCAGTGCTGGCACAAGCACCGGGGAAAGATTAAAGAAAGGGATTGATCTAAACACAGAGTTCTGCAGACATGGAGTCAATAGTTTTGTACTCAATGCTGGAATTACAAAGCCATTGGAAATAATTTATTTAATTTCATTCTCTCTGTACTCCTGGCTGGTGTGTTATTGCAGCATTTTTTCTATTTTTTTTCAGCAGCTAAACATGTTTGCAAAATAGTTCATTTACTGGTACTGGCAGATTTCATGGCACAGAGAAATCGTGTATAGTTTGGAGGATGATAAAACTACATAAACTTGAAAAACTAAATAGTAGCATACAGACAGTCATTCTTAATTTACCTGTAGTTATGCAGTTATTAATAACAGCACCCTAAAGGTAGAACATGTATATCAGGGGAATGGGGTTTTACGCCATTTACAACACATTTCAGGTTATATTATGACATTTCCTGTTATATATGGCAAATCCAGTTTTATTGGTGGAAGGAGACCTCAGAACGAATCTGAGTTGAACCATCGTCCTTCTGTAAGCAAACTTTCTCACATGGAGCGAGCGGGACCCAAATCAATGACCTTAGGCGAGAGGTAAGTGATCTCAAGATGGTGCCAGCTTAGTCCATCAGACCACAGTGGACCCATATATCAGGAGAAATTGCTAGAAGTGTCTTAAACAATTACCAAATGAATAAAAAGCATTTTGTTATAATTAGAATTAATTGCTATTTCAAATCTGCCAAAATGTGATCAAATAATTACTGTATGTAAATTGCAGTGATGAAATTGATCTAAAATCCCAATTCAAACAAGACATTGGAGTACTGCAAGCAATACATAAGTCCCCTACCAGTTTGCAGGTAACAACCACAATTTCTGTGACCTGCATCATTTCCTTATTGTCCTCTTTACACATGCAAAGTTTCTCAAACCTAGCTTGGATACTTTTTGAGTAATATTTCTGGATGAATGCTGGATTGACAGACAGGTAAACATAGTAAAATACCCACCTATGAAACCAATATTGTGCTAAAAACAATTACCATGCACATGCTGCTAAATGACCTTCACCTCCCCATTAAGACTAGTTTAAAGATAAAACATATCCATCAATATGCGCACCAATACAACAGATGAAATGTAAATCAAAATGAAGTCACAGGACATAATATAGATCAATTCTAAGCAGGAGTTTTGTTGGGTAGATAAGCTAGGAAATTGCTTTTCATCATCTCCTTATGGCAATATGGACTCATTGAGTAAGTACAATTATAGGCATGATTTATATTTATGTTGGGATTTTTTTTGTCAATCCTAAAATTTAAAAAGAATCCTCAGGCCAAATATATTCCCTTTAAACTGACTGTACATCATAGAAATAGTTTGAGTAATATCAAGCAGTATTTTATATTTTAGTGGTGTTTACTTTTAGAAGGGGGATTTGGTTTCAAGTTTACCAATTCAATTTAAATATCAATTTTGTCACATTTTCGTGGATTTGTGCCTTATATCCATTTTAAAGATATTTATAGTGTTTTCTTCCTGATATATTCCCTTTAAACTAAACAACATATTGACCAGCTGTTGCCCTGTGACTAATGATGTCTATATTAACAGCAAAATGTTGCCAAATAACAAGTTCAAAAACATCTGATAATATATGGATGAAAACATTGACTTTTATTGTCACAGTAAGGTAACACATGTGTGAATGAAAATAAGCGCTAATTTCATAGTTTTTTTTAGAGGTGTGTGGTATTACCAAGAAACTGATATACTGTGGTTCTGATTCAATCATCACCAGTAAATTTTTAGTGAACCCTAAATTGTCGCATTATTGCAATAACCATTAACGGAGCCGCACTCCAAATAAAAAACATGCCGACTTTTAGTGCAACCCAACATCCTTGCAATTTGATGAAACCTACAAAGGAGGAAATGGTTTGATGTACGAAAATAAACCATTTTAACTGTGTTTTCATTCATTCAATTTTAATTTTATAAGTTATCATGTACAAGAGTAACAATGACGCAGGTGTCGTCAAAAAAAAGAGAAGAAGATTTAAATAAAACATAACCCAATACATTTTACTGCATTCTGGAAAAACGTGGAACATTCATGAAAAATGACAGTACCAGAAACCTCTGCAATACCTCATGATTAGTAAGCAATCTATAGACTGGACAGACATTTAAACAATCACCAATCTGTCTCTTATAGAAAGAACACCACAGAATAGTAAGGAGCAAAGATAAGTGGAAGATAATATAAGGACTATTGGGATACACATTATATAAATGATACAAGAGGCACAGCTGACACTGGGCCTGGTTTCCACTCTTGGTTAGTACATGATTGTACCAGAGGGAGATCTGTAACACATTAAAAATATATTATGTGGATACATGACCTCATGCTCACAGCAATTTACCCCGGGATGTACATTTTTAATTGCAATCATACTGAGCCAGTGTATAGTTTCAGGGTTCAAATAATTTTATACATATAAATCTCTCGAAATTCAAAAATCAGAATAACTTTTCAGTCACAGGGGAAGAAATATAGATTACACCATGTAATCAGTACATT